>LPNX011024779.1:67278-122850 GCA_001517045.1 Pseudotsuga menziesii | reverse complement strand
AACTAGACCAGATATTTCTTATGTTGTTGGCATACATTCAAGGTTCATGCATAAACCTTGTGAAGGACACTGGTCAGCTGCAAAGAGGGTTCTAAGATACTTGAAGGGGAATCAAGACGTTGGACTCAAGTACTCTAAAGTGGATGAATTCAAACTTATTGGGTACTCAGACTCAGATTTTGATGGTGATAAGGAGACAGGAGTATCAACTTCTGGATACACTATGAGTCTTGGATCAGTAGCGGTTTCATGGAGATCACGCAAACAGTCAATTCCAGCAGATTCAACAACAAAAGCAGAATATGTGGCTGCAGCTGAAGCAATGAAAGAAATAGTATGGATCAGGAAGATACTTGAAGATTTCCAAGAAAAACAAGAGAACTCCACTCTATTGTTGGTCGACAATACTTATGCAATCAAGCTGGCTAAGAATCCTAGATTCCATGATTGAACCAAACACATCAACACAAAGTATCATTTGATTCGACATCATGTAGAGGCCAAGACAGTCCATCTTCGACATTGTTCCACAAATGATCAAGTTGCAGACATCTTCACCAAAGCGCTTGGACGAGAAAAGTTTGAAAGATTCAGAAACATGCTCGGACTTACGAACACCCCTTAGGATTAAGAGGGGGATTGTTAGAATAATCCGTCGGGATTATTGTAAATAAATAATAAATAGGAATATGAATAGATAGGAAGGTGAAAAGGCTGGTTCTCAACTGCCACATTGTAATGTACAAATAAATGTTTCAGCCATGAATAGAATTGAATCGGGAGTTATTACCAACAAGAAAAATGCCAGCTATGTTTGCAAGTTTATAAGTAGTTTTAACAGGTATAAAGTGAGCTGCTTTGCTTAACTTATCAAATACTACCATGATAGAATCATTCTGATTTTGATTCTTAGGCAGTCCAGTAATAAATTCTAGACTAATTGTCTTCCATTTCCAGCTAGGAATGGGTAATGGCTGAAGCAAACCAGCTGGGTGTTGATGTTCAGTTTTTACTTGTTGACATTCAAAACACCTAGCAATCTATTCTGCTACTTCAATTTTCATGTTTGGCCAGGAATACTCTTTTCTTAACATAGTTATAGTCTTTTGATAACCTAGATGACTTGAATATGGTGTTTTATGAGTTTCATCTAGAATTAATAGCTTAACTTTAGGTACGTTAGGTACATACATTCTATCTTTATACAGTAAAAATTATTTTTTCATTTAAACTGTAACCTTTAATTAAGTTTTCTGTTGGATTTTCTTTAGCTTTAGCTTGCAAATTCTGGTAAATTTCATCTTGTTCTATTCTTTCTTTAAGCTGTTCATCCAAGTCTAAAACATAGGTGCTGATAGCTGCTGCAAAATTCAGCCTTGCATTCCTACTTAATGCATCAACAACTTTATTTTTTTTACCTTTTATATGCTGAATTTCAAAATCATACTCGCTTAAGAAAGCTAACCACCTAGCTTGTCTGGCATTTAAATTTCGCTGATCTAAAAGATACTTCAATCATTTATTGTCAGTCATTAAAACAATTTTTCTACCAATTAGGTGATGTCGCCACATCTTTAAGGCCTGTATTATAACTACTAATTCCATATCATATGTTGCATAATTCTTTTCATGAACTTTTAACTTTCTAGACTCATAGGCAATAACATGCCCTTCTTGAGTCAAAACACCACCTAAGCCATCATTACAGATGTCAGTGCACACTACAAATTCCTTATTAGAATCTGCTATTCTTAAAATATGTGCACTGGTTAATAAAGTTTTTAACTTTTTAAAGATTTCTTCACATTTTTTATTGCATTCAAACTTCTTTCCCTTCTTCTGCAAGTTATTGGATTTGCTATCCTTGAAAAACCTTCAATGAACCTCTGGTAGTAACCGGTAATGCCCATGAAAGATCAAACATCAGTCACATCCTTAGGAATTGGCCAATCCTCGATTGCGATTATCTTTTTAGGATCTACGGAAATTCATTCCTTAGTCACTACGTGACCTAAATACTGAATCTTATCCTCGAAGAAATCACATTTACTAAACTTTGCGAAGAGTTGATGTTCTCGCAACTCTTGAAGAACAACTTTTAGATGTTCTTTATGTTCTTCTTCAGTTTTTGAATAGATTAAAATGTCGTCGATAAACACGAGCACAAACTTATCTAAATACTTATGCATCACGTTGTCATTAAACACATGAAAACAGCTGGGGCATTAGTAAGCCCGAATGACATTACGACAAATTCGTAATGACCATATCTAGTTCTGAAAGCTGTCTTCATCTTTAATCCTTAATTGATGATATCCAGACCTTAAATCTATTTTTGAAAACACCGTGGTTCGATTTAGTTGATCAAACATATCATCTATGCGGGGTAACGGATATCGATTTATGATGGTTATTTTGTTTAACTAACGGTAATCTATGCAAAGTCGCATAGTTTCGTTCTTCTTCTTCACGAAAATGACAGGTACCCCCGAGGGAGACACACTTGGTCGAATATACTTTTTATCAATTAATTCTTTTAATTGAGATTTTAATTCATTAAGTTCAAGTATGTTTATTTGATAAAGGGCCTTTGAGCTAGGTACTGCATCCGGTACCATCTCAATGGTGAAATCCAATTATCTTTTCGGAGGTTATCCCGAATTTTTTTCGGGGAATACATCAACATATTCTTTTAAGACTGGTATGTCTTCCACTTTTAACTTATTTCTTTTTATTATACTTTCCTCATCAGTAATTGTTACCGCATAAGCTTTACATCCCTTTCTAACAGCTCTCTTAAGCTGTAGGGCAAAAATCTTCCTGATGGTGGGTTTTCTAGATATTCTTTTAACACTTACTGTCTTTTCATCATTGTTTAAGCATGTGAAAGTTTTATCATAACAGTTTAGAATTACTCTATGTTGTTCTAGCTAGTCCATACCAATCAACAAATCATAAGAACCAAGAGGTAAAACATTAAGTTTAACAACAGTTTCAAATTTATCCATAACTAATGCACATTCTTAGACAAAACAAGTTAGTTTTCTTTTAGAACCCGTGGCTAACTGAACTGGCCATGAATTCTCAAAATTTTCAATAGATAATTTACATTTTTCTACTATTTGAGGTGCAATATAACTAAGACTATCTCTTGGATCAATCAAAATAGTTACAGGGATCTGATTTATCATAACTTCTACTTCCACCATGGAAGTCTGATATTCAACTTGTCGGTTCTCCAAGGCTGCGTTGATTCTAGGCATGCTCCTTGCTAGTTCCCCAATGATCATATCCTCCTGTATGGTATGAATATTGCTAACAGTCTTCTTCTGGTTTGGACAAATTGAAGCATAGTGTGGACCATTGCACTGCCAACACTTGATAGGCTCTTTGCGCTCAAAGTTCTTGGTAAAATTTTCCTGATTATTTGCAAATTCCTTACCTTTAAGATTGTTCTGGTTGTTGGGTGTATTGTTCCTATTTCCTTGGAAGTTCTTGTTATTAGGATAGTTTTTAGCCTTATTATTCTTAGAATTTCTAGTAGGCACAAAATCCTTCTCCTTTTGTTCAAACTAATTATTTTTTTTTTAGCCTTCCAATTGGCCAAGCATTTTTTCTCTCGATTCTGCTCAAAACAGAAGTTAGCTTTTCTCATAGCTTCCTCCAAGGTCTTTCGGTTATCATATTCAGTTCTATCTTTAATATGATAAGGTATACAGCTAAGGAATCGCTGTATCTTTGGTTTCTCATCTATAAGGTATGGTACGTACCTAAGTAGACTTAAGAACTTGCTGTTTAGATCTTTCATTGTCATTGATCCTAACTTCAGCTCATAAAACTCTTTGGCTCTCTCCTCATAATACTGATCAGACAGGAATTTATTTTTGAAATATCTTTTAAAGGTGATCCAGTTTACATTTTTATCTTTTATTCCTTTAACTCTTTTCAAGTCGTGCCACCAAATGTCAGCCTTTCCTGAGAGGTTATATATAGTCATTCTAGGCTTTAACTAGTTATAATAGTTATATATTTGGAATCACTTATTCATCCCAGATAACTAGGATTCAGCGTCCTCCCTCTTCTCAGTCTCTCCATTAAAGGTTAGTGGTTTTATCTTTTTGAATTCTCCGGAAATCTCATCATAAAGTTTGTATTTCCTCTTTTTAGTGTACTAATTATCATCACTACTGTCACTGGTAGTATGATAATTTAGTTATTCCCCAAACACTTCAAAAGACGAACTACTTTTAGTTTTAATATGTTTCATCTTTTTAGATTTACGTTGATGACTGGTATCTTCTGATTCGGTTCTTCTACCCCTACCCTCAGTTTGAAACTTCTCAGTTAGGATCTGATTAAGCTCTTCTTGAGCCCTCAGAATCCTTTCATTTTCTCGCATTACAGACTCCATTTTAGGTTTTAGGTCCTTTATAGTTTGTAACAATTCTGAGGAATTGGTTGTTAAATCCTATGGTATAGGATCTCTTGGTAGATTTCCTGTTTCAGTAACTGGAGACTCCTCCTCTGCATACTCTTTCAACCTTTCCATATCTTCCTGTTAAACTTCAGAAAACAATTCTCTGTTGAATAACATTAAAAGAAGAAAAATATTTCAGCATAATAATTCAGTTACTGTTTCCTAAAAGCTAGTTGGGCTCCATCAAGGCCTACTGTTTGAACCTTGTGCTCTGATACCACATGTCAAAACCCCAAATTTTCACAAAAACTTAAAATTTTGAAATAACATAAAATGCTGAGACTGCAGTTTATTAACAATTAACGGTTAGCAAAAAGAGAAACATCTAATAAATTAATTTGCATAAAGTCAATTATGTTAACTCAACCGTTTTCTTATTAACAAAATCTTAAATTTATCTCGCACATTGATTATATATTTGGTTTACTGATCAGTTCAATTTATGACAATAGGTGGAATCTGACTTTGAATTCCGGGGCTTACTTAACATTTATGCTAACGCAGATGGATTATTTGTTCTTACAGGTTTACAGGTATAAATGACTAAGTATCATCTTTAAATTCATAAAGCATCCTGCAATATTTCTATTTACAATTAATAAGCTTAGATTATAAGCTGCTGTAATCCAACCTACTTCCGTAAGGTAACACAGTTTGTTTTCTTCTGTTGCTATTGTAAACAAAGTTCGGATGATTATATTTCTTTCTATAGAGTATGTAGTGACCGTATCACTTCCTTTGGTTCTGAGTAGTTTATTTTATCTGTTTGATATTCTTTATTTGCAAAAATGCATACCCTAGCAATTCTATATTATATTTCTTGTATTAGGTTCTAACTAAGAACAACTTCCAGGGTTGGTGTTTTTCTTATCAAGCCAATCTTTTCATCTTATGTTAACCTTAGTAATTTGGTAAGAATGTAAAACTATACTCCAAGCAATGAGAAACTGCCAGAACGTCTAAGATAAGATCTCATGGGTCGGTATTAAGTAAAAGAGTTCATAGGAAAATGTTGTTACATTTCACTTTGCCATTACATAGTTTGTTATCAAAACTTGGCTAGTTTCTAAGATTTAAAAATGTGCATAACTATTTGTTTATCGACATAAAATGGTTTTATTAGTCTTACATTTGCATAATACTTATGGTCCTACCTGAACGATTCTATGCAAATTACTCAAGTTGAAAGCTGTGTAATCATTTACACCACCATGAAAAGAACTGGAACTAAAAGATAGTTATTCTTACACTATTCATTAAACTGTTTATAAGTCAATGACTTCATAATTTAACATAAAATACTATAAGTAACAACTTAGTTATTGCACCCTACTTCACAATGATGATATTGCTATAATCTTGAATGGTTTGTAATTATTCAAAAAGAGTTAATACTCCCATATACACTAAGCATATAACTAATGACAATGTTAATATAATTTTGTAATGTCTCCCCACGATACATACTAGTATAAATTACTATGTAAAAGGAAACATAATCCTCACTAGCTTTTACTAGCGATATCTCATAACATTGGTTATTGATGAATTATATAATGTATTTTTTTTGGGTTACAAGGCTAAAGGATTATGTTATGTGAAAATTCAACGTTATAATAACGTTGCAAACCCATGCCAATGATGAGCTAAATAATTAACGTTAAACAATTATCATAATTTGTGAATCCCATGCAAAGTATAGAGATCATATGCTATTTGATGAAATCGTTGGGTGATTAAATGATTGTGATGAAACGCAGGTGACTATGGAAAGTCGACCCACTGCATGATTAAATTGATGCGGCCACGTGGAAGTTTCTTGGCCATGCATTGGTTGCTTATATAGTCGTCAACCCTAACCCTTGGCTTATTTGATTTCCGATATTTGCGCTGGCCATGTGGGCTGCTCTACAAGCTTCCATGGTGGCCGTGAGTTGCAGAGACTCTCTTGTTGGTGTTTGTCGTGTCTTAATCCCTTGAGTTGGGTTCTATTGTTCGCCTTCACTAAAATTTATTTCTTTTGGTCAGAGTTCACTGCCCTCCTTGCGCATGGCTTTACCGTCCACCTGTGTCGTCTTTTTCTGTCTTTCTATCGTAGTCTGTCATTGGTGAAAGCTTGTGCTTATTGTGTGTGATTGCAAGGTTTCTTCATCGTAGGGTTTTACTTTTCCTACTTGTATGTTGGTAACAGACCGAATCCACGCTAATTGAATTCTTCATTGCCTTTGCTTAGGCATACACCCACCTCTGCTGATAGTTCTGAAAAACACCGGAGTCCCATCGTCTCCATCCTCGGCGAGAATGAGGGTTTGGGTCCTTTTAGCATTGGTCATGGTGTTACTATTCATCCGGGGCTCCATCGTTTTCACTTCCAGTTAAGGTGAGTAAAAACAATAATTAAGAGCTATTACTGTTTATTGTTTTATTTTGCATAAGGGTTTCTGATTTTAAATAACTTTGGTTCTCATAATGCAGGTTGGCTTGTCTCCAAGGTTGGTCGTTGTGCTGTTTAAAAGGATCCACGAAACGTTCACGGTAAGATCAGGTTTCGAACATGGTTTCCCATGCTTGTACAGACTCTTGCTGTTGGAGAAGGTATCGGTCGTGTTGCACCCAGTATTGGGTTGTTGTCTTTCATTTTTATAAATTTTATTTTGATTTAAACCCTTGCTGTTAGCAAGGTGACTTCATTTTTAAACTATGTCTTGTAAAGCTCTCCTCTTGTAGTAGGGTTGAACTTACAGTTTTGTAAAATTTGTTAATATTGTCAATACTCCATACAAGATATGGGTATTGGGCTTTTTGCTGAGTTTCTTTTTGTACATTGGTAAATTTTTGACTTTCAATCAGCCTTCGGGCTCGTTATTATAATGTAAATATCTTAAGACAATTTGTCTATAAGTTAAGTTTGTTCTCCTTTATGTTTTTGTATTTTATCTTTCTGTAAATGAATTTAAATTGTTCTTTTAATGGTTTTATAAAAAGAACTAAGTTTATTGCTTATCTTGGGTTACTACTATAATGGTTTTGTATATTTTAAAGAAAATTAACTTGTAAAAAGATATTTTCTGGATTGTTAATAAATAGATTAGATTACTGTTAATAGGATTTTAAACCATTTCAGTACTCAAGGATTTTCAGGTTAGGGTTTAATGAATTAAACTCTGGTTCTTACTTTAAGATTCTTTTCTTTTGCTTAAATACTTACTAATTTATAAACAATATTATTTATGTAATATTGTTATCTGTATATAATATAAATACTTAAGCTCATATTTGTGCATACACTTATTTTATAAATACTGTGACTAATTTGTATTAGTTTAGTTCATTCAGTAGTATTATTTCGGTTAACTTACTAAGAAATGAAATAAGGGTTACGACCTTGTCATTATTCCTTTACATGCATAATCTGTAACAGTTTATTTGCTTATGCTTGTACATAAAATCCAACCACTAGATTATGACTTGGATGTTTTTATTAGAATAAGGGTATTATTAAACTAGGGTTCGACCCTGTAGTTCTCTTTTGCAGAAAGATAAGCATGTTAATATTTGCAGTACAGTTTTTACATAGATATGCAATGTTAATTTATTAAGTTCTTATTGTTTTTCTGAATTGCTATCTAGAGTTTTAGTAGGATTACTAGTAAACATTAATTTACTAATGTGTCTGTTTTTTTTTAAAATAAAACAATAATTCTTTTCCAAAAACTCTTTCGATTTATAGTAACTAATTCTCTTAGTTAGTTAACAATATAATTAATTAAATTAAGTATTTATATTTTCTATCTTAATACCATAATTATTTTTCGTATCACCATCCTGAGTTAGTAGTATTTGTTAGTTTTTAAACTATTATGAATTTTAGTAAACTAGATACGGTATCTGATACCTTTGTTTAAACTGAAAGTAAACAAGTAGTTTAGCTTTATTTCTTCCACTGCATAAGCAACATGTTAATAAGTATGATACAAGGGAAATAAACATGTGACATAGCACAGATTACCATCTTGCATAATTTAAATTTGATAAAAAAATGAGATACTGTGTATAACATAATCTATTTCCTATTAGAGTATTTATAAAAAAAAGATCCTTCTACCTTTGCTGAGTTATTTCTATTTCTTTTTCTAATGTACTTGCCTACATAGCCTTGTTAACAACAACATATAAGAACAGGTTATTGTTCTTTGTTGATAATAGTCTTCATACATAAATAAATTACGCTGATATACTGAAATGCATAATAAATCTACTCATTTCAGATTCCTATCATATCTTCATCTATTTTAAACACACTGCCTGTGCTAGAGTACGGTTTGGTCTATTCCAGACGGGGAAAAACAGAGGTTATGATTATTTTCATCACTTACAGATTCAATATTCAAATAACTAAAGGGTTACTAGCTCTATCAGTTCACTACAAAACATGCAATCATTCATTCTCAGATATAATATTTTAACACAGTAAATAAAAGACTGTAGAACCTATTTAAAGTTGGATGAAAATAGCATTGGTAGGTTGTTCCTTCCTACCAACTCTTGGAGAGCACTCAAACAACGTCTTCTCAGGACCCCCGAGCTTGTTCCTGGTCTCCTTGGCTGAGAACTGGTGGAGCAAGCAACAAAATACTAGTCCAATGACTCAGTACTAACTCTGCACTCAGCAACAAGATCCTTCAGCTGAAAAGCTACACTAGATCAATTTCTGGAGTTTACCCCTCAAACACCTTCCACAAATTCCCTTCCCAATGAAATCCTTTGAAGTACATTCACCTGAATGATTCTCCTCCTGGAATGAGCAGCCTCAGCGCTCTTCAATGGTCTTTTTTATTAAGATTGCCTAGGTCTTTTTTGGGTTAGTTGTCATTAATTGAGCCACCTGCTCTAATCCCACTTTCTTGGGTGATCATGACCCCAAATGTAGGGATATTGCCACCTGTAACATTGGAAGTGTTTGAGGATGCTGCCATTTGTCTATTTGTTCTCCACTTAGTCTCCTCCACCAACTTGACCAGTAACACTCTTTTCAACAGTTCTCCCAAGCTGTTGTTTCCATTTTTATTTATTTATAATTAAAATATTTAGAATTACATTCAACATCTTTGAATCTGCTGAGTCATCATTTACAACTTAACATAAAATTTAACATAATGTCTTGGAATAAAATCAATTAAGATAGTATTATTCTGCAAAATTGGGGCATGTGACAGGCAGGTTAACTATATTTCCACTTTGTGCTAGGGCCTCCATCTCCTTTCCACCGAAGTACAGATTTCTTTTGTCTTGGTTGGTTTTAGAAGTTGGAGAAGGCTGATCCACTGTCACTGGTGAGATAGCCCTCCTCTTCCTCTTTCCACTCCTGGGAGTGGTGGATTTCTTTGAAGGGGACTTTACTTTGTCTTCTAGCTGTAAGCCTATTTCAAACTCATTCCAGAATAAGAAATATGTCCATGCTATGTTTCTTCTTTGTAGTAATTCTTGGACAGTAAGTTTTATCAGGCCATGGTGAGATAACCTACCTACGATTTTGGTGGGCTGGGCCTTGACCTGATGGGCCATCTTGGTTAGGATTTTGTGGAGGTAGAAAGGCAGGTTTAAAGGGCTTCTGCCTGTAAAATGATTCATCAATTTAAAGTGATATATCATCACCCTGTTATACCTTCCTTCACTGGTTATATAAACCAAGATTGCTTTCAATAATCATTGCCACTTCTCCTCAAGCTAGGTGGATGGGAAGCTTTTCTTCCATACCACACTTTTGCGTTCAGGATTTAAGTAGGACCTAAATTCTGCATCCTTAGTAATGGTGGTCTTGAACCATTTCTCCCCAGTCCTTGGGAGTTTCACAACATCTGCTATTATAGTTTCATCAACCTATAATTCTTCCTTGCCTATCAATGCCTTAGAGCCATCAAAAGAAAGAGAAAATGCTTCTACCGCTTGCTAGTGGGAACGCTCAATTTTCTCACAGAACCTGTAACAAGCTACATCTTTGAATAATTGGAATACTTATAGATGTGACTCAAGATAGATAATGTCTCCTAACTCTTGTCTGAGGGCAGGTCCTCCTCCTTTCTTCATCTCTGGACCGTGCTTCTAGTACATGCAGAAATAAAAAATTGAATTCTATAAATGGGATTAGCACACTGGTTTCAGGTGTGGTCTGGAGCAGTGAGGATGCATGCAAATAAATGTGGAGTGTATTGAGGATATGGTGCTGATTTTGAGGGGTTAATCAGTCGATTGGTACTTGATCACAATGATGGTAAACTCTGGTGAGAAGCACGAGATAGCCAACACAACAATTATTTTTAACTAGGACTTGATGTTTCGTGGTGGTTCAACTGCAGTCGTGGGACAGATGGAGGGCAGGCTAGGGTTTTGGTCTCTATCAGCCACTTCAGATAAATAACGACCTTTTATTCACAAACTTATAATTTTCTAGAGTCCCCCAGCATTTTCGGCAGTTAAGTGCTAGATCATGACGTGCCTCATGCTGACAGTGTTTGATTTAGACGGATAAGCTAACCGTTTTTCCTCTTTTAGCCTTTTCAGCGGTGAAGAGAATCTTGAGTATAATTGCAAGCTGCCGAAAGTTAGGCTTTCGGTGGCTAATGAACTGTTGGCACGTTTGCCCAAGCCTCCGAAAGCTTCATTTCCAAAATTTATCCAAAAATGTAGTTGATGAGATTTCGGTGGTTAATGTCTTCTTGGACCAAATTGTTAAGCTGCCAAAAGATGGGATTTTCGGTGGCTAATGAACTGTTGAAAAGTTCGCGTAAGCCACTAAAATCTCCTTTTCCAATTTTTTTTTAAAAACGACGTCAATAGGCTTTCAGTGGTTAACAGAGTTCTGAGTCCAAATCGTTAGCTGTCGAAAGCTGGGATTTTCAGTGGCTAATGAACTGTTGAAAAGTTCGCCTAAGCCATTGAAAGCTAAACTTTCAAATTTTATTGAAAAACATAACACCAGGCATTCCAATTTTGTTAATCGCCTAAACATATTTCATAATATACTCTGGAATCTTCATTACTATGAAAAATAAATTGTCTAAGTTTGACCTATTGAAAATTAATTTATTTAGGAGGTAACACCAAACAGTCTACCAAACAAATGCAGTCGCGCATAATAATGATAACACCCAGAGAAGAAATGATCAAAATGAACCAACTAATCAAAGATATGAAGGTCGTCGATTAAATGCCGGTTCGACAATCGTCATGGAGGATATGGAGGTCAAGGACGATTTTTAGGAAATCGCTACAATCGACCATGATGACCCATCCAGTGCTTTACATACTACAAAGAAGGCCATCGCTATGCAAACTGTCCATACAAGGATAAAACTGATCTAAATTTTTGTACTAGCTGTGGCATGGGAGATCACTGATAATAGGATTGTCCCACCATACTTGGCAAAATTAATAAAAAGAAAAAACGTTAATGTCTTGTCGTGTGTTCAGAAACATGATGTAATCAATACAAAGAACTTACAAATAGTAACCCAACAAGGGACAAAAATTGGAAATGATAATCTGTGTATAAGAAAAATCAAAGAAAAAAATGATTATATTCTAACCCAACTAAACAAAAACAATTATATAACGACGCGACGAATATGTTTAAAGAATTTGCTAGGCAGGAAGAAATCGATGACAGTCGACAAAATACAATTAAATAATTAATACGCTTAGTGCAAGATGATAGATCGATATCTCAATTCATTGACTTATTGTATAATATGAAGCACAACAATAATATAGAAAAACAAACCAAAAACATATGTAGTTTAAACCAAAAAGACAAGAGCAATTCCGACCCACTTGTAGATCTAGAAATCGAAGGATACCATGTTCGACAAGTTGTACTCGACTTCGGTTCACAAGTAAATATTATGACTCATGACACTTGGGAACAGTTGGGTAGACCTTGACTATATGATTCATGTGTATACCTCAAGTTAGTTGACCAAGGATTGATCGAACCCATTGGAGTATGGAGAAATGTCGATACGACAATAAAAGGAATATCAACTAAAGTCGACTTTGAAATTATTGATGCTAAAGAAGGATCCAACTCCTTCCCAGCCCTAGTAGGGCGAACATGGGAGGAAAAATGAAAGCATCAATAGATTTAGACAAAGAAATGATAAAATTAAAAGGGAATGGACATAAAATCATAGTCCCTATTCATCCGTCCCAAGGAGAACCTTGGACAGAACCCATTGATGAAGAAGTTGACATTCAACAATTTTACCGAATTCAAAATAACGAAGACTACACTGAACCCAATATCTATGGCGAGCTTCACTTAAGAAACCAATACTCAGTAGGATATAATTCAGATGCAAAGTTATATGATTGGGAAGTCGAAAACTACGAGACCCAAGCAAGAGGCTGTTGGACCAATTAGGTTATACGTACAGAAAAAACCAACCCATCAATGCTTCTTAGTTTCCATCATCCCAAAAATATTTGAAAAAAAAACTAGGGAATACCCTACCTTAACTCCAACAAATACAAATACCAGACAAAACCCAAGGTATAAAGAAAAAGAGTCCCCAATCCTGCATATAGAACAAGTCTCTAAAAACCTAAGTGAACATGGCCGATTACAAAGCCTGGTAGAAACCTTTACAGACCATGTTGCTTGATGGTGGGACACCCATCAATCAAGATTGAAGACTTGGAAAACAACTTACACTTACTTTGTAGAAATATTCAAAGGAAGGAAGCTAACCAAACAGGCACAAATGCTTGTCTTCATCCAAGGGAAAGATCCAAACAAGCACATAAGAACATGCGAAATGGAATGATGAAGACTTGGTTATAAAGATGAATGTACATGGCCACATGTCATGTCCCCATCCCTCGAACCGGCGAATAGGACGCGACCACACCAAGCATACGGGAAAACAGCCCCATGAACATGAACAGAAGAGATCAATGTTGAAATTACAAAGCTTAAACATAGTTCATGCAAAGATGCATACACATACAAGCATAATTCTTTAATCATACAGCGGAAGCAAACATATACGTTCCAGCATCCCCATGTTCATTATAATTCATTAAACATCAATATAATTGCAGAGATGAAGTAACAGTAGCACTTATCTTTTGATGAAGAACTTGCCCCGCAACCAGCTACGTCGCTACAACGTTCCACCCAACCATAGGCCAACGTGCTCATCAATCTCTCAGCAACACTGCCACCCCCGAGCTGGGCATGATTCCTCAAGGACTAAGGGTCAATTGCAGGCTTACGCATAGCCAAGGGGACACCAAACAGCCAAACCAACACCGTTGGGTTTATCTGGTCATTAACAGATCGACCAAGCCAACACAATCCGAAGACCAACCACTGCACACCGCAGCAAAACAATCCCTTCACAGCCCTGTGAAGAAGGAAAAGACAACCGGTGACAGTCCTAAACGAAAGGTGAGACACAGCTCAAGCCTACATGGCAACTTAGAGTTTTTCTTGGCCCTAAAGTGGCCAAAACAACTCAGCTGCAACACCCAAAACAGGGTATATCAGCAGCCCAAACACACAATAAGTGATAGCAGCATTCCACATTTCCAAACAGGGAAAACTCGGCCAACGGCACACACAATTCCTCAATATAACGGCTGGGAAACTTACATAGTCCCAACGAGGGAGAAGCCAACAGGTGTGGGAATCAACAACCCACCAGCATCCACGAACCCACAAGGAAACACACAATTCCTCAATGCAGACGTTGAGGAAAGTTACACATCCACAGTCCAAAGTGGAAGCAGAATTTGGACTCACAACAGCATCCCAAATCCTGGGAAAAAAACAGCAACCCAAAACATACACAGCAGCTCACTCACGACATGGGAAAAATTCCCCAAAAAGTCTGTGCGTGAGTGCAACTTGCACCCAACCGCAACACACAGAGGAAAACAAAATGCACAGCCGCAAATCAGTAAGGAAAAATCACACACACAGTCCTTGAGCGGGAAATATCTCCTGCACCCGAGAATCCCAAGTGACGGCCACAATTTCTCTTGTCCCCAGCATGGGCAAAACCAATGCAGAGTCCCTGCGCGTGAGCATGGACAGACCACGACCCTGCGCGCAAGCAGGAAACAGACCACGAAGAAGATGGCGGTGGTGGTGAAGGCCAGGCGCATGAGGAAGATGATCCGGTAGGGGAAGAGTGCGCGAGGGGAAGAACGGACAGTCGTGGGTGGAGTGGGCGTGTGGGAAAGGGACTGACAGTCCTCTACAACCACCACCACTTCAGCAATAACTGTCCCAACCACCACCAGCCATAACTGCTCAACTACCCAAGAGAACATTAAAGAAGTTGGAATAGGTTGGATGAGACAAGAAAGGTGGCAAACACACAAGGTGGTAACACATGGGTTTTCCCCCCATAAACGAAGGTTTGACATCGCCCACCCCTTATCCTTTGGAATCATGCCCTTTTCATTCAACGTTGCACTGTCGTAGCTGGTTGTGGATTATTTTAATTGATGTGCGTGTTTACATGATGCCAACTATAATGTGCCAAACATCACAATATACCATCGGCAACTATACCTATTGCCAAAACATACACACACAAATCGATGGTGGGGCCTTTGCCTTTAGCTCCTCACCATGATTAATTACATTATATACATCATGCAAATGGGGTCAAAACCGGGGACATTACACCACACCTATTTCCCTCGACGCTAGCCGACTTACCAAATAAATGGTACAAAATGGAAAATGCACGAGGTGAAACATTTCAATGGAACGAACTTAGAGAGAACTTTTGTCACATGCCCCAAGTTTTGCAAAAAGCAATAATATATTATTTTATTTTATTTGAGGACAATATGTTAAATTTTATGTTGAGTTGTAATTGATGACTCTGCAAAGTCAAGGATATTTAGTATAATTCTGAATATTTTAATTATAAATAAATAAAGGTGGAGGCAACAACTTAGGAGAGCTGTTAAAAGAGTGTTGACTAGTCAAATTGGAGAAGGAGACTGGGTGGAGAGAAAATAGACATGTGGTAACATCCTCAAACCACTTCCAACTGTTGCAGGTGGCAACCTCCCTACATTTGGGTTCATGATTCCCCAAGAAAGTGGAATCAGAGCAGGTGGCTCAATTAATGACAACTGACCCAAAATACATAGGTAATCTTTATAAAAATGCCCATTCAATAAAGCTGAGGCTACTCATTCTAGATAAGTGATCATTCAGGTGAATGTACTTCAGAGAAATTCAATGGAAGGGAACTGTGGAAAGAGTTTGAGGGGATAACTGTTAAGTGATCTAGTGCAAATTTTCAGCTGAAGTATCTTACTGCTGAGTGCAGAGTGTTTACTGAGTCATTGGACTAGTCTATTGTTTGCATGTTCCACCAGTTCTCAACCAAGAAGACCAGGAACAGGCTCGGGGGTTATGAGGAAGCGTTGTTTGAGCGCTCTCCAGGAGTTGGTACGGAGAAACGACCTCCTAATGTTGTTGTTGTCCATCCTAATCAGGTTCTATATTTTTTTGTTTTACTGTGTTAGATAGTTAAATGTAAATCTGACTGTTAATGAATGTTAAATATTTAGTTGTAAAATGTTAAAGTTAGTAATCTTTTAGTTTATTGAAAGAATGGATCTGAAATAGATGGAAAATAATTCTAATCTGTGTTTTTCCACATCTGGAAGGACCAGACCATATTCTAGCACAGACAGAGTATTTAAAGTAGATGAAGGAAATGATAAGAGGCTGAAATGAATAGATATATTATGCATTTCATAAGAGCATAGTAATTTAATGGAGTATATAGGTTACTATTAGAAAAACAATAATATGATTATCTATGTTTATTGTTTTTATGTAAATATACTGAAAAATAAATAGCAATAACCCAGTACAGGTAGAAGGATTGTTATATTAAGAAAATACCCTAGTAGATAAGATGTTATGCTTATACACAGTACATTATTCGTTTTATTTAAAACTAAAATATGCAGGAGGGTAAATTGTGTTATGTTATATATATATTTTCTTTATGTTTATTTATTAACCAGTTGCATATGCAGTAGAAGAAACACAGCTAAACTACCTTGTTTACATTCAGTTCAATAAAGATATAACTACTATTCATATAGTTATATACTTAAAATATTAACTAAACTAAGACTAATAGTGACTATAAACAAGAAGGGTATATGAAAAGTATCTAAATTATAAAGAACAAACCAAATTACAGAGTCTATGTTATCTTTTCAAATAACTCTAGTAAATTTTCTTCTATCTTTTCAGTTGATAGAAATGTTAATGATTAATATAAATAAAATACATATCTATGTAAATAACTGTTCTGCATTTATCAACAAGTTTATACCTGCAAAAGAAAACTACAGGGTAGAAACCCTAATCTAAATATATTGTTTCAAATAAAAACAACTAAGCTATTATTCGTTTTTTTAGATCAATTTATATCAGTAACAATTAAATTATTGTAGACTCGTTACAGTCCTTGTAACAAATATTGAATAGTTACAAATTTAAGAATTCTCAAAATACACCAGTAATAATAATAACTTAAAACAATATTTGTTTTACAAATTAAAATAACATATTTAATAAAATTAAAAGAATTAGGTAAACAAGGGTTTCATTCAGGAAAACCCATCTCTTATTCCTAAGCTAACAAAGAGTTATTACAATTTACTCTATGAAGGATTTATCGTTACAGCTTTCAAAAAAAAATATATAACTACATTATATCACAAAACAAAGTAAACAATAAATTTCTTTATTCATAGTCAAATAGAGTAAATCCCTATTTACATAGTGTCACCAAACAGTATACTGCAAAAATGAGTCTAAGCTCGAAGACAAACTATCTTAAAATCCATTCTTTTACATTAACAAGCCAGACGACTGAACTTTAAAACCAAATACAACACCTAGCTCATGGGCGGAGCTACCCATTAATGAAGCGAGGGTTTGTACACAGAAATAAACAAACATTAACTGATAAAATAAACTACATAGCTAAAGAGGAAGCTGGACTAGCTTCCAACTCAGTGTTTCCCCCATCGACAACCCTGTTACAAGTAGGGTATTCTATGCTGAATACAAAATTAAATGTCTACCTTCAGAAGAGTATCGAGCAATCTAGCGACGAGACTGTCACTAACGACAGTGTGCTTTGAAAATCCCAAACCCCACGACAACGAAGGAGCACACTAACAGTAGCAAAGCCTCAGCTTCGCCTAGAAGTGACAGGCCACGAAAGAAAGGCAAAATGGAGTCACAGACAGGCCGCAAGCCAAATGCAAACAAAAACTAACAAACTTTTGCAGAGTAAAAACCTTCAGTTGCAAAGGAATGGCAATAATACCGAACCACGGTGGCTACAACAACGTCAAATTCAAACGTTGGAGCAAGACAGAGCAGAGAGAACACTCATGGCCGCCATGAGACCTTGCAGAACTAACCGAAGGCCAACGTAAACATCGGAGGGAAATGACAAGGCGTTTAGTGTTATAAGGATTTTATATGACCAATGCTTTGCCAGAAGGTGACCACGTGCCACAAGAAAATCAAAACCAGGAATGGGTCGAACTCTATAGTCACCTGCATTCCAATAATTTTCAATTATTTAAAACAATGATTTAATCTCAAACTTGCTTATACTATGAAGTTTGCATTTAGAAATTATCTCATCGCTAATCATATGTCCATTATATCGTAATATAGATAACATGATATGGATGTTTGGTAAACCATATTTTATCAACGTTGACCCTAGTAAGTGTAATAACCATTTGTTATATGGAAAAGTCCAAGTTGAATTGTTTAAAACCATTGAACAACTATAGATTTCTATGTTTATATACATTGTGGTCTATGCATGGTTATACTCTTTAAAACCAACAATTCAAGTTGTGACAATGATAAAGTTGGATAGCATAGTAAAGAGTAGAATCATGAATTCTTTACAAGTTCAACTTTGTTTTAAACTTGTTTAGAACCTTCGAACTAACTATAGACTTGTATGGCTATAAACATAATAGTTTATGCATTTTTATAACCCTTATAAAACCAACGTTTAGATTGGAAATAAACTATAAAGTTAGCTAATATGGTAAAAGAATATATATTGAATTCTTTTACATAGTTCAATTTGGATTAGACTTTAATAGTCAATAGTTGTTTCTCAACTTGGATTTTGTGAGTAATTTACCATGATTATTTATTGGTAGGATGATTTTATAATTATAAAAGATAACTGGTGCTTAGCATATGATAGAAGGTTGATCATTATGGAAAACATCTATCTTAAAAGCTGTTATAGACTGTAACTTATTATAAGAAAAAACATTATAGAATTAATAAGAATTGCAATGGAATAATCCTACTCAAGTCCATAATCAGTAGAACCACATGGATTGACTTAGATTTAAGAAGTAAAGGCAAAGAATGTTTCATGTGAAAAAATGCAATTGTTTTTACACTAATCAAACTTATAATGTCAAGAAGTTTTACAGGTTGTAAGTTTCCCTACAGAAGGTAAATCTTGATCAGCTTGATACTCAAGTAAATAGTATGATAATGTATAATAACCAATAGTACAATAAGTATAACATTGCAATATATGCATATCAAAGTAAAAGTTACTATGCAACTAAGATTACAAGTTTAGAGCCGCAGTAAGTATCTTTACTGTCGCTACATTTGATAAAGAAAGGAACTCATTTATTTGAACTTCGTTTACAAGAAAAAATGAAAAAAACAAACTACTTTACCTCACGGAAGTTGCTTGGAAATTTATCTACTAAGCATTTTATTTGCAGATAGAAACACTTCTTGATACTTTATGAAATTAAAATGTTTACTTGTTCGATCATACCTGTAAACCTGTAAGAACTAATAATCTTTCTACATTAGCATAAATGCTAAGTAAGCCTAGGATTCAAACTTAGATTCCACCTACTTGTCATAAAGAAGACTCATTAGTAAACTGAAATAAAACAATACGCAAGTAAACCTTATTCATGTTACAAAAAATAAACTGCTTAGTTAACGTAATTTGAGATTATGTTATACTAATCGTTTGACTGTTTCTTTTTCTGGTAACCTTTAGCTGTTAGTAAACCAAAGATTCAACATTTTATGTTATCTCAAAATTTTTAAATTTATTTGAAAATTTGGGGTTTTGACATGTGGTATCAGAGCACAAGGTTCAAACACTAGGCCTTAATGAAGCCCAACTAGCTTTTATGAAACAATGATTTAAATTATTATGCTGATGTATTTTCTTTTAAATGTTATTCAATAGAGAAATTGTTTCTGAAGTTTAACAAACATGTATGGAAAGGCTGGAAGAATATGCAAAGGAGGAATCTCCATTTACTGAACCAGAAAACTTACCAAGAGATCCTATACCAAAATATTTAACCAACAATTCCTCAGAACTGTTACAAATAGTAAAAGACCTAAAATCTGAAATGGACTCTGTAAAATGAGAGAATGAAAGGATTCTAAGGGCTCAGGAGGAGCTGAATCAGATCCTAATAGAAAGGTTTCAAACTAAGGGTAGGGGTAGTAGAACTGAATCAAAATATACAAGTCATCAACAAAAAATTAAAAAGATGAAACATACTAAAAATGATAGCAGTTCATCTTCAGAGGTGTTTGGTGAACAACGTAATTTGTATTCTACTAATGATAGTAGTGATGACAATCATTATATTAAAAATAATAAATATAAACCTTATAAGGAAATTTTTGGGGAATTAAAAAAAGATAAAACCACCAACATTCAATGGAGAGACTGAGAAGGGGGAGGAAGCGGAATCCTGGTTATCTGGGATGAAGAAGTACTTCCAAATATATAACTATTCTAACCAATTAAAGGCTAGAATGGCTATCTACAATCTCTCAGGAAAGACTGACATTTGGTGGCAGGACTTGAAGAGAGTTAAGGGAATAAAAGAGAAGAATGTAAACTGGAGTACCTTCAAGAGGTATTTTAAAAAGAAATTTATGTCTGAGCAATACTATGAAGAGAGAGAAAAAGAATTTTATGAGCTTAAATTAGGATCAATGACAATGAAAGATCTAAACAACAAGTTTTTAAGTCTACTTAGGTATGTACCATACTTTGTAGATGAAAAACCAAAGGTACAACAATTCCTCAACTGTCTACCTTATCATATTAAGGATAGGATTGAATATGACAATTCAAAGACTTTGGAAGAAGCCACGAGGAAAGCCAACTTCTGTTATGAACATAATCGGAAGAAGGAAAGCATGGCAAACTGGAAGGCCAAGAAGAATAATAACCAGTATGATCAAAAGAAGAAATATTTTGTGCCCAACAAAAATTCTAAGAACAATAAGGCCAAAAATTTTCCTAACAAGAATTTTCAAGGAAATAAGAATAATTCACCAAGCAATCAGAATAATTTCAAGGGTAAAGAATTTGCTAATAACCATGGTAATTATACCAAGAAATTTGAGCACAAAGAACCTATAAAGTGCTGGTAGTGTAATGGCCCACACTATGCTTCATTATGTCCTAATCGAAAAAAGATTGTCAGTAATATCCATACCATACAGGAAAAGATGACTGTTGAAGAATTAGCGAGGACTATGTTGTTATAGCTGATTTTACCACTCCAGGTGAATCACACTTGTATGGTCTCCCCATGTCCCTCTGCAGAATCCTTAGACCCCTTGGACCATTTTTTGTCCTTTGATGTTTCCTTGACCATCCCTAAAAACATGTGAAAATTAATACATGCGACTTTTAAACCTATAATCGCGTATATATGCGGGTTTGACCCCTAAAACCGCATACATCAGGATGTGTGCATAATCCAAATCCTTTTGAAGTTTTCCTTGACATGGATCCGACTCACTTGACTCCTGGCCTTCCTTATTCCTTGAGATCGCTCGGATTCGACCTTTCATTACCCCTTTGAAAATATATATAAAGAACTCTATGGCACATTGAATGCATATGAGAGAATTGAGAGGAAAGAAACTATAATCTATTATTGCCGGAACTTGTGCTTGAGTCTACATTCCTTTGTCCCTTGGAGCACTATTGTGTTATTCCCAAGATTGCATTTTGCTTGTGAGCTTGCTATAGAGAGATGGAGGATTGAGGTGGTGGAGGCCCAAGTGGGGGATTCAGTTTCTCCGATTCGCAAACGTGCCGACATAGGTTGTATTCATTGTAATCTCTGATTTTATATTAATAGAAATATCTTTTCCTGTCCAATAATGCATGTTTGAATGAATATTTTATCCATGGATGTTTTTAAATGCTTATACATTATTGATTATATATGCTAGAATAGATCTAACACCAATATATATAGTATGCTTGTCTTGTTTACTTGTTCTTGAGAAAGTGATTAATCAATACAAGGTGAAGTTGGAAAGCTCAATGGGGATCTACTTCAACCGTCTAGAATAAGGTACGAGGTATGATCCTTTAGTGTTAGACATTTAATTTCTATTGCATATTGAAAATGATTGATTTCTAGAGTCAAGCTGTCTGTTGTGGTACCCCAAGCCATAGGAATTTCTCTCCGTAACATAATTGGCGACTCTATTGAGTTCCTAGTAGTTGTCCTTTAGGGTTTTTTCTATCGGCATTCAATGACTTGGAATTGCTCTTTTTCTCTTGTTTCTGTGTTGGGTCTGGGGGCATGTTTGCCTGGTAGTGTCTAATTGGTGTGAAGTTTGTCTCAGCTTGTTTGTTTGCCTTTATTTTTATGCAGTCACGTATATACGCGGGTTTCTCTGTTATTTCCACGTATACACGCGAGTTTACTGCGAACAGTCGTGTATGCCCTTATTTTTTCATTTTAGAGGAAGTTGAATGGTTTCTGGGTGAATTTTGATGATTGATGAGTCTCCTTTGATACTGCCAAAGTCTGTATACGCCTCTGTTTCTGACTAGAGACATTTTTTAATGTAAATTTCTTTTTTTTAAGAATGTTTTTGTCATTGCATTTTCGATTTTTTGTTTTGGGATTAGTGCATTAGACTTCTTTTACCTTAGTTCTTTGCTTGAGTGCTGCTTGAGTGTGCTTGCAGAGTCTGGGGATTGTATAATCATTATTTTTCTTTTATATCTCATTTTATTTCAAAAAATTCAAAAATATTTGCTTATCATCATGCATTGCATTTTGCATTTTGCATAGCACTTGAACTAGATTTGCTTTGGAGTATTAGTCAGGATTTCATATAGAAAATCTTGCATTTATCATTTGAAGAAAATTGTGCATTTCACGTAGTAGCATACCCTTTTTTTCATGGACACAATGCATTTGCATTGATTGTTAGGTGTGAATTTTACTTCATGTTGTGTTATAACACCATTAGTTGCACGACCATATACCTCTTTTGAATAATAAAGCCAATTAAAATCAACGCTTAATTAAAATGTACTGCACTATTTTATTTGATAGGGTTCACAAACAAGATTAGGTTTTAGGGTCTTGGAATAGTTCATTGTGAGTTAATTATCCAAAACCATTAAACAACAACATGTATGTGTGTGTCCAGGTGAGTGTGTGAAATTCCTTGGTATAACCAGTGTTTCTCAGGATCTTCCTCTCAAAAGGGAGGTAAGCATGAGGCAGTGTGAGTAGTTATTGATTGGAATGACCCCTAGTCATAACTGAGTAGCACTGGAGATATTTCCAGGATTGTATTTGTATCTGGGGGCTCTTTCGAGAGTTTCAGGATTTGCTACCCTGCCCATATGGTCAATCTCGCCTGCGACTGTCCGCCTGAGCATTGATTATATTGAGGTGACCTTAGTGACCTTACCTAGGATATCGAGGGGGTACTTTGCAAGGGTTATTTTGCGGGTGTCTTGGCCAGGTTGGGGTCGGACAGCACAGTCAATTTACGCGTTGAAGTTGAGGGCCATAATAATTGGTTACGTACCTCCGCTTGTTGTTTATGGGAGTCTCAAGCCTCTCCTAGGCGAGACATACCTGCTTTATTTGGGAGCTCACTTATCCTACCCTTGATTGCTTGTGTTTGGCTTTAGATTTTATTGGTGATTGCTCTGCGCATGATAGCTTTCCTAGGGTTTGCGTAGATAGAGAGTCTTTCATATTTCTTGAGTCATTGTGGATTCGGGTGCGGCTCCTCATCGTTCTCGTCGTTTAGCAGGACTTCTGCCTTCTACATCTCCTCCTCCTTTGGGAGAGAGAAATAGACAGTTTAGACGGACTACTTCTCACATTGATTCACAGACCATGGGAGACCATATAGAAGGTATTCATGAACCACCTTCTCCCATTCATGTGGAAGATGGGGAGTTTACTCCTAACTATGATCCTTCACCCAATTTTACTGAGTTAGGTCCTGTGATTTCTGAGATAGGAACTTTTCTTGATAGACCTACTTACTTTAGGGTTGATTCCCCATTGACGCATCGCCGATATGGAATGCTGGAGAATGATGAGACTCATTTTGAACCCACGAGCACTAGTTATGGTAGTTATGGTATGTCTGGTTTTCCCACACATGATTTGGCATTTCATGTTGAATATCAGTTCAAGCCTAACACTATGCCTGGGGGCACTCTCATTCCTTACCATGCGGAGAGGTTTGGGAGCACTCGTCACATTGCACCTTCCATCCCGGCGGTGGAAGCTACATCACATATTCCTCCTAGGTCTAGGGTTAGTGATTCTATTAGGATACCAAATCCAAGACGAGTGACTATAGGGAATAGTACGTACATAATTACATAGATCCCTTTGTCCTCTATCCCTAGTTCTTCGAATGTTCATCCTCCACCTCATTCACGTGGTCCTTCGGGCCGGAACGTTGCTACGAGTTATGTACGTACTGCGGTTACTAAATTGGTTGTGTCTCAGCTTCATGCACTGCTTGTTGTTTCGGGAGGTCATGTTCATACTTCTAGATGTCACATTCCTACTTTCGGAATGTATATTCCTACTTTTGGAGTGTATGTTCCTACTTATGGAGTGTCTCATGGGACATCTCATGTGATGACTTATGGACCCTATTATAGGACACAGCATGGATAGGGTTCTTCACCTTATGGGGGAGAGTATCAACAACTTGCTTACTCTCCAAATTACGGCTTTGTAGGTATGAATAGTCAAAGTACACCACACGATGGTTCTTCCATGCCACCCTATACGGGTCAAACGGGAGGAGAGAACTATGGCCAAAGCCATGGTGGTAATCATACCTATGTGAATTAGAAATATCAGGGAGCGGTCCATTGACCTCATCATCCTAGGTTCCCTTTCCTCGCAACACAGAATCTTCTTGATTTGTCAA
The DNA here is from genome assembly GCA_001517045.1 of Pseudotsuga menziesii. Lineage (NCBI taxonomy): Eukaryota > Viridiplantae > Streptophyta > Pinopsida > Pinales > Pinaceae > Pseudotsuga > Pseudotsuga menziesii. The sequence continues at coordinate 98,038 of LPNX011024779.1, read as the reverse complement.
GATTGATGAATGATCTTGTAGCTCATGACCCAACTTGGTCGGTTGTCCCTAATAAGCTTCCCTCTGACATACCCAAATTCGAGGGCAAACCGGGAGAGGATCCAAGTGAACATGTTACTACCTTTCACCTATGGTGCTCTTCGAATTCCTTACACCAGGACTCCATCCGTTTAAGGCTGTTTCAATGCACCCTTACAGGACCTGCCACGAAATGGTATATAGAGCTACCTAGGGGGGCATTCGCTTTGTTTGATGACCTAGCGATAACTTTTCTTAACCACTTCCAGCTATCAGTGCGTTATGATGTTGGTACTGAACTCTTGTCGAGATATCGGCAGGATAAAGCCACACATATCTCGGATCATATCCAAGAGTGGCATAGACGGAAGAGGTTAATTAAAGCCTTTATACCGCCAAAATTCCTCATCGAATGGTTCCTCAAGTCGTTATTGCCGTATATAGCGAAGGATGTTTCTACATCCGGACTACAAAATGAGGAACAAGCAATTTTTAGGGCGCATGAACTAGATTTTATTTATGCTCAGTCCAGTTTGTTATATGAGATCATCCCCAATGCTCCGCGTTCTAGTTTCAACCCCAAAGTTAAACCTGGACCACATGTCGATGGCATTGTTGGTTGTGAGAGTGATAAACCTACAGATTCGGTTGCAAAATAAGTTAGTCAATTGTCAATCAACCAATCTACTTCGGGACAAGCCATGGCTTCATCTCAACCCGCCCAAATAGCGAGTGTACTTTCGGTGCAATCATCAAACCAGAAGGGTAACTAGCAACCTGGACGAAATAAAAAGAAGAGTAAGAATAATCGTAAGGGTGGGAATAGGAACGAGAATGATAATAATGACAAGAACGCCCGTAATGCTGGGGGGGACAAGAAAGCTAAACGTAAGGTTAAATTCCCTTGCAAGTTGTGTAAGGATGATCACCTCACTTAATTGTGCCCTCGTATCGATGAAGCCTCGAGATTCTTGACACAGGGCCCAGCTATGCTAACTAACCCTTTACCTCACAATCAAAATATGAACTCGAGGACCCATGATCAGGCTAGTGGTGATCAATATCCGCCGGAGGGTAGTGGTCGTGGTTGCATTAACATGGTACGCGCTGTGAAAGTTGTGACCTGTGCGAAAGGCTATGGTTCATCACAAGCCAGCCTAGGAAAGGAACCTGATCCACTAGGGACTCCTTTGTGTATTGAGAAACCTGTGGATAAACCTGAAGCTACACCTCGCATTCCTAAGGGAGTCCTTAAGAGTTTGGGGCACAATCCTAATGCCCGAGCCGCCCAGAACTATTCCGTTGTCGAGGATTTGGGCCACACTCCTTGTGCGATGTCTGCACTAGAAGTGCTTCAGAGTTTTTCTTCGCAAATGAAGGCTTTTCTTTCTCCCCTTGGTGTGTATGATGATAATTATTCCTCCGTGATTAAATTTGAAACCGCAGGACTACAGCCTCGCTTGCTTTACTATGTGTCTCTTTTGATTCACGTAGAATGTCTTAACATGACCTTCAAGCGCATTATGATTGACGAAGGCGCTGCTGTTTCTGTGATGTCTTTATCATGTTGGAAGGGTTTAGGCTCCCTTGAGTTGTCTAAATCAGCGACCATGTTAACTGCGTTCGATGGGAGATCGTTTAGGCTGCATGGGATCCTTCCTTCCCTTAAGGTTCGTTTGGGAGGGAAGACTATTGCGATAGGGGTCGAGGTGGTTGATGCGCCATTTGACTACAATCTCTTGTTGGGTAGGAATTTGATGTACAGTATGCAAGCCGTAGCTTCTTCCCTATTTCGCGTTGTATGCTTTCCATTTAGCCGGAAGATAGTCATGATTGACCAACATCATTCAAGAATCCATCAGTTACCGCATCTTCAGGAGCTTCAATCCTGATCGTTGGGCACTCTTAGCCAACAACTGGGAGTGTGGGTGTAGGCATGTACCCATCCCTCATGGAAAGCTTTAGTTGTCTTGCACCAATCCTTATGATAGGGTGTAGTTCCAGTGAGGCTTCGACATCTATGAGATCTGTGTCTTTTCGCACGAGTCATATGGAAGATCCTTGGATTCTTCCTACACCGAGTACTCCGAGTGATCCCATCGTGACAGACGTGTCGTCGCCTACAACTATGGTAGCATATCAAGCTAATCTTGAGAGTGTTGCAGAGCCTAGTCCTTCCTCTTCATGGATGGAGGAGGAGGACCATTATGTGCTTCCTGCATGGGCAGTACATTATTCTCATGCACACAACTGCCTTGATAGTGTTTTCCCTTCAGATGAAGCGATTATTGATGCCATGTCAGGAGTTGAGCCACCATGAGAGAAACTCCATCATAGATCTTACTTTCTTCCCGAGCTTGACCGCTTGGAGCGTGAGGACTTTAGGGCGGTTCTTAGTGAGAGAATTGGTAGTCCTATGGTTCCATTAAGCTCTTCTGGTTCGATGGCTGATGGAAACATGGAAAACATATATTCAATGATCCCTATCAATATCTCTCGCGATCTTGGTAGGATAGAGAATGTCTATATTGGGGCAAAATGTTCCCATGATGAGATTCAAGAATACACCGAGCTGTTTAAATAATTATGTGATATCTTTGCTTGGTCTTACGATGAAATGCCAGGTATCGACCCTCGTATTGTCGAACACGAGATGAAGACTTATCCCAATGCTAAGCCTGTTCGACAATGCTTGTGTGCGGTGAATCCGAGGAAAGCACCCGCAATTAAGGCAGAGATAGAGAAACTATTGAAAGCCAGTTTTATCTATCTCGTTCCATTGATGGAGTGGGTTTCAAACCTCGTTCCAGTGGATAAGAAACAGGGGGTGATCTGCATATGTACTGATTTCCATAATTTGAATTGTGCCTGTCCTAAGGACAATTTCCCCACACCATTTATTGATCAGATTTTGGATAAGTGTGCGGGTAGCGAGGTTTTTTCCTTCATGGACGACTTTTCCAGATATAATTAGATACAAATTAAATCTGAGGACCAACATAAGACTGCATTTATTTGTCCTTGGGGAACTTTTGCATATCAGAAAATGCCTTTTGGCCTCAAAAACACTGGAGCTACTTTTCAGCGGGACATGACCTTGATCTTCCATGATCTCAAATCGATTATCGAAGTATTTTTGGATGACCTTGCTTTTCATTCTCGTATGAGAATGCATCATTCCTATCATTTGAGATTGGTATTCGAAACATGCCGCCATTATTTGGTCAGGTTAAATCCTCACAAGTGCATCTTTTGTGTGAAGTCAAGTCGCTTGTTAGGATTCATCGTTCCTAAAGAGGGTATAAGAGTTTACCCTTTGAAGGTAGTGGCAATACTTCAGTTGTCTCCCCCGGAAAATATTCGTCATATTCAATGTTTGCAAGGCATGGAAAAATTCTTACAGAGATTTGTTGTCAATTTTTTTGCCAATTTGACTAGAGGATTTATGCGTCTTTTGAAAAATGACACCACCTTTTGTTGGGATGAGTGAGCCCAGGAGTCCTTTGATGCGCTCAAGTGAGCCCTAGCATCAGCCTCAGTGATTAGTCCCCCAGACTATAGCTGTGATTTTCTATTTTATGTGGCCGCGTCCATGAAGATGATTGGTATGGTTTTGCTTCAAGAGGATGAGGAGCTCCAAGAGCATGTCATATACTATCTAAGGCGGAACCTTATTGACGCAGAAATTCGTTATTCTCATGTTGAGAAGCTTGCTTTAGCTACCATATATGCGGTTCAACGGTTGAGACATTATATTCTCCTTCGCTAGACCTTGGTTGTAGCCCATGCCAATCTGTTTCAATTCGTCCTCACTCGAAGGATGATTAGGGGAAAATATAATAAATGGATTTTCATCCTACAAGAGTTCGATCTCGAGTTTGTTTCGGCAAAATCGAAGAAGTCGTTAATTTTTGCAGAGCTTATATCGGATTTCCCAAGCGAGGCCGAGAAGTTGGTTTGTGAAGATACGTTTATCGATGAACACATTTTCCTTAATATCAACTTTAGACCCATTGTATGGGGATATAATTATATATTTACAAACATTGAAGGTCCCTACTCACCTCTCACGAGATAAACAACGACGATTACATCATGTGTCTAAGAATTACCTCATAGTGGATAACACTTTGTACCACCATGGGGTAAATTCCATTTTACGACGTTGTTTAACTCATGAAGAGGCTGAGGTAGTGCTGAATGATTGCCACGGAGGGGCATGTGGTGGTCATTTATCTGGGCTTTCTGCAGCCCAAAAAATCTTAAGAGTGGGTTATTTCTGGCCGTCGATCTTTAAGGCTTGTGTGGATGTGGTCAAGAGGTGCCACCCTTGCCAGGTGTTTGCACGTAATATGTGTTCAAAACTTGCCCCGTTACATCCCATAATCACTGTCGGTCCCTTCACTAAGTGGGTGCTTGATTTTATGGATTGCAACCCAGCTTCAGCTGAGGGGCATCATAATATCATAGTGGTTGTTGATTACTTCACGAAATGGGCTGAGGCTATGCCTACAGTTAAATCCGATGGTTAAACAGTCGTGCACTTCTTATTCAACCAGATTATTTCTCAGTTCAAGATTCTAAAAGAGCTTTTCACTGACCATGGCTTGCACTTTTAGAATCGTATGATGGAAGAATTGGCATCAAAGTTAGGGTACAAGCAAGAGCATTCCTCCTCTTACTACCCTCAAGCGAATGGACAGGTAGAAGCAGTGAACAAGTCACTCAAATCCATTTTCCAATGAACCATCGCACAAAGCAAGAATAATTGGCACATCATGTTATATCCTGCTTTGTGGGCGTATAGAACTGCTGTTAAGATTGCCATGGGTTTTTCTCCATATCAACTTGTTCATGGAGTGGAGTCTATATTGTCGGTTGAATGCGAGATTACTTCTTTGAAGCTAGGTGTAGAACTCTTACAAGAAACTTCACCATTGGAGGAGTGTTTGGTCCACCTTGAGCAACTTGATGGGCATCGTAGAGATGCCTTGGTGGTTCTAGAAGTAAATAAACGTCACGTAAAGGTCCAATACGATAAGTCTGTCCGTCCAAGGAGGTTTAGTGAGGGAGACTTGGTCCTTTTGTGGGATCAACTGAAAGAACCCTTGGGGGTAGGAAAGTTTAACCCCATGTGGTGTGGTCCTTATGTCGTCAAATGTGTGTTAGTGAAGGGCGCTTATGAGTTAGTGGATTATGAGGGAACGGCCTTGGCGGAGCCTAGAAATGGGCTCTGTCTCAAGAAGTACTATGCATGATTTTCAGCCAAGGATGATTATTGTATATTATTGTATAGTTTTGCATAGTTAGGTCTTTTTCTTATAGTGATCGGGTTTGTGATTAGTTTTCGTTTCTTTTGGAAGATGTCAATGGAATATTCCACCTACATAGGATTCACGGATGATGCGAGCCGTCACACTCAACACTCAGCCTTTGCTTCTTGGGTGATTTATACTCCTATGGGTCAGGTACTGTCTTTAGGAGGCGTATGTTTACGACCATATTCAAATAATGTTGCTGAATATAGTGCCGTTATTGAGCTTCTATGGGATGCTAGTTCACATGGCGTTCTCTCTCTTGAGGTACGTGTTGATTCAGAGTTAGTAGTGTCACAAATTAATGGTTTGTACCATGTTAGAGATCCGACCTTACTAAGAAGATTCTTACGTGTGAGATTATTAGAACGACAATTTGACAATATAACATACATACATATTCCAATAATTAATAATCAAGTTGCTGACTCATATGTTAACTACGTGTTAGATTGGCATTTGTTTCATACACAATAAAGTCATCACAAACACAAATTTTTACACATGTAAATAAATAAACCGATCATCATAAAAAATTTATATAACATCCAAAATGTGGTAATATATAGTGTCATGACACAAAAATGGGGTTGTCGAGCCACCAAATATAATACATGGTAATACAAAATGTATAACTCCCAGGTATCTAAGCCTATGGAGGAGGAGGGGGGTTGTGATCATGGAAGGTCACTACGGCTCTAGCTAGCCGTCGAAATAATCGCACCCATGCTCATGGTACACCCACCACCGAGCGCTGCATAGCCTCAGGAAAGTCCTCAAGTTGCGCCATGGGAACTCTGTGTGTCAGCCTCACAAAGTTGGTATGAATGCTTTGGAGCGTCCGCTCTGCATCCACACTCGTGATATCATCTCATTTTCCCTTTCGTCTGTGACGAGGGAAGCCTTTAAGCCACCGTGGTCCCACATCTGCATGCATATGGTAGATGTCATTATGTATTGTCACCCAAAAATATTTCTTTTGATTCCATATAATTAGAAAACACACAAAAATTAAATAACTCAAAAATTTAAAGAGAGGGTTGAGATTCGTTACCTATGTCACCATATGCCGATCTTGGTGGTAGTGGGATGTCCGGGTTTCCCAGGAAATCAATCCCCGCATAGGGGTAGTCATCGATGGAAACTATTTGTCATTGCCACCATGAAAAAAATTTAGCTGAATAGGGGTTGGACACCCTACCTCCCCCCCAGTCTGCACATTGCATCCGCCCAACACCGTTGGGCCAGATCTTGAACCTCGTGTAGAGGAACGTCAACTCTGTGGCTCAATCCTGGAACACACTCAAAGAAAAACGTGCTCAATATACTGCTGAAATCGAAGTTCCGCACTCTGGCCATCTTACATTCACTGAGCTGATGTTTCATGTTGCTTAGTAGTGTAGTGCTCCAGTCATAGCCCGTGGGTCTCATGCACTCCATTGCATAGAACATCAGAGGCCGTGAGGCTTGGTGGAGTGAATCCAAGCCTGCTATCCTGCCCAATGTCAGTAGGATGGCCTTTAGGCCTAGCACCTGTATAGAGTTGGTTGGGATCTGACTCCCCACCTTCTTCGTGTCCGGATAGTAGTACATCACAATGTACTCATCTATAGTCAAGCCACCTCTGGGCCCGTGAGAACGAAAGTTCACTACTTCCCCCCGTCGGGAAAGTCCAGTAATAAAGTATACATGTCCTCCACCTCTATGGCGAGGGACATCCCATCTATCTGGAAGGACTCAGATTCTGGATCCCAGTAATCCACCAGCATCTGCAATAGTCTTGGTTTGACCCTCAAGCCACCAAGACACTAAAATTTGTAGAGCCCACATGCACATAGAGCTTGTTCAGCCATTAGATCGGCCTTTATTGTCTCCTCTACATCACCATGTTAGCGTTCTCTCCATTCTAGGACCATCCTGCACAAAAAATTGCAAGTTTTTCCATTAGAATACTCAAAAAATCTCATGCGCGGCCGCATATGCGACTGTTTTCCAAACAGCCGTGTATGTACGTGACTATGAGGGCATTTTCCGCGTATATCCAGTCTTATACGCGGAAAAACCCTCAATTTTCATGTGGGCCGCAGTGCCTTTTTTAGATTGTCCTAGAAACCTCAAATCACCATGGAATTTGATAAAAATTGCATCAAAATGGTAGAGAAGAGCATGGGTAAGTACTTGGAAGAAATGGTAGTGGATTCCGTCGGCTGGATCTCCTGGAATTTGCTGTTGAAAATCTGAGCTCAATTGGGTAAAAATTTCAAATGTTTTATAATGTTGTGAATTTTTTACTATTTATAGAATTTTTTCAAATTTTTACCCCCTTTCCTATAGTTTGGACCATTTCTAATCATTTTGGACCGTTTTTGACCTAATTCATGATGCAGGAGACCTTTTTGAGTACCGTTTCAGTTGTTGGATTAAGCTGTTCGTGCCGATCTTAGGTATCATGTCTAAATTGGAATATAGGTTAGGTTTCATCACCATTTTCATTTTGCATGACCTTATGACCATTTCATCATAGCCTTAGGTATGAACCCACTCTATTATGTCACAGAACCTTCTTATTGTTTTAGAAGTGGCATGGTATGAGTGGTAGAGCTTGACCTTACATGGGTACCCTAGTTAGCACCTTATTTGTATTTGGTGCCCATGCCAACATTTTGTCCTTTAGGGTGTGGCAGTCCGTTGTATAGTACTGCAATGACATTTCGCAAAATCCTTATACTCCTCTTGATCTTTTGCTGGCCTATTTCCCTCAAGACTCCCTTATGTCAAGTTGTAATTGCATTAGCATGAGTTTTTCTTTCCTTGTTGAGCTTTATGCCGGATTCCCTAACATTGTGTTTCAACCATACAGCCCAAGCTTGTCTCATGTGTAGCCATGCAGAGCCCTCATGTCTAGCCATGCAGAGCCATTTTATATATCCTTTGCAGCTTGATTCCCTTTTTATCGGGAGGGGATTTTCCCTCGAGTGTCACTATCTTACACATGTGTCCTTGCATTGAGCATAGATATGTTCCACTGCTTGGAACTAGTTTGTTTGTCCCTATGACACTCGTCTCCTCCTAGTCTGTAACTATAAAACAATTTTATTTTTTTTGAAGCTTTTTAAATATTTGAAAAAATCCAAAAAAATAAAAAAACCAAAAAAGACGGACAATGAAAGATGTTATCTTTGGCAGCTGTTGAGTCATGTCGCCTTCGAACAAAGCACTGTATATAACATCCGTTGGTTGGGTTTATAGTTTGACTTTAGGAGCTGTACTTGTTTTATTTAAGTTTATCTCCACTGACTGGTTAAGCTTGCAGTCCCCATGGAGCCTCTGTCAATGCCTCTTATGTCGTAGAGATGTCCCAGTTTTGTATATCGAGTCTATGCTGCCCCTATTCAGTCACCATTCGCCGTTATGCTCTTGTTCGAAGGAATATGAAACTTGAGTCGGCCATTCCTCAGTTATCTTGACTTTACATGTCGGCCATTCCCAGTACAGTTATTGGTTCATGCACCTTATGATCGAGTCCTTCCACGTTATACAACTTTGTTGAGTACCTCGTGTTGGATGATGGGGGATGCCTTAATTCCCTCATTCCAGTGGATTTCATCCCATCGATTTCAGATTATTTATTATGGGATTGGAATCTAGAGTCATTTTTGAGTGCCTTGAGACTTGCAGTCATCAGTGGCAGGTTCTCTCACCATCGACAGTTTTTGGGAATACATCAATGTCCCCAGATCGATGGATCCTCTCAAGTGTTCGACCTCAACATATTTATTCACACTTGTTAGTTTTCACTCTAGTACCTTGATTCCCATTTTCATTATCGGTGGGTGATCTCGCGTCTATTAACGATATACATCAATTACTGGTAATCAGACGATGGGCTACTATGTTCGACCTCGACATCTCTATTCACATAGTAAGACATGTACTCATAGCGGTTTGTGTATAAGACCTTCCAGATTGGTGGCATCTCTTATATGTTACCTCTTTGATCGTGCCTGTTTTCATGAGATTTCAGCTCTCGTGACTTGATTCTAATATATGTCAGACATTTCCAGCGATTATGGAGATCTTGATCCATTATATATCTTCAGCCATTATGGAGATCATGGTCCTTTTTATATCTTGATCATAGAGATTTTGATCTATGTATATTGTACGTGGCGATGACCACTTTTGTGATATCTTGTATCATGCCTATTCATGGCCATTGTACTCTTATGTATCCAAGACTCCTATATTTAATGGCAGTATGTGCAAAGTTGTATCATTGTAATATGCTGATTGGGTGGTTGGTCTTCTATTTGGGATCCTTTATCACTCCACTTCTGCGATGGACTTATAATGTATTTCGGCCATCGTATGACCCCTATGACCTCACACATTAGGGGGCATCTGTTATAGCTGATTTTACCACTCCAGGTGAATCACACTTGTATGGCCTTCCCCTGTCTCTCTACAGATTCCTTAGACCCCTTGGACCATTTTTTGTCTTTTGATGTTTCCTTGACCATCCCTAAAAAGATATGAAAATTACGACTTTTAAACCTATAATCGTGTATATACGTGGGTTTGACCCCTAAAACCGTGTACATCGGGATGTGTGCATAATCCAAATCTCCTGTCTCATAATCCAAAGTTCTTGGTAATTATACCTAGAACTTTAAGCGCAAAAAACCTATAAAGTGGTGGGAGTGTAATGGCCCACACTATGCTTCATTCTATCCTAATAAAAAAAAGACTACCAGTAATATTCATATCATACAGGAAGAGATGACTATTGAATAATTAGCGAGGACTATGCCCAGAATAAATGCAGCCTTGGAGAATCGATAAACAGAATATCAAACTTCCATGGCGGAAGTATAAGGTATGATAAAAAAAACCCCTGTAACTATTTTAATTGATCTTGGATCTAGTCTCAGTTATATTGCACCTAAAATGGTAGAAAAATGTAAGTTACCTGTTGAAAAATTTGAAACTTCTTGGTTGGTTCACTTAGCCACTGGTGCTAAAAGGAAGGTAACTTGTTTTGTAAAAGAATGTGTAGTAGTTATGGATAATTTTGAAACTGTTGTGAAGCTTAATGTATTTCCCCTTGTTTCTTATGATTTACTGATTGGTATGGATTTGTTAGAACAACATAGGGTAATTTTAAATTGTTATGATAAAACCTTCACGTGTTTAAACAGTGATGGAAAACCAGTAGGTGTAAAAGGAATCCCTACAAAAACCACCATAAGGCAAATTTCTGCTCTACAACTTAAAAGAGTTGTTAGGAAGGGTTGTAAAGCTTATGTAGTAACAATAACTGATGAGGAGAATCTAAACAAGACAGATAAATTAAAATTTGAAGACATACCACTCTTAATAGAATATGTTGATGTATTCCTTAGAGAAATTTTGGGACTACCTCTGAAAAGGGAATTGTATTTTACCATTGAGCTGGTACCTGGTGCAGTACGTAGCTCAAAGGCCCCTTATCGAATGAAAATAATTGAAATTAATGAATTAAAGTCTCAATTAAAATAACTAATTGATAAAAAGTATATTCGACCTAGTGTGTCTCCCTTGGGGGCACCTGTCATCTTCGTTAAGAAATTTGACGGGACCATGCGACTTTGCATAGATTACCGTCAGTTGAATAAGATGACCATTAAAAATCGATACCCGTTGCCCCACATAGATGATCTGTTTGATCAACTACATGGAGCCACGGGGTTTTTCGAAAATATATTTAAGGTCTGGATATCATCAAGTTAGGATTAAAGATGAAGATGTCTTTAAAACAACTTTTAGAACTAGATATGGCCATTACGAGTTTGCCGTCATGCCATTCGGGCTTACTAATGCCCCAGCTATTTTTATGTGTTTAATGAACAATGTTATGCATAAGTATCTAGATAAGTTTATGGTCGTGTTTATCAACGATATTTTAATCTATTCAAAAACTGAAGAACATAAAGAACATTTAAAAATTGTTTTGCACGAGTTACGAGATCATCAACTATTTGCAAAGCTTAGTAAATGTAATTTCTTCAAGGATAAGATTCAGTACTTAGGTCATGTGGTGACCAAGGAAGGGATTTCAGTAGATCCCGTAAAGATAAAGACAATCGAAGATTGGCCGGTTCGTAAGGATGTAACGAATGTTCGATCTTTCATGGGAATTACTGGTTACTACCGGAGATTCATTGAAGGTTTTTCGAGGATTGCGAATCCGATAACTTCTTTACAGAATAAAGGAAAGAAGTTTGATTGGAATAAAAAATGCGAGAAAAGATTTAAAAAGTTAAAAAATTTTAGTAACCAACGCACCTATTTTAAAAATAGTTGATCCAAATAAAGAATTTGTAGTGTGCACTTACGCCTGCAATGATGGGTTAGGTGGTGTTCTGACTCAAGAAGGTCATGTTATTTCCTATGAGTCTAGAAAATTAAAAATTCATGAAAAAAATTATGCAACTTATGATCTGGAATTAGCAGCTGTTATACATGCTCTAAAGATGTGGTGACATCACCTAATTGACAGAAAATTTATTTTAATGACAGATAATAAATGATTAAAGTATCTGTTAAATCAGCCTAATATAAATGCCAAACAAGCTAGGTGGCTAGCTTTTCTAAGTGAGTATTATTTCGAAATTCAACACATTAAAGGTAAATAAAATAAAGTTGTTGATGCATTAAGTAGGAATTCAAGGCTGAATTCAGCAGCAGTTATCAGCACTTATATTACAGATTTGGATGAACAACTTAAAAGAGGAATATACCAAAATGAAATTTACCAAAATTTACAAGTTAAAACTAAAGAAAATCCAACAGCAAGTTTAAGTAAAGGGTACAGTTTGAATGCAAAAGAATTTTTATTGTATAAGGACAGAATGTATGTACCTAATGTACCTAAAGTTAAGTTGTTAATTTTGGATGAAATTCATAAAACTCTATGCTTAGGTCATCCAGGCTATCAAAAGACTATAACTATGTTAAGAAAATAATATTTTTGGCCAAATATGAAAAGTGAAGTAGCAGAATATATTGCTAGGTGTTTTAAATGTCATCACGTAAAAACTGAACATCAACACCCAACTGGATTACTTCAGCCATTACCCATTCCTAGCTGGAAATGGGAGATAATTAGTCTCGATTTTATTACTGGACTTCCTAGAAATTAGAATCTAAATGATTCTATCATGGTAGTAGTCGATAAGTTAAGTAAATAAACTCACTTTATAGATGTTAAAACTACATACAAAGCTGCAAACATAGCCGATATCTTTTCAAAACAGATTTTTCAACTGCATGGAGTACCGAAAGTCATAATCTTATATCGAGATCCTAATTTTCAGGTAACTTTTGGAAATCTCTGTTTAAAGGATTAAACACTACATTAAATTTTAGTACCTCGTTCCATAATCAAATAGATGGACAGACTGAAAGAGTAAACAAATACTGGAATATTTATTAAGAATGTATGTGAAAGACCAGCCAAGTAAATGGGAGGATTATTTGCATCTTGTAGAATTTTCTTATAATAATAATTATCAGGCATCAGCCAGATTTAGTCCTTTCAAAATTTTGTATAGAAGGAAATGTAATACTACTATCTTTTGGAGTAATCCGATGGATAGATTGGTATTAGGTCCCGAACTGTTAAATGAAATGGAAGAGATTGTAAAGTAGGTACAAGGTAATCTAAAAGTGGCACATGATCGACAGAAAAGTCAAGCAGACCTTAAAAGAACTCCAAAGGAGTTTCAGGTAGGTGAACATGTGTTCATCAAGATGAGGCCCAAAAAGAGCTCTTCGAGATTGGGGAGTTGTGCAAAATTAACACCTCATTACAGTGGTCCATTTGAAATTATGTCCAGGATTGGACAAGTAGCTTATCAATTAGCGTTGCCACCAAATTTAAGAGTACATAATATTTTTCACATTTATGTACTAAAGAAATATGTTCATGATGCTAATCATGTCATTAACTGGAATAATGTACAGGTAGAACTAGAAGGATATTTTTTAGTGGAACCGGATTGTATCCTCGAGCGGAGGGAGATCACACTTCAAAATCGCACCATTGGATAGGTGAAGGTGCAATGGAAGCACATTAGTCCAGAGGAAGCCACCTGGGAATTGGAAAGTAATATGCGAGATGCATATCCAATTATGTTCCAGGGGAATTCTAAGGATGAAGAATAAATAGCATCGAGGATGATGTTATGTTTTAAGGGGGTGTGTATGTCACATGCCCCAATTTTTGCAAAAAACAATATTATCTTATTTGATTTTATTTGAGGACAATATGTTAAATTTTATGCTAAGTTGTAATTGATGACTCAGTAGAGTCAAGGATATTTAATGTAATTCTGAATATTTTAATTATAAATAAATAAAGGTGGAGACAATAGGTTAGGAGAGCTGTTAAAATAGTGTTTACTGGTCAAATTGGAGGAGGAGACTAGGTAGAGAGCAAACAGACATGTGGAAGTATCCTCAAACCACTTCCACCTGTTGCAGGTGGCAACCTTTCTACATTTGGGGTCATGATTCCCCAAGAAAGTGGAGCAGTTGGCTCAATTAATAACAACTGACCCAAAATACCTAGGCAATCTTTATAAAAATGCCCATTGAAGAGCGCTGAGGCTACTCATTCTAGAGAAGTGATCATTCAGGTGAATGTACTTCAGAGAAATTCAATGGAAGGGAATTGTGGAAAGAGTTTGAGGGGATAACTGCTAAGTGATCTCGTGAAGCTTTTATGCTGAAGAATCTTACTGTTGAGTGCAGAGTGTTTACTGAGTCATTGGACTAGTTTATTGTTTGCATGTTCCACCAGTTCTCAGCCAAGAAGACCAGGAACAGGCTCGGGGGTCCTGAGGAAGCGTTGTTTGAGAGCTCTCTAGGAGTTGGCAGGGAGGAACGACCTCCTAATGTTGTTGTTGTCCATCCTAATCAGGTTCTATATTGTTTTGTTTTACTATGTGAGATGGTTAAATGTAAATCTGACTGTTAATGAATGTTAAATATTTAGTTGTAAAATGTTAGAGTTAGCAATCTTTTAGTTTATTGAAAGAATGAATCTGAAATAGATGAAAAATAATTATAATCTGTGTTTTTCCACGTCTAGAAGGACCAGACTATAATCCAGCATAGACAAAGTATTTAAGGTAGATGAAGGAAATGATAAGAGACTAAAATGAACAGATGTATTATGCATTTCATAAGAGAAGAGTAATTTAATGCAGTATATAGGTTACTATTAGAATAACAATAATCTGTTTATATATGTTTATTGTTTAACTAGCTTATTTATGTAAATATACTGGAAAATAAATAGCGATAACCCAATACAGGTAGTGTTGGGCACCATTTTGACCTCTTTTTGTCACCTAAATATCTTCCATTTTCCTCCATAAAACCTTCATACTGATTTATAAAGCCTTAAATTCACCCAAAAACTTTGGTTAAAAGGTATGAATGTCATTGCTTTTTAACAAATTGAATTTTGAGATTTTTAAAGCATTTAAACTAAGGTTTTTATTCAGGATTACAGGATGTGCTAACTTCTCGTAATGTCTCCAAGGTTGAATACTTGCAGGCTAGCTGGGTGTGAACTGAAAGATGAGGAAATGATCCTCAGTGTCCAAGGATGGTTGAACTTCCAACGGATAGATGATGTGGCTCTCACAGGTGTCAAGTCAATGACGGTCAAAGCTGACCACCTGTGCTACCACTCAGCACAAAAACAAGGAAGTTTCGATTTTGTTGATTTTCACAGATCTGATAGAGGATCTCGAGGACTATGTTTCATTAATTAGTTTCCAGATTAATAGAATTTCTAGTTTTCAAGAATTTGTATAAGTACTTCATAAAACAGAGGAGAAATCCATCACGATTTAGAGAGAAAACACATACTGTTCTGGACTGCGTTGTTTTACTATGTATGATCGATTTTATGGTGAATGTAATTGAAGTTCAAGATTTGTGATTGTCTTGTTGCGTGTGTGAATGAGGCATTGGAGGGCCCCCACTGTCGAGTCTGCACACATTTCAATTGCCAGTAAACGATTTGAATTGTTGCCACAATTTGGATTGTCGCCAGTGGTATGTCTCAGTTCCTGTAGGATTCGATTTCATTATTGTAGAATGAGTTAAATTGTTTTGAGTCAGTTTTATAAACTTTGTTATTTCATTAGATATATGCTGTAGAAATGATTCAGACTATTTCACATTACTGTGCATTGTTTATCCAACGATGGAGTTTTAAGAACAGTTACACATTACGAATGCTTTCTTGTAAAGGGAATTAATGATTGATTGTTTATTCAACATTCAGATAATGGGCAGAGTTTTGTGATTCATGTTTCAGGGTTAAGTTTAATTTGTAATTTTTTTTATTATCTTAGAAGCTTTCACATATAAATTGCTGTGTAAATGAAATATTAGATGAAGCTGTTCCTGTAAGGGAATTTTTGTGTTTTCAAATCATAGTAACTTAATTTGTTAATAGGGTTATTTCATAGATAAACTACATTTCCAAGTCAAGTCTAGCTTTGAGTCCTTATACTTGCATATGCCTCTAAGTCTACCAACTCCGGATTGACATAAACTCAAGGTCTGATCTGCATTAGTGGATTTGAGCCCAACATTTGGCGCCGTTTCCGGGGAGGCATTGTAGAAGCAGGCTTAGGAACTTTAGTTCTCTAATAAAAACAAAATTTCAACAAAACATAGAGTATATTTTAGTTTTATGTCAAGACAAAGAGACGAGAAAGAAAGATTTATCAAAAACCCCCCAAAAACAGAAGTAACAGGACCTTCTTTTCCAAAATGATTCATCACAACAGTTGGTGCTTCTAAAGTGGCTGAGGAAAAAACATCAAAAGGGCCAACCGCAGAACAGAGAAGGGAATATGAGAGAATGTTAGAAATAGAAAACAAACGCAGACAGGAGAGAAGAGAAGAAGAGAGGAGACATGAAAGGGAAGAAGAGAGGCGACATGAAAGGGAAGAAGACATGAGACATGAGAGGGATGAAAGAACAGAAGAAGATCATGAAGCCACCTTTAAATTCCCTATTTTGGACACTAGCATTATCCTAGGAGAAGAGGTAAAAATAAAGAATATTCCACCATCTGTCTTACCAAACTTCTATGGCATGACTTCTGAGGATCCAGACTCTTTCCTATTCGAGTTTGATATTTTGTGTCGAACTTATGGATACACTGATGACACCCATAAGATTCGAGTTTTCCCTGCTACCCTTAAAGTAGCTGCCCTAAAATGGTTCATGGGCTTAGGAGAGCATTCTATCACTAGCTGGGATGAAATGAGGAAGATCTTTCTTCGAAAATATCAGGCATATTGCATATGAAAGGATCTAAAATATGACATTTTTGGGATGACTCAACAGGAAGATGAAAGCTTGGAGGAGTATTTGGAAAGATTCTCATATAACCTGCCGAAATCTAAATACAATTCTTTGACATCTGAGATGATTAGAACAATATTTCTAAAAGAAATAAGAGAAGAGTATTTGGATATTTTGAATGTTATGGGAAAATGGGACATCTCCTACTTTCCCTTTGACGAAATACAAGATTCATGTCAGAAATATTCAAGAGGGAAGGCTAGAACTGGAAAAAGGGATATCACTACTAAAGTAACTAAATCTGCAAACAGTGGTATCTCTAGAGCTGAGCTTGGAAATCTGTTAGAAGATTTCAAGACTGATTTATTGAGTACTTTGGGCACACAAGTCGAAGTAGCAAAAACCAAGAAAAGACAAGAACAACAGGGCCAACAAGATCAAGCCCTGTCTGTTTTTTGTCCTAAATGTAGAAAGAAACACCCACTAAAAGAATGTCCTTTAAATACTGTTGAAATTTGTGACTTATGTACTTCTAATCACAAAACTGATGACTTCCCCAGATTGAAAGAATTGCAGGTAGCCCGAATGGAGGAGAATCAAAGCATGGAGTCTCTCTACCTTATGGGACAACGAAGACCTTGGCAGCCATGATTTTCAGTTATGTCTTAAGATCCTATGCAGCAATTTCATACAAATTATCAAACTCCTATTCAGAATTCATGGAGTGCACCCATGCCCTGGCAAACTTGGTCTCCTCCATTAGCCCAATCTGCTCCAAATTGGAGAGGATATGCCTATGGTAACCAGACATATCAGCAGGCCTATTTATAGCCCTATCAACAACCTTCTTCCTATCCCCAATACCAACAGAATCAAGTCCAAGCCCCATCTTTCCAAGTTCCATCTTTTCAATAACCTAACAACATGGATCCTCAATTGGGTCCACCACCTCAACAGCTTCAATTGCCATCCAATCAGCCTCCACCTCGCCCTACACAATTGCCAGCTCAGCCATTTCCAAATCCAAATAATAAAATAGACAGACCCATGTATAATGTTGATGATGGAATGGCACTCCCCTACTCAATTCTCCCACTGCAAAATATCAATTTAAGATATGGAAAAACTTTACAAAAAGAATCTCCTGTTATCTTAGAAGAACAAACAGAAAATGAGAAAATTCAAAAAAAATTAAATACAGAAAAATCACAGTCAGAAAATCACAGTAAAAAAGGGAAAACATTAGTATCTTATACACCTCCTTTTCCAGCAAGGTTGGTTAAAGAAAAACCTTCAATCTCCCTACCTGATTTTGATGTTTTGAATGAGTTAACCAATGTGTATGTCAAAATTCCATTACTGCAGGCTATAAAGGATATTCCAATTTACACTAAAGCAGTTAAGGAATTATGTCTTAATAAAAGAAGGAAGGAACCATAAAAAATTCATGTGGTAGGCAATCTAGCAGGATTAATGTCTAACACTATTTTCATTGAAAAGTATGTAGATCCTGGAATCCCAGTGGTTACAATTACTATCAATAATTTTTCAATTCCAAAAACGTTGATTTATTTAGGTGCTGCCATTAATTTCATGACACTAGAGACAATGGAATACCTTCACTTGACAAATATCAGACCAACTACAACAGTTTTGAAACTAGCTGACAGGTCTAAAATTACACCTGAAGGGATCTTAGAAGATATCATTGTTTCTTTAGACTCCTGGGACTATCCTGTCGATTTTATAGTGCTACAGCCAAAGTCTAACCTAGGAGGGCACCCATTGATTCTTGGCAGACCCTGGTTGGCAACAGCAGATGCTTTCATAGGATGTAGGTCAGGAAGTATGCTTATTTCACATGTGACATAGAGAAAACAAATTGCACTTTACCCTTCTGCCCAAAGACCTTCTACATTAGATCAACTGTCATGGATTAATGAGACCAAAGAATATGAAGAAGAAGTAATTCAGCCTGTCCTGAGTATCAATCAGTTCTTTGATTCTCAGGAAGAAAACAACGAAGATTTGTTAGATTATTTTATTGCTGAACCTGATATTTCTAAAGAATTAAGAGACATGCAATATGCTGTAGCAGATCAAGTTTTGGGTTATAATTTTTAGGAAAATTGCACATTACATTCTCTAACATTGGTACTTCACGATATTTTTAATGTTCACTCAATCACAGATATTCAAAGTAAAACAGTTGAAATCAGTCCAGGAAAACATTTGAATATAAGTGAACATCTTACTACATCACAAGAAGAACAATTGATTACTTTGCTGAATAAACATTCCCATACATTTGCTTGGGAGTACACTAATATGCTAGGTATTCATCATGAAACATGCACTCACCACATTTACACAAATGATAAAATCAGACCTCTTAGACAACCGCAACGTAGAATGAATCCCATACTAAAAGAGATAATCAAGGAAGAGTTGCAGAAGTTGTTAAAAGTAGGATTTATTTACCCCATTTCCGACAGCCAATGGGTCTCTCCCTTGGTTGTTGTTCCTAAAAAAAATGGTAAATGGCGCATATGTGTAGATTACAAGGAGTTGAACAAGGCAACATTAAAAGACTATTTTCCATTGCCTTTCATTGATCAAGTGTTGGATACCTTAGCTGGAAAAGAATAATTTTCATTTTTAGATGGTTTCAGTGGGTATAATCAAATTAGTATTGCAAAAGAAGACCAGGACAAAACCACCTTTACATGTCCCTGGGGCACATATGCCTACAAGGTTTTACCTTTTGGATTATGTAATGCCCCAGCTACCTTTCAGAGGGCAGTCTTGGCCATCTTCGCAGATCTAATTCATAAGTGTGTTGAAATTTACATGGATGATTTTTCTATGTATGGAAGTACCTTTGAGGATTCCTTGGCAAACCTGGAGAAAATTTTAAAAAGGTGTGTTGACTCAAATCTTTCCCTTAGTAACGAAAAGTGTTTTATGATGATGACTGAATGGATAGTTTTAGGACATCACATTTCTTCATCTGGAATAAAAGTAGATCCTGTTAAAATTCAAATCATTGAAAATTTATCTGAACCAACAACTCAAACAGATGTAAGAAGCTTTTTAGGATATGCAGGCTATTATCGTAGATTTATTGCAAATTTTAGTAAGATAGCTCTGCCATTGTTTAAATTGATTTCAAAGGATGTGCCTTTTAACTGAGATACTGACTGTCAATTTGCATTTCAGACACTTAAAGAGAAGCTTTCAACTACTCCCATTTTAAGGGGACCAAATTGGACATTGCCTTTCCATATTTCTACCGATGCCTATGCTACTGCAATAGGGGCCTCATTGGGACAAAATGAGCATACCATGACTTATGCCATCTATTTTATTAGTAAAAATATGACACCTGTAGAGTTGAAATATACAGTCACTGAAAAAGAGATGTTAGCGGTGGTTCATGCTGTAAACAAATTTCATCATTACATAATTGGCTACGAAATTTTTGTCCATACAGATCATTTACCCTTACGATACTTAATGAATAAATATATCACTAATGGTAGGATCACCAGATGGTTGTTGTTAATGCAGGAATTTAATATCATTGTTTTAGATCGGCCTCGACAAGAAAATCAAGTGGCAGATTTCCTGTCTCATTTACACAATACTGGTGAGATTGTTCCTGTTCCAGATAGTTTTCCTGATGAACACTTATTTGCAATTTTTGTTATCACTCCTTGGTATGCTGACATTGCTAACTATTTATCATCAGGACAATTACCACCATCTATGTCATCTAAAGAAAAGAAAAAGATTATTAAACAAAGTGCTAGGCATATATGGGTTAATGGTGATCTCTTTTACACAGGATATGATCTAATTATAACAAGATATATACGACAGGATGAAGTTTTAGATATTTTAAAGGCATGTCATGATGAACCGTTTGGTGGCCATTTTGCAGATAAAAGAACGGCATACAAGATACTCAATTTGGGGTATTATTGGCCTTCTATTTTCAAAGATGCTAAGAGGTATGTTAGAAGTTGTGATACTTGTCAACGGATGGGACGGCCGGTCCGGTCTGATGAAATGCCACTCCAACCACAAATCCTCATTGAACCATTTGAAAAGTGGGCCCTTGACTTCATTGGTCCAATTCATCCACCATCACAAGGGAAGAAGTACATTTTGGTCTGTACGGACTATGTTACTAAGTGGGTAGAGGCCAAACCATTACCAAGAGCCACTGAACAGACTGTGGTAAACTTTCTTTTTGAGGAGATATTTGTCAGATTTGGGGTGCCTAGAGAGATTGTAACTGATTAAGGTGCCCAGTTTACCTCCAAACTAGTGCAGGAGATAGCAGAAAAGCACAAGATTAAGCACAGAAAGTCTACCCCTTACCATCCACAAGAAAATGGCCAAGTGGAATCTACAAACAAGACTTTAGAAGGCATCATCACCAAAACTGTTCAGATGCATAGGAAGGTTTGGTCAGCTAAGCTTACTGAAGCTTTATGGGCATACCAGATTACTTGGAAAAACAGTACTGGTTTTTTTCCTTATTAGCTTGTTTACGGTAAGCAAGTCCTCCTACCTATAGAATTTCAAAATCATACCTTCAAGTTAGCAGCAGATTTGGGTATGGATCTTTTTGAGGCTCAGCAAGAAAAAATACTTCAATTGAATCAACTAGATGAGATGAGACAGGCTTCCATAGAACAAAATATTTTGATCCAATGGCAAAGAGCTCAATGGCATGACAAATTTATAAAAAAGAAACAATTTCATATCGGTGACTAGGCACTATTGTTTGACTCAAAGTTCAAAGACTTCAAAGCCAAATTTACAACTCATTGGCTTGGTCCATATGATATTGCAGAGGTATATGATAATGGCTCAGTCAAACTTCAAACAATCGATGATGAAGCACGTACATTTGTGGTCAATGGTCATCGGCTCAAACTGTATACTAAGCCTATCAACAAGGAAGATTTTATACAGCAGATTTCACAGCAAATAGAAATGGAAGTGTTGGATGGACACATTGGTGTTTCTCCTTCACCTGCTTCTTAGCTGATCTGATATAGTAAATAAATAAAAAAACAGAAAAAGAAAACAAAAATAGAAAATAAACAAGAAAAAAAGGGAGTTTAGTTGTGAAAACCAGGTCACTAGCGCAACATAAACTTGAATTTTCCATGGAAAACCAGGTTCACTTGGCCATTGAAAATTCATAAAAATATTCTTTTCAAATTTCATGCCTTTTACATAGCTTTGTTTTCAATAAATCAAGTTTTTGTTTGACTTGAGGACAAGTCAATAAATAGGCCTGTGAGGGGGATAAGCATTATTATGCTTTCTTGGAACCCTCCAAGTCTTTTTCATATGCAAAAGGGCCTTGATTTTTTACAACACAGAGGGACCTGACTTCCAGCAAAGAAGAACGAATCCGAGATGGCAGACATTTTGTATAAAGAAGATATCAGAAGGACAGATATGAACCATAAATAAATGCAAACCAGCTACATCATGCAGCAAGCTCATCATACAGGGATATCAAGAAAAGTCTGTAAGAATTTTAGTTTTTGTGTTTTAAAAGTTTCATGATTCTTTGTTTCTAAGTGATGACATATTTACCAACCCTCGTAAGCTTGACAGCCTAATTTCATTATCCTCATAGTCTCTGCCAGCATTCCATTTACTTTCCATTATCCTACCCTAGGGGTCAATATGGTGGTCAAAATCAAACCCAGAAGCAAGTTTTAATGGCCAAAACATATACTGCATTCTAGAGGCAGAGTCTCCTTCTTAGCAGAAAGACAAACAGGGTCTCATTCTCAGCAGAAAGTGAGATGTTTTAAGAAAAATAAAACAATAAACTGGAAAATAGAATTTCAAATGTTTATATATATATATACATTAGTGCATCATGCATTAAGTAAACATATAAAATTTAGAACATTGATGGTCATGTTTATCTTCAAAAGGAAAAAAGTTTACTTTAAGAGAAGAAATCCCTTTATTACAGCTCATTCATTAAACATTGGGGCATTCAAAGAAATTAAAGTGTATTATATGAATCAAAACCTTACCTTTAATTTATTTCTTGAGCAAATGATTGAATGGAAAGTGGCATGTTCATAAAATGATGAGAAAAAATGTGGTTATATGCCCCACAACAGCATACAAATGTGCCTGAATCTTGTATTGTGAACTGGTGAAATTGGGGACTACGATTTGGTCATCTTTCTTGGGACCAAATCTAACTATTTTTCTCTACAAAAACCGATTGCTGTGGGTGATAATTTTTAGTGAGAAGGAATCCGTGGATTAAAGGAAGAACGCAGGCACCAATTCGTTGTGGAAGTAATTGCGCAGGAAGAATTGAAGGCAGCTACACCAGAAACAAGGTAAATTTTAATCCTTTTATTTTCCAAAGACTCTGCTAAGACCAGCAGCAATTCTACATTTTCAGAGTGTCGTTTTGGGATAAGAAAACAATTGCAGAGTTAAAATTTGAAAGGTTGAAGTTTCCTGTTGCATATCTCTTTCCTATTAAAGTTCAAATTGTCATCTAGACTAGAACCAACGAAATTCAACCCCACTGATATTCCTGAGAATTGCATGGATATTTTTGAAAAGAAACAGTGGGTAACTTTTTTTGAAAATTTTGATGGGCATAATGAGCATGTTAGTCTAGCTTTTGCTGAAACATTTGATGGAGAAGGGGTTATAGTGGGAAACTTGAACTTCAGACTATCTGAAGACATCTTAGCACAAATTATTGGCCTGCCACAGCAAGGAGAAAGATTCTTCAAGACTAAACAATTCAAAGAGAAAGCATGGATACCCTTTTTGTGTAGATCAAGAGCAGGGTCAGTAAACTGGAAGAAATGAATACCAAGAAGCTGGCTGGTTCATCCTTGGGATGAAATAGTTTATGTTATCCAAAAATTCATTACTTGTGAAGGCCAATTCAGTATTGTTTATCTTTACCATATCAAGCTGTTACAACATTTAAAAGGTAAATGTGAGATTAATATGCCTTATTTCCTATTACAGAGTTTAACTAAGATGGCTAAGGCTGTCCAAAGGCGTGCAAAAGACAAAATGAAAAGCCTTTTTCACCGTAGACTCATCAAAATCATCATCTAGCATGAGTTACAAAAGCAAAATTTGACATGGTCAGGATTTTTAATTCACAATCAGTTTGAAGAGTAGGAAGAATTGCTTAAAGAAGGTTTAAAAGAAGATGAATTGTTGATGATAATATACCCTGGGGAAACAAGCTCAAAACCGCCAAAGGGGAAAAAGAAAAAGAAATAGGTGTTGCTGATTACTGATGATGAAGACAACTCTGAGGCAGCAAGTTCAAAACAGCCTCAGAGAAGGATACGAACTAGGAGTGTGATGAGAGAAGAAGAATAGTTTAAAAAACAAGAGCAGATTTTCACCACTTACCAGAGAAAGCCAAGGAAGTATAAGCAAAATCGAAGTAAGTCAGCTTTGGGGAGTCAAGAAGAAGATCCAACAGATGAAATAGGGAAGGATATCCAAGACACTGATAAAGTGATCAAACAGACAAAAATAATCAATCTCTTCTTGGATCAGCAAGAGAAAGAAAAGAAAAAGCCATCAAGAAAGGAAATAATAAAGGATTCAGCTTCTCTTTTCTCAGAGCAACAAACTGTGGAAGAGGAAAAGAAAGAAGATTCAGTACAAAAGAATGAAGAATTGGAGATGGACACCAATTCTGTCCATCTTCCATTGAAAATGAAAAAAAAGAAAACTTCTAAGAACAATAAAGAGATGAAGAGGTTGAAACTTGAAATAAAGGAATTAGAGCAAAGGAATGAGAAGTTAAAAGAAATCAACTGGAAGCTTAAAGTCCAGAGGACACGCATCTCCAAGCATGCATACAGATGGTATAAGCAAAAGAAGATTTATAAAACTAAATATGAGAGACTGAAAGTCCTTTATGCATCTCGGGCTTCAACAGATGCATCATCTCAGACAGGAGATTAAAAGCAAGAGGGTCAGCAACAAAAGTTTGGTTTTTGATATAAACTAGGTTAAATATTTTTGGGCATGAGGACATGCAACAGCTTCCTCTTGGGGGAGATGTTGGGCACCATTTTGACATCTTTTTGTCACCTAAATATCTTCCATTTTCCTCCATAAAACCTTCATACTGATTTATAAAGCCTTAAATTCACCCACAAACTTTGGTTAAAAGGTATAAATGTCATTGCTTTTTAACAAATTGAATTTTGAGATTTTTAAAGCATTTAAACTAAGGTTTTTATTCAGGATTACAGGATGTGCTAACTTCCCGTAATGTCTCTGTTGGGCTCTGATCTACCAATGTGAATCATAACTTAAATTTAAATCAATCCGGGTCAATAAGCTTCGAGACACATCCAAGTTTTAGGACTTAGGGCTAGACTTATCTGGAATCTAGTTGACTGTAAATTAAATCTACTGACAGATGAAAAATATTGCAACTTACAGATACAAAAATCCTTTTACAGGGATGACTTCATTTGTTTCTTGTCAAGTACACAACCATCTATTTATGAAAACAATTCTATTGATAAAAGAACTGAGGTAAAAAGAAATTAAATAACATCTATAACTCTAGGATACAGACTACAGGGTTCTACCAGCTCTAATTGAACAATTACCAATTAAATTCTCTTACAAGACAGTGTTCATAATTTATAATTGTCCTTTACCACTTCACCATTGAATAAACAGCAATATATCGTATTCAGAATATCGTGGTCTAAACCATCAATGCTTCCAGTATTTTAACCAGTAAAAGGACAGAGTTTATTAAACAATGCAAGTGATAAACAGCCCATGTGAATCGTAGCTTGAATCATAAAATGAAAGAACAGAGAATTAATAAAATTGATCAAAAACTTAGCCAATTTTGTTCTACAATGATAAACTAAAAACTACAGGGTTTAACACATACCAATAGCACGATTTAATTAACTTGCATCAACATGAAATCGTTGCAATCACCCAAATCGCTACACCGGCAAGTAAAAGTGTGTGAACTCAACAATGGGGGCCCTCCAAAGCCTTTCTCCACACACAGTTAAAGATTTACAGAACTAAAACTCTGAATATATTCACCATCAATTTGATTACACAGTAATGAAACCACGCAGTTCAGAAGCAAATGCGTTCTTCCCAAAATCGTGATAGTTCTTCATTGTTTTGTGAAGGATTTATATAAATTCAAAATAAAACTGGAAATGCTATAATTCTGCAACTAATTAATGAACATAGCTAACGAGATCCTCATCAAAATCGTGAAACTCCACAAAATCAAAATTGTTCCTTCTTTTGTGCTGGATGTAGAACAGGTGGCCGCCCTTCACTGAAGTTGACTTGACATCTGTAAAGGCCACATCACCTAACCATTGAATGTTCATCCATCTGTGGACACTAAGGATCCATTCTCTATCTTCCATTTCCCTCCTAGTTGTCCTGCAAATGCTCAATCTTGAAGATAATACGGGAAGTTAGTACATCCCGTAATCTACATAAAAATCCTAGTTAAAATGCTTAAAAAGTCTAAAAACTCAATTTATTAGCAAGCAATGACATTATACCTCTTTAACCAAGGTTCATAGGTGAACTTTAAAGCTTTTCTACTCAATATGGAGGTTTTATGAAAGGAAATGAAAGATATCTAAGAGGCAAAAAGGGGTCAAAACGGTGTCCAACATCTCCCCCAAGAGGAAACTGCTGCATGTCCTCATGCCAAAAACTTTGACCCTGTTCAAAACCAAAATTTTACTGTTGATTATTCTGCTTCTAGTCTTCTGTCTGTGATGATGCATCTGTTGATGCCCGAGATGCATAGAGGATCTTCAACCTTTCATACTTATCCTTGTAAACCTTCCTTTGCTTGTACCATCTATATGCTTGTTTAGTGATGCATGTTCTCTGAACCTTCAGCTTCCAATTGACTTCTCTTAACTTATCATTCTTTTGTTCAAGTTCCTTCAGCTCAAGTTTCAATCTCTTGATCTCCTTACTGTTTTTGGAAGCTTTCTTTTTGTTCATTTTTATTGGAAGCTGCTTAGAATTTGCATCCATGGCTAATTCTTCATCTGGTGCTGAATCGTCTTTTTCCTTTTCCATAACCTGCTGTTCTGAGAAAAGAGAACTTGAACCTTTGGGTAAACCCTGTTTTAACTGCTTTCCTTTTTCTTTCTCTTGCTGGTCTAAGAAGAAGTTGATCTTCTTTGTCTGCTTGATCACCTCATCAGGATCTAGGATATCTTGTCCTTTTTCAACTGTTGGATCTTCTCCTGGACTCTCCAAGGTCTGTATATGTTCTTCATCTTCTAATGCTGATTGACTTTGAGCTTGCCTGTATTTTCTTGACTTTCTCAGATAGGTGGTGAAGATCTGATCTTGTTTTTGATGTTGTTTTTCTTTTCTCTTCACACTTCTATTTTGTATCCTTCTCTGAGGCTGTTTTGAACTTGCTGCCTTAGAGTTGTCTTCATCATCAGTTATTAGCAACACTTCTTTCTTTTTCTTCTTCCCCTTTGGCGGTTTTGAGCTTGTTGCCTCAGGGTATGTTATCATTAACAGTTCATCTTTCTTTGAACCTTCTTCAAGTAACTCTTCCTGCTCTTCAAATTGATTATGAACTAGAAACCCTGACCATGTCAAATTATGTCTTTGTAATTCATGCTGGATGATAATTTTAATAATTCCACAATGAAACAGGCTTGTCATCTTGTCTTTTGGATGCCTTTGGACAGCCTTAGCCATCTTAGTTAGACTCTGAAGCAGGAAGTAAGGCATATTGATTTCACATTCACCCTTTAAATGTTGTAGCAGCTTGATGTGATAAAGGTAAACAATGCTAAATCTGCCTTCACAAGTAATAAATTTTTGAATAATGTAAACTATTTCATCCCATGGATGAACTAGCTAGCTTCTTGGTATCCCTTTTTTCCAATTGACTGATCCTGCCCTAGACCTGCATAAAAATGGCATCCATACTTTCTCTTTAAACTGTTTAGTCTTGAAAAACCTTTCCCCCTGCTGTGGCAGACTAGTAACTTGAGCTAGGATGTCTTCTGACAGTCTAAATTGCAAGTTCCCCACTCTAACTCTTTCTCCATCAAAGGCTTCAGCAAAAGCTAAACTAGCCTGCTCATTATGCCCATTAAATTTTCCAAAGAAATTTACCCACTGCTTATTTTCAAATATCTCAAGGAAACTTTCATGAATATCATTGGGATTAAATGTTGCTGGTTCCAATCTAGCTGACATTTTGTATTTAAATTAAAAACAGGAACCTTTCAACCTTTAATTCAGCCTTTGTCTTCCTATCTCCTCAACAATACTCTGTAATTGGTGAAATTTCTGTTGGTCTGAGCAGAGTATTCAACAAGAAAAGGGTTTAAATCTTACCTCTTCTCTAGTGCAAGCGTTTCCACTTCCTCCTGCACGATTTCCACAGAGATTGGAGCATTCACGGTGTCCCTCACACTGACTGTCTTTCCTCTTGCACGATTTCTTCATCAAATGGTGCATTCAGACTTCCTGTAACTCACAGCTTCCTTCTCACTGTCAATTATCTCCAGCAAATAATGTATTCACACTTCCTGTAACTCACTGCCCCTTCTCACTGTCAAATATCTTCACACAACAGTCAATTTTGCAAAACTAGCAATTGGACTTGGCCTCAAAGAAAATGACCAAGTCGTGGTATATAATACCGAAATCAATCTTATTTATATGCTGTCATAAGCATCACTCCACGTTTTTCTTCCATCATTTCATGATATGACATTTTCCATCTGATTTTACTTAGGAAAGGAAATAAAAGTAAGGTTTTGATAAAACATTTTAATCTCTTTATATGCCCAATGCACAGATTGCAATATATACTTCAGTTTCGTTGTATACTCAATGTTAGTAAACAGGCTATAATAAAAGAACTTTTCTTTTCTCTTAAAATAAACCTTCTTTCCTAAAACTGTGCTGAAGATATATATATATGTCTTGTTTTCTTCCTCAAATTACCTAATGCATGATGCACTATATACATATATAAAAGAGACCTTTGAAATTCCTTTATGTCAATGTTTCACTTTTTGCTGAGAAGGAGGCCTTGTTTGTATTTAAATCCAATTGAAATTATTCCTGTAGAATGTAATATATATATCCTATAGAGTGCAATATATGTCCTGTAAAATGCAGTATATATCCTGTAGAGTCCAGTATAGATGTTGGCCATTTAAAATTTCCCTTGGGTTTGATCCTGACAACCATCCTGACCCCTAAGGTGGAAAAATGTAGTACTGGCAGAGACTAATGGAAGGTACGTAAGGTACTGGCAGGGATTATCAAAATAATGGAAAAATAGGCAGTCAAGCTTTGCAATAGTTGGTAATATGTCATCACTTAAAAACAAAAAGAATTATGAAACTTTTTAAACATAAAAACTATAAATTCTTATAGACTTGCTTGATGTTCCTGTATGATGAGCTTGCTACCTGATGAAATTGGTTTATATTCTGATTGTCCTTCTGATGTCTTCTGTCTGCTGTCATCTCAAATTCCTTCATCTTCACTGAAAGTCGGGTCCTTCTGTAGATCTCTTCTGCCTTACTAGAAGTCAGGTCCCTCTGCATTTAAAATTTTCTTGTATTGCTGGTAATCAGGTCCCTTCTGT
Source organism: Pseudotsuga menziesii (assembly GCA_001517045.1). Lineage (NCBI taxonomy): Eukaryota > Viridiplantae > Streptophyta > Pinopsida > Pinales > Pinaceae > Pseudotsuga > Pseudotsuga menziesii. Next base: position 68,625 of record LPNX011024779.1, on the reverse strand, counting down.
TGATGAAAAATCACAATCCTCTGCATATGAAAAAGACTTGGAGGGTTCTAAAGAATCATGAAAATGCTTATCCCCCTCACAGGCCTACCTTTTGACTTGTCCTCAAGTCAAAGAAGATCTTCATTATTTAGAAAACAAAACAGGAAATTGGAAAAAAAAATATTTTTTGTGAATTTTCAATGGCCAGGCAAGCCTGGTTTTCCACAGAAAATTCAAGTTTATATTGTGCCAGTAAACTGGTTTTCACAACTAAACTTCCTCTTTTTTTTTATATATATATTTTTTATATATTTTTGATTTTCTTTTTATTTGTTTTATTTGCTTGTTGTATCAGATCAGCTAAGGAGCAGGTGAAAGAAAAACACTGATGTGTCTATCCAGCACTTGCATTTCATTTTGCTGTGAAAGCTGTTGTATAAAATCTGCCTTATTGATAGGTCTATTGTACAGCTTGAGCCAGTGGCCATTGACCACAAATTGATATGCTTCATCATCTATGGTTTGAAGTTTAACTGAACCATTGTCATAGACATCAACAATCTCATATGGACCAAGCCAATGAGTAGTGAATTTGGCTTTGAAATCTTTAAATTTATAGTCAAATAATAATGCCCAATCACCAATATGAAATTTCTTCTTTTTGATAAATTTGTCATGCCATTGAGCTCGCTGTTGTTGGATCAGAATATTGTGTTCTATGGCAGCCTGTCTCATCTCATCTAGCTGGTTCAACTGAAGTAGTCTTTCTTTCTGAGCCTCAGAAAGATCCATTCCCAAATCTGCTGCCAACTTGAATGTATGAATTTGAAACTCTATAGGGAGGAGGACTTGCTTACCGTAGACAAGCTGGTAAGGAGAAAAACCAGTACTGTTTTTCCAAGTGATCCAGTATGCCCATAAAGCTTCAGTAAGCTTTGCTGACCAATATTTCCTATGCATCTGAACAGTTTTGGTAATGATGCCTTCTAGGGTTTTGTTTGTAGATTCCACTTGGCCATTGGCTTGTGGATGGTAAGGGGTGGACTTTCTGTGCTTGATCTTATATTTTTCTGCTATCTCTTGCACTAATTTGGAAGTAAATTGGGCACCTTGATCAGTTACAATTTCTCTAGGTACCCCAAATATAACAAAGATCTCCTCAAAGAGAAAGTTTACCACAGTCTGCTCCGTGGCTCTCGGTAAAGGCTTGGCCTCTACCCACTTAGTAACATAATCCGTACAGACCAAAATATACTTCTTCCCTTGTGATGGTGGATTAATTGGACCAATGAAGTCAAGGGCCCACTTTTCAAATGGTTCAATGAGGATTTGGGGATGGAGTGGCATTTCATCAGACCGGACTAGCCG
>LPNX011024779.1:21925-57501 GCA_001517045.1 Pseudotsuga menziesii | reverse complement strand
TAGAAAAATAAAGGTGCAAGATTTTGCAGGTGGACAATCGACTGGAAGAGATTTTGGAAACCTCTTCATATTTTGTAGATAGATCACAGGATATCTTAGAAGTCCTATCAGGAAGGATGGTGAGATTAGAAGCGAATGAAGAAACCCCTGTAGATCTACCATCAAAATATCAACAAACCCTGAGTCAAGACTACGATTTATTAGAGTTTTCCATAAACACAGCTGAAGAATTCAAGAAGGCTGTCAAGAAGACAAAGGGGGATTGTGCATAATTCTTCAGGAGACTTTTGATCACTTATAATCGCTGCCAGGTTGAGGCTGAATAGAGAATGGATACCTTTCCAGACCACAGCCTATTTTTGGATAAGTTGCAAAAGAGGTATCAGGAAGATGAACAAAGGATCCAGCACATCAAAGCCTTATATGAGCAAACCCTGAGGAATGAAGTAGCTCATTCCGTGGTTAGTGTGCAGTTGCTTGAGGACCAACTTCGCATGAGCGCAGCCAGAATATAAGTAATAAGAAATTAGGCTGCTAAATTCGAAATAAATATTCATTTCTTAGAACCTTCTGAATTCGAAAGCATTGCCTCAGAGGCTTCAACATGGAAGAAGTTTTTGAATAATCAAGAGGGACCCTCCTCATGAGCACTTTATTTGTTTTTTTGTAATATATTATAAATTTTATAAGCACTTAATGAAAGAAAAGTGTGGGAGGTGAAGAGTTGGGGAACCCAAGAGTCATTTGTGGGCAACCCAACAGTTTTGTTCTTTTTGTATAAATATAGAAGATTTAGATAAGAGATGGACTTTTTCCCAGTTAGATTGGTGAAGACATATTGTAAAAAGAACTATTTCTTTTTGCAATATATAATTACAGTTTGCCTGTTGGAGAAAGCTTGGTGGAATGTTCAAATGTTATACTATGGATTTGTTGAAGGGGAACTATTTCGTTTTCAGCTTTGTGTCCATTAACTGTGAGATCGTTTTAACTCTTTGAACCTATGTTCTTGTATGAATGATCTATGGTTTATTTTATGAAAATTTCCACTATGAGTAATGAATATTGTTCATAAACAATTGGCTATCTGGTTGTTCAAATATCTTTAAATTTTCATGTGTTTGAAAGAAGTATCAACTATCTGTGATTTTTTTCATAATGCATGCACAAAATACATTACTCATTAATAAGTGATAGTCTTGCTCCCTAGGGATAGGTTAGGTAGTTAGTTTTATTTTCTTGCTGTGTGAGATTCAGATGCAAGAGAGTCTAAGACGAGAGGTAAGAACCCACACATCACATTGTGACCACTCCTTGCATGCTTAATCAATCTGCATTTTAGCTAGGCACTTTCATGTCATACTAAAAACTAAAAATACAAAAATATACACGGTGGACCAGGCCGCAATCGGTAAAATATTTTAATTTTGTTACTTGACCTACGGTAGCCAGATCGCAACCCGGATGGATTCCCTACACCAAACATTCACGGGCTAGTTGGGAACGTTGACTAGGGAGAATCCCTTGTTGTTGTTTCCTACGAATTTCCAGGTCTCAATAGTTTCTAGCGCTAGAAGGAGGGCCACGAGTGCATGGCTGGCCAGGGAAATCCATTTCCTCGAAATAAATCCACCAGTGATAGTTTTGAAAGCATTTTATTCCCTGATCCAAATACTAAAGAGAATAGAGAACATTTGTTTGCTGTGGACAACCAAGTGGTAAATGATTTGAGAAGACACACATGGGATTATGTAAAGAGTATTGGAGGATTACTAATTATCCCTGAATTACCTCAAAGAGAATACAAGAAGAAAGACCGTCCCATCTTGGAGGAATCAGTGTTGGTTGGAGATTTCGAAGAACTTGTAGAAACAACCTTCCAGGAAGTTGTGCAGCTTTTGAATCAAGTAGGCCCAAACACAAATTATGGTTCACCTGTTAATACTCCTGTTCCTGCACCTCCTCACTCTCTAGCCAGACTCATGGTAGGTGTAAATGCAAATCAGCGACCTAACCCACCAAATCCACCACTGGCTTGGAAATCCAGATCACCCTTGAACCTAACATCGCCGTTGCATGACTTACCTTAGGCTTTTGAGAAGTTGCTGCCTGAGTTTGATCCTAATGAGAAGATTGTAGTAGATGACCATTTGCAAAGTTTCTATTTGGAAATAGAAGGATTAAGGGCCAGGGAATATGAAGATGTTGTTTGTAGACTTTTTCTACACACCCTTAAAGGAGCAACAACATCCTGGTACTTTGGTTTTCCTGCAAACTCTATCCCAAATTGGTATACCTTTGAAAGGATTTTCAGAAGAAAATATGCATCCCAAAATACGCATGCAGCATTGATGAAAGGTTTGGGCACATTAAAAAAAGAAAGGAATGAGAAGGTACACAATTTCACTCAAATATTTTATGCTTACCTCAAGAACTTCTTTGCAACCGATAAGCCTTCTGATAAAGTTCTGATTGAGTATTATAACTTAGCTTTAGGTCCGGATTTGGATATGTTTGCAAAAGCTCAAGTTAATCCTACGTTAGTAGAGACTTATGAAGAAGAAGAAAGAGTAGAGGATGAAAAGGAAAGTATAGAGGATTATCCCAAGCAATCTAAAGAAAAACCTTCCGGGAAAAGAGCCTTATTGCTGTCCAAACCCAAAGAGGAGAAATCACATAATTTTGAGGGGATGTTAAAGATGATGCAAAATATTTCCAACAGAATAATAGATTTGGAGAAAGAAAGAAAAGTCTAGAAAGCTTATAAGCCTTACTACAAAAAAAAGGAATATAACAACCAATTCAAGACCCCTCGACACGGTTTAGCATTAATGAATCTAACAGAGGTAGGGATGGATAATTTCTGCACTTTTCACCAACAACCCCATTCTGAAAAGAATTGTCCTCAATGGTTAAATTCAATGACATTGGTAATGAATAAGCTCTTGGACTCTAAATTGACTGAGGACAATGATGATGAGGAAAAAGGTAATAAGACCATAGAAAAACAATAAAATGATACCATGTTTTTATGGGATTGTGTCTTGCTGTTTGATACAAAAAAATGTACTCTTAAACCTGAGAATATACCAACGACAACAAAAGACATGAATTTGGTAATAAAAGCAATGTAATAATCTCAAAAATTAAGAAGTTTCAATAGAATGTCAGGAAACAACCAAAGAACAATGTTGAAGACAAAGTACCCAACATTACCATTATCAACCAAGATATGGAGCAAATCAACAAGTCTGCTAAGCGTAAGGAAGAACAAGTAGATGTTAACAAGGAAAAGCCTAAAGAGCTAGAGGAAGAGATACCCACTGAAAACCAACCTATGGAGGAAGATGTCGAATCAATTGGGGAAGAGAAAGCTAGAACCCCACCTTTCCTTTTGATTCTGAAAATGTTGAACCATAAGGTGCATAATTGTTTCGTAGATTCTGGATCATCGGTGAATGTTATGCCACTCGCAGTTTGCAAAATAATTAATGGGCAGCCAAAACCTACTGCTTGGGAATTTACTCAATTACACAGAACTAATGTCAAAGTAGTGGGAGAAATGGAGAATGTTCTCATTCGTTTATCTGCAAATAACAAGATATGTCAATTTATTGATGTTGTGGTGGCTGACATACTGGATGGGTATGGACTTATTCTGAACTGAGACTGGTCTGTGAGGTTAAAGGAGTATTTTGCTTCAGATTGGTCACATTTATGGTTGCCTCATAAAGGGGTCCCAAATCGGATTAAAATTTTAAGGGAACCTTACATCAAGCATACTATCACTAAGTTGGAAGAAGGTAATGAATCGGCTAATTCTGTTTTGGGGAATTATCGAATAGACCTTGAACTAAGATATCATGCATCAGACGAAGCCAGCAATATGATTGACACTCAGCCTGATCTCCTTCAATTTTCATAGGCTGATGGGAGTGATTGTAAATCGGTAGACATAGTTTCGGTTTCAAAAATAGCAGAGTTAGACCACAGTTAGGTATCTCATGTCTGCAATCCAGCCTAGCCCCTTGACTCATGTTGAGCTTCAATCCACTAATGTAGATTGAACCTTGAGTTTATGTCAATCCGGAGTTTGTAGACTTAGAGGCATATCTAAGTATAAGGACTCAAAGCTAGACTTGACTAGAAATCTAGTTTACTTATGAAATAAACCTATTAAAAGATTAAGATACTGTGACTTGAAAACAAAAGAACTCCCTTACAGAAGCAGCTTCATTTGATCTTTTAGTTACACAACAGTTTACATGTAAAATCTCTGAGATAAAAAAAAAATTAAACCTAACCCTAAACTATGGATTACAAGACTATACATATTATCTCAACATTGAATAAACAATCAAACATCAATTTCCCTTATAGGAAAGTATTCGCAATGTGTAATTGTCTTTAATACTCCATCATTAAATAGGCAAGCAATGTACATCAATGTGAGATAATAGTCTGAACCATTCCTTCAATATATAACTAATGCAATAACAGAGCCTATAAAACTGATTTAAAACAATCTAACTTGTTCTGCAATAAGAAAATTGAATTCTACAGGAATTAAAAACATACCACTGGCAACAATCCAAATCATTTATGACAACAATCCAAATCGTTTACTGGCAATTGAAATGTGTGCAGACTTGACAAAGGGGGCCCTCCAATGCCTCGTTTACACACGTAGAGAGAAAATCACAGATCTTAAAATTCAAATATATTCACCATAGTAAAATCGAGCATACATAGTAATAAAACCACGCAGTCCAGAACAGTATGCATTTTCTCTCCTTTGATAGCGATCCCCTTTCTCCTCTGTCTTATGAAATACTTATAGACACTTTTAAAAAACTAGAAATGCTATTAATATGGAAGCTAATTATGAAATACAATTCTCGATATCCTCTATCAGATCCATGAAAATAGATAAAATTGGAACTGCCCTGCTTTTGTGCTGAGTGGTAGCATAGGTGGTCGTCTTTGACCGACATTGACTTGACACCTGTGAGAGCCACATCATCTATTCGTTGGATTTTTAACCATCCTTGGACACTGAGGATCTTTTCCCTATCTTTCAGTTCACGCCTAGCTGGCCTGCAAGTATCCAACCTAGGAGACATTACGGGAAGTTAGCACATCCTGTAATTCTGAATAAAAACCTTAGTTTAAATGCCTTAAAAATCTCAAAATTAAATTTGTTAAAAATCAATGACATTTATACCTTTGACCAAAGTTTGTGGGTGAAATTAAGGCTTTATAAATCAGTATGAAGGTTTTATGGAGGGGATTGGAAGATATTTAGATGACAAAAAGAGGTCAAAATGGTGCCCAACATCTCCCCCAAGAGAAAGCTGTTGCATGTCCTCATGCCCAAAAATATTTGACCCTGTTTATATCAAAACCAAAATTTTGCTGTTGACCCTCTTGCTTTTAATCTCCTGTCTGAGACGATGCATCTGTTGAAGCTTGAGATGCATAAAGAACTTTCAGTCTCTCATACTTGGTTTTATAAATCTTCTTTTGTTTATACCATCTATATGCTTGCTTGGAGATTCGTGTCCTTTGAACTTTAAGCTTTCAATTGATTTATTTTAACTTGTCATTCCTTAGCTCTAATTCCTTTATTTCAAGTTTCAACCTCATAATCCTTTTAGTGTTTTTGGAAATCTTCTTCTTTTCCATCTTCATTGGAAGCTGCACAGAATTGGTGTCCATCCCCAATTCTTCATTCTCTTGTACTGAATCTTCTTTCTTTTCTCCTTCCATAGTTTGCTGTTCTAAGAAAGGAGAAGCCGAGTCTTTTATGATTTCCTGTTTTGATTGCTTTTTCTTTTCTTTATCTTGATGATCCAAGAAGAGATTGATTCTTTTTGTCTGTCTTATCACTTCATCAGTTTCTTGGATATCCTGCCCTATCTCACCTGCTAGATCTTCTTCTTGACTTTCTAAGGCCTGTATATATTCATACTGTTTTTGCTGAATTTCATCATCTTTTTCCAGTGCTGAATTATTTCAAACTTGCTGATACTTCCTTGGCTTTCTCTGGTAAGTGTTGAAAATCTGGTCTTGCTTTTGAAACTATTTTTCTTCTCTTAACACACTCCTGGTTCGTATCCTTATCTGAGGCTGTTTTTAACTTGTTGCCTCAGAGTTGTCTTCATCATCTGTGATTAACAATACCTCTTTCTTTTTCTTTTTTCCCTTTGGCAATTTTGAGCTTGTTGCTTCAGGGTTTTGTTCTCCATCTTTGGGGTATGTTATCATCAGTAATTTGTCTTCTTTAAGTAACTCTTCTTATCCTTCAAACTGATTATGAATTAAAAATTTTGTCCATGTCAAATTTTGCTTCTGTAACTCATGTTTGATAATGATTTTGATGAGTCCACAGTGAAAAAGGCTTGTCATTTTATCTTTTGCATGCCTTTGAACAGCCTTAGCCATCTTGGATAGACTCTGTAATAAGAAATGGGGCATATTAATCTCATAATCACCATTTAAATGCTGCAATAGCTTGATGTGATAAAAATATACAATACTGAATCGGCCTTCACAGGTAATGAATTTTTGGACAATATAGACTACTTCATCCCAGGGATGAACCAACCAGCTCCTTGGTATTCCTTTCTTCCAGTTCATTGATCCTGCTCTTGATATGCAAAAAAAAGGTATCCACGCCTTCTCCTTGAATTGTTTAGTTTTGAAAAATCTCTCTCCTTGCTATGGTAGACCAACAATTTGTGCCAAGATGTCTTAAGACAGTCTGAAATTCTGTCCATGTCAAATTTTGCTTCTGTAACTCATGTTTGATAATGATTTTGATGAGTCCACACTGAAAAATTCTTGTCATTTTATCTTTTGCACGCCTTTGAACAGCCTTAGCCATCTTGGATAGACTCTGTAATAGGAAATGGGGCATATTAATCTCACAGTCACCTTTTAAATGCTGCAATAGCTTGATGTGATAAATATATACAATACTGAATCGGCCTTCACAGGTAATGAATTTTTGGACAATATAGACTACTTCATCCCAGGGATGAACCAACCAGCTCTTTGGTATTCCTTTCTTCTAGTTCACTAATCCTGCTCTTGATCTGTACAAAAAGGGTATCCACGCCTTCTCCTTGAATTGTTTAGTTTTGAAAAATCTCTCTCCTTGTTGTGGTAGACCAACAATTTGTGCCAAGATGTCTCCAGACAGTTTGAAATTTAATTTTCCCACTATATCCCTTTCCCCATAAAATGATTCAGCAAAAGCTAGGCTGACATTATAATTATGCCCATCAAACTTTTCAAAAAAAGTTACCCATTGTTTCTTTTCAAAAATTTCCATGCATTTCTCATGAATATTAGTGGGGTTGAATTTCTCTGGTTCTAGTCTAGATGTCATTTTGAACTGCGATGGGAAAAGAGATATGCACAGGAAACTTCAACCTTACAATTTTTAACTCTGTAAATGTTTTCTTATTCCCAAAATGACACTATGAAACTGGAATTGCTGTTGGTCCAACAGTTTCTTTGGCAAAAGGTTTAAGATTTACCTCCCTCCTGGTGTAATTGCCTTCAATTCTTCCTGTGCGATACTTCCACGGCAAAACAGTGCCTGCGTTCTTCCTATAACTCACGCCTTCCTTTTACTGTAAACTATCACCCACAGCAATCAACTTTTGCAGAGAAAAAGAGTTAGATTTGGTCCCAAGAAAAATGACCAAATCGTAATCCCCTACATCACCAGTTCATGCAATTTTCGGGCACAATTCTATTTTGTCGTGGGGCATATAACCACGTTTCTTGTCATCATTTCATGAACATGCCACTTTTCATTCAATTATTTGCTCAGGAAAGAAATTAAAGGTAAGGTTTTTAAAATCAACTCTTCTCCATACTATACACTTTAGTTTCTTTGCATGCCCCAATATTTAATGAACAAGCTGTAATAAAGGGATTTCTTCTCTTAAAGTGGACTCTTTTTCCTTTTGAAGATACACATGACCATCAATGTTCTAAATTCTATATATATGTTTGCTTAATGCATGATGCATTGAATACATATAAAAGAAAGCATTTGAAACTCCATTTTCTAGTTTATTATATTTTTATTTTTTATTTTTCTTAAAACACTTTACTTTCTGCTGAGAAGAAAACCCTGCATGTAGAATGCAGTATAGATTTTGACCATTTAAAAATTTACTTCTGGGTTTGATTCTGAGCACCATTTTGACCCCTAGGGTATGATAATGAAAAGTAAATGGAATGTTGGCAGATATTGTGAGGATGATGGAATAGGCAGTCAAGCTTACGAGGAAAGGTAGATATGTCATTACTTAGAAACAAAGAATCATGCAACTTTTAAAGCACAAAAACTAAAATTCTTATAGACTTTGCTTGATATCCCTTTATGATGAGCTAGATGCCTGATGTAGCTAGTTTGCATTTATTTCTGATTCATATCTGTCCTTCTGATGTCTTTTTTTTAAAATGTCTGCCATCTCAGTTTCCTTCTGCTTTGCTGGAAGTTAGGTCCCTCTGTATTGCTGGAAATCAGGTCCCTCTGCATATGAAAAAGACTTGGAGGGTTCCAAGAAAGCATAACAATGCTTATCCCCCTCACAAGCCTACTTATTGACTTGTCCTCAAGTCAAACAAAAAATTCATTATTGGAAATAAAACTATGTAAAAGACATGAAATTTGAAAAAAAAATATTTTTATGAACTTTCAATGGCCAAGCGAACTTAGTTTTCCATGGAAAATTCAATTTTATGTTGTGCCAGTGGCCTGGTTTTCACAACTAAACTCCCTTTTTTCTTGTTTGTATTTTTTTATTTATTTTTTTTTTCTCTTTTTTTTTTCATTTTTTAATTTTTTTTTTATATCAGATCAGCTAAAAAGCAAGTGAAGGAGAAACACCAATGTGTCTATCCAGCACTTCCATTTCCTGTTGCTGTGAAATCTGCTGTATGGAATCTTCCTTGTTAATAGGCTTGGTATACAGTTTGAGCTGATGGCCATTGACCACAAATGTACGTGCTTCATCATTGATTGTTTGAAGTTTGATTGAGCCATTATCATATACCTCTGCAATCTCATATGGACCAAGCCACTGAGTTGTGAATTTGGCTTTGAAGTCTTTGAACTTTGAGTCAAACAATAGTGCCTAGTCACCGATGTGAAACTGTTTCTTTTTAATAAACTTGTCATGCCATTGAGCTCTCTGCTGTTGTATCAAAATATTGTATTCTATGGCAGCCTGTCTCATCTCATCTAGTTGATTCAATTGAAGTATTCTTTCCTGCTGTGCCTCAGAAAGATCCATACCCAAATCTGCTGCTAACTTGAAGGTATGAATTTGAAACTCTATAGATAGGAGGACTTGCTTACCGTAAACAAGCTGATAAGGAGAAAAACCAGTACTGTTTTTTCAAGTGATGCGGTATGCCCATAAAGCTTCAGTAAGCTTAGATGACCAATCCTTCCTATGCATCTGGACAGTTTTGGTGATGATTCCTTCTAAATTTTTGTTTGTAGATTCCACTTGGCCATTTGCTTGTGGATGGTAAAGGGTAGATTTTCTGTGCTTAATCTTGTATTTTTCTGCTATCTCTTACATTAGTTTGGAAGTAAACTGGGCACCTTGATCAGTTACAATCTCTCTAGGCACCCCGAATCTAACAAATATCTCTTCAAAAAGAAAGTTTACCACAGTCTGTTCAGTGGCTCTTGGTAATGGTTTGGCCTCTACCCACTTGGTAACGTAGTCTGTACATACTAAAATGTACTTCTTCCCTTGTGATGGTGGATGAATTGGACCAATGAAGTCAAGAGCCCACTTTTCAAATGGTTCTATAAGGATTTGTGGTTGGAGTGGCATTTCATCAGACCGGACCGACCGTCCCATCCGTTGACAAGTATCACAGCTTCTAACATACTTCTTAGTATCTTTGAAAATAGAAGGCCAGTAATACCCCAAATTGAGTATCTTGTATGCTGTTCTTTTCTCTGCAAAATGGCCACCACATGGTTCATCATGACATGCTTTCAAAATATCTAAAACTTCATCTTGTCGTACACATCTCCTAATAATTACATCATATCCTGTGTAAAAGAGATCACCATTAACCCATATATGCCTAGCACTTTGTTTAATAATCTTTTTCTTTTCTTTAGAGGACATAGATGGTGGTAGTTGCCCTGATGATAAATAGTTAGCAATGTCAGCATACCAAGGAGTGATAACAGAAATTGCAAATAAGTGTTCATCAGGAAAACTATCTGAAATAGGAACAACCTCACCAGTATTGTGTAAGCGAGACAGGAAATCTACCACTTGATTTTCTCGTCCAGGTTGATCTAAAACAGTGATATTGAATTCCTGCATTAATAGTAACCATCTAGTTATCCGACCGTTAGTGATATATTTATTCATTAAATATTGTAAAGCTGAATGATCTGTGTGGAAAAAAATTTCGTAACTAGTAATGTAATGACGTAATTTGTTTATAGCATGAACTGCCGCCAACATCTCCTTTTCAGTGACTGTATAATTCAAATCTACAGGTGTCATATTTTTACTAATAAAATAGATAGCATAAGTCATGGTATGCTCTTTTTGTCCCAATGAGGCCCCTATTGCAGTAGCGGAGGCATCTGTAGAAATATGGAAAGGCAATATCCAATTTGGTCCCCTTAAAATGGGAGCAGTTGAGAGCTTCTCTTTAAGTGTCTGAAATGCAGATTGACAGTTAGTATCCCAATTAAAATGCACATCCTTTGAAAGCAATTTAAACAATGGCAGAGCTATCTTAATAAAATTTGCAATAAATCGACGATAATAGCCTGCATATTCTAAAAAGCTTCTTACATCGGTTTGAGTTGTTGGTTTAGATAAATTTTCAATAATTTGAATTTAAGCAGGATCTAATTTTATTCTAGATAAAGAAATGTGATGTCCTAAAACTATCCCTTCAGTCATCATCATAAAACACTTTTCGTTACTAAGGGAAATATTTCAGTCAACACACCTTTTTAAAATTTTCTCCAGGTTTGCCAAGGAATCCTCAAAGGTACTTCCATACACAGAAAAATCGTCCATGTAGATTTCAACACATTCATTAATTAGATCTGCAAAAATGGCCAAGACTGCTCTCTGAAAAGTAGCTGGGGCATTACATAAGCCAAAAGGTAAAACCTTGTAGGCATATGTGCCCCAGGGACATGTAAAGGTGGTTTTGTCCTGGTCTTCTTTTGCGATACTAATTTGATTATACCCACTGAAACCATCTAGAAATGAAAAATATTCTTTTCCAGCTAAGGTATCTAACACTTGATCAATAAAAGGCAATGGAAAATAATCTTTTAATGTTGCCTTATTTAACTCTCTGTAATCTATACATATGCGCCATTTACCATTTTTTTTAGGAACAACCACCAATGGAGAAACCCATTGGCTGTTAGAGATGGGGTAAATAAATCATACTTTTAACAACTTCTGCAACTATTCTTTGACTATCTCTTTTAGTATGGGGTTCATTCTACGTTGTGGTTGTCTAATATGTCTGATTTTATCATCTGTGTAAATGTGGTGAGTGCATGTTTCATGATGAATACCTGGCATATCAGTGTACTCCCAAGCAAATGCATGGGAATGTTTATTCAGCAAAGTAATCAACTGTTCTTCCTGTGATGTAGTAAGATGTGCACTTATATTCAAATGTTTTCCTGGACTAATTTCAACTGTTTTGCTTTGAATATCTGTGATTGAATGAACATTAAAAATATCGTGAAGTGCCAATGCTAAAGAATGTACTGTACAATTTTCCTGAAAATTATAGCCTAAAACTTGATCTGCTATAGCATACTGCATGTCTCTTAATTCTTCAGAAATATCAGGTTCAACAATGAAATAATCTAACAAATCTTCGTTGTTTTCTTCCTGAAAATCAAAGAACTGATTAATGCTCAGAACAGGTTGAATCACTTCTTCTTCTTGTTCATTTGTCTCATTAATCCATGATAGTTGATCTAATGTAGAAGGTCTTTGGACAAAAGGATAAAGTGCAATTTGTTTTCTCTCTGTCCCATGTGAAATGAGCATACTTCCCGAACTACATCCTATGAAAGCATCTGTTGTTGCCAACCAGGGTCTGCCAAGAATCAATGGGTGACCTCCTATATTAGACTTTGGTTGTAGCACTATAAAATCGATAGGATACTCCCAGGATTCTAAAGAAACAATGATATCTTCTAAGATCCCTTCAGGTGTAATTTTAGACCTATCAGCTAATTCCAAAATTGTTGTGGTAGGTCTGAGATTTGTCAAATGAAGGTATTCCATTGTCTGTAGTGTCATGACATTAATGGCAACACCTAGATCAATCAATGTTTTTGGAATTGAAAAATTGTTAACAGTAATTGTAACCATTGGGATTCCAAGATCTACATACTTTTCAATAAAAACAGTGTTAGACATTAATCTTGCTAGATTTCCTACCACATGAATTTTTTATGGATCCTTCCTTCTTTTATTAAGACATAATTCCTTAACTGCTTTAGTGTAAATTGGAATATCCTTTATAGCCTGCAGTAGGGAAATTTTGACACATACATTAGTTAACTCATTCAAAACATCAAAATCTGGTAGGGAGATTGAAATTTTTTCTTTGACCAACCTTTCTGGAAAAGGAGGTGTATAAGATACTAATGTTTTCCATTTTTTACTGTGATTTTTTTACTGTGATTTTTCTGTATTTAATTTTTTTGGAGTTTTCTCATTTTCTGTTTGTTCTTCTAAGATAACATGAGATTCTTTTTGTAAGGTTTTCCCATATCTTAAATTGATATTTTGAAGTGGGAGGATTGAGTAGGGGAGTGCCATTCCATCATCAACATTATACATGGGTTTGTCTATTTTATTATTTGGATTTGGAATTGGCTGAGCAGGCAGTTGTGTAGGTCGAGGTGTAGGCTGATTGGATGGCAATTGAAGCTATTGAGGTTGTGGACCCAATTGAGGAACCATATTGGGTTGTTGGAAAGATGGGACTTGGACTTGATTCTGCTGGTATTGGGGATATGCAGAAGGTTGTTGATAGGGATGTAAATAGGCTTGCTAATATGTCTGGTTACCATGGGTATATCCTCTCCAATCTGGAGCAGATTGGGTTAACGGAGGAGACTAAGTTTGGCAGGGCATGGGTGCACTCCATGAATTTTGAATAGGAGTTTGATAATTTGTATGAAATTGCTGCATAGGATCTTGAGACATACCTGAAAATTGTGGCTGCCAAGGTCTTCGTTGTCCCATAAAGTAGAGAGACTCCATGCTTTGATTCTCCTCCATTCAAACTGCTTGCAATTGTTTCAATCTGGGGCAATCATTAATTTTGTGATTTGAAGTACATAAGCCACAAATTTCAACAGTATTTAAAGGAAATTCTTTTAGTGGTTGTTTCTTTCTACATTTAGGACAAAAAATAGACAAGTCTTGATCTTGTTGGTCCTGTTGTTCTTGTCTTTTCTTGGTTTTTGATGTTTCGATTTATGTGCATAAGGTACTCAATAAATCAGTCTTAAAGTCTTCTAACAGATTCCCTAGCTCAACTCTGGAGATACCACTGTTTGCAGATTTAGTTACTTTAGTAGTGACATCCCTTTTTCCAGCTTTAGCTTTTCCTCTTGAATACTTCTGACACAAGTCTTGTATCTCATCGAAGGGTAAGTAGGAGATGTCACCTTTACCCATAAAATTCAAAATATCCAAATATTCTTCTCTTATTCCTTTTAAAAATATTGTCCGAATGATCTTAGGTGTCAAAGAATTGTATTTGGATTTCTGCAAGTTGTATGAGAATCTTTCTAGGTACTCCTCCAAGCTGTCATCTTTCTGTTGAGACATTCTGAAAATGTCATCTTTTGAATCCTTTGATCTACAATATGCCTGATATTTTCTAAGAAATATTTTCCTCATCTCATCCCAGCTAGTTATAGAATGCTCTCCTAATCCCGTGAACCATTTTAATGCAGCTGCTTTAAGGGTAGCAGGGAAAAGACGAAGCTTATGGGTATCATCAGTGTATCCATAAGTTCGACACAAGATATCAAACTCGAATAGGAAAGAATCCAGATCTTCAGAAGTCATACCATAGAAATTTGGTAGGACGGATGGTGGAATATTCTTCATTTTTACCTCTTCCCCTAGGGTAATTCTAGTGTCGAAGATGGTAAATTTAAAGGTGGCTTCCTGATCTTATTCTGTTCTTTCATCCCTCTCTTGTCTCCTTTCTTCTTCCCTTTCATGTCGCCTCTCTTCTTCTCTTCTCTCTTGTCTTCTTTTATTTTCTATTTCTAACATTCTCTCATATTCCCTTCTCTGTTCTGCAGTTGGCCCTTTTGATGTTTCTTCCTCAGCCATTTCGAAAGTACCAACTGTTGTAATGAATCCTTTTGGAAAAGAAGTTCTTGTTACTTCTGTTTTTGGGGGGTTTTTGATAAATCTTCCTTTCTCGTCTCTTTGTCTTGACATAAAACTAAAATCTAATCTATTTTTTGTTTGAAAATTTTGTTTTTATCAAATAACTAAAGTTTCTAAGTCTGCTTCTAAAATGCCTGCCCGAAAACGACGCCAAATGTTGAGCTTCGATCCACTAATTTAGATTGAACCTTGAGTTTATGTCAATCCATAGTTTGTAGACTTAGAGTCATATCCAAGTATAAGGATTCAAAGCTAGACTTGACTAGAAATATAGTTTACTTATGAAATAAACCTATTAAAAGATTAAGATACTGTGACTTGAAAACACAAAAACTCCCTTACAGAAGCAACTTCATTTGATCTTTCAGTTACACAGCAGTTTACATGTAAAATCTCTGAGATAAAAAAATAAAAATAAAACCTAACCCTAAACTATGGATTACAAGACTCTGCCTATTATCTCAACGTTGAATAAACAATCAAACGTCAATTTTCTTTACAGGAAAGCATTCGCAATGTGTAACTATTTTTAATACTCCATCATTAAATAGGCAAGCAATGTACAACAATGTGAGATAATAGTCTGAACCATTCCTTTAATATATAACTAATGCAATAACAAAGCTTATAAAACTAATTTAAAACAATCTAACTTGTTCTGCAATAAGGAAATCGAATTCTACAGGAATTAAAAACATACCACTGGCAACAATCCAAATCGTTTATGACAACAATCCAAATCGTTTACTGGCAATTGAAATGTGTGCAGACTTGAAAAAGGGGGCCCTCCAATGCCTCGTTTACACACGTAAAGAGAAAATCACAAAGCTTAAACTTCAAATATATTCAGCATAGTAAAATCGAGCACACACAGTAATAAAACCACGCAGTCCAGAACAGTATGTGTTTTCTCTCCTTTGATAGCGATCCCCTTTCTCCTCTGTCTCATGACATACTTATACACACTTTTAAAAAACTAGAAATGCTATTAATCTGGAAGCTAATTATGAAATACAATCCTCGAGATCCTCTATCAGATCCATGAAAATAGATAAAATCAAAACTGCCCTGCTTTTGTGCTGAGTGGTAGCATAGGCGGTCGTCTTTGACTGGCATTGACCTGACACCTGTGAGAGCCACATCATCTATTCGTTGGAATTTTAACCATCTTTGGACACTGAGGATCTTTTCCCCATATTTCAGTTCACGCCTAGCTGGCCTGCAAGTATCCAACCTAGGAGACATTACGGGAAGTTAGCACATCCTGTAATTCTGAATAAAAACCTTAGCTTAAATGCCTTAAAAATCTCAAAATTCAATTTGTTAAAAAGCAATGAGATTTATACTTTTGACTAAAGTTTGTGGGTGCAATTAAGGCTTTATAAATCAGTATGAAGATTTTATGGAGGGGATTGGAAGATATTTAGATGACAAAAAGAGGTCAAAATGGTTCCCAACATCTCATAAGTTGATAGATTTTCAGGGGTGGGCACAATTTTATTTTTCTTTTGACCTGATGACCTTGTAAATAAATAATTTGATGCAGTTTTACTTTGATTCACCACTTTTTTTTCTGGTTATTTTGGTTTGTTTTTTAATAAAAGAAGCAAACTTTTGGTTGCATGGAAAGCATCAGGGTTCTCGATTAACTGAAATCTTTGGGATAAGATTGCGTGTTGTATTTTTAAGTGATAGAATTTCTTCTAGTAAGTAGTTTTCCTAAATGGCCATGTACTCATTGAAGTCCTGCTTAACCCCTGAAAATAACTTAGAATTAAGAGGTCTGGAATATTATTTCGAGGCCCCATCCATTTCATATCTAAGATGTCCTAGGGGGTGATAGCAAAGGATCCATGGAAAGGAAGCAAGGTAAATAGTTTATTATATATAAATGATCCCATGCCATGATTTCAAAATCTTAAAGGCTGTTAAGAGTCAAAACTCCTAAAAGAACCAATACATATCAAAGCAAAGTATCAGAAACATGAATATCAATCTGCTAAAAGTTCTTCTCTGTCTGTGAGCTGAAAAGTAAATAGATATCTCACACAAAAGGACACTATGAATAAAGGAGCCTGAATAAAATTTAGAAAGAAAAGTAGATGGAGGACTCAAAAGAACAAAAGTTAAAAAAAGGCACAAAAGTGCAAGTGGCATGGGAATGAGGAACAAATGAATAGTTCTATTTTCCATATGTTATGATCCTGTGGTGTCCAAGTTAGAAATTACCCAAAGACAGAGGTAAAATAAAGCTTACCTACTAAGCCTGAAAAGAGTTATCCGGACTTTAAATATTTTGCATTCCCCTTCCTAAAGAATGGACTGATATCAATGATTTAAATGCATGTGTTTTCCATCTTAGGAATACAAGCATATAGAAGAATTCAACTTATGAGCTAAATGATTAAACAGTCTTTTACTGGGAAGAAGTTGATTAAGAAATCTGGGGTTCACCAGGTAGTCTCCAATTTTTGCAGCTGCAACATTTTCCCAAAATTCAAAATTTTTTGGGACCCTGCTTTAATTCGTTTTGCTCAGCTTTTTAGTTTTGCTTGATGTTTGCGCAAAGATTACTTTTATGCCAACGATTTTTTTACGGTTTGATTTGATTTTTCCTTGCCATCAGAAGCATGTGAGATTTTTGAGTCGGGAGTCCAGTTATGTTCACGCCCACCGTTGCGGAAAAAAAACAGAACATCAAGTCCGATTCAAGTGTATTTGGTCTCCGATGCATTTTTTTATTGGCAATTGTTTTGAGATCCTGTCGGAACTTTTGTTTATACGTCTTCTGCTGTTGCGGAGAAGGTACTACAAAGTTTCCCGAGAGTTGTTGTATCCTCTTCTAACCCCCGCCGTTTTGAGTCGTAGATCCTGTGGATTTCGGATTTCGCCGTTGCGGCTTTAGAAAGCACTATATTTCTGCTGTAGTTTGATTTTGTTTTCCGCGTGACCGTTATTTTTTGGCCGAAGTCATGTTTGTTTTTACTTCGATTTGTCTTGGTCTGCGGAACTTGGTTTATTTTATGATTTCATAGTTGCGGCTCGCCAACCATCTATTGATCCAAAGCCTTAGTCTCACAAGCTTCGATGCGAGTTTTGATTTGTTTCTCTGTCGACACCATCACGGGGTCTTGACTGTTTCATCATCCACCGTTGCAGAGGCGGTACTGACATGATCGTCGATCCCGTAGCCATTCTTTCTTCTGATGGTTTTATTTTTCCCGCCGATTATTTGTTGACCGGAGCATATATATTTTGGGTTTGGGGGTTTATTATTTTATTGTTATATTGGCAATTTCTCCATGTTGTCGTTATCACTCGAGCAGACCAACGCATTCGCTTTCGGTACCTTCACTCCTAGGTGGCTCCACCGTGGAAGCTTACCAGTTTTCCTCCACCAGTCGCGTAGCACAGTGTAAGGTAGGCCCTTTTGCCTATTTTACCATTTCGTTTGATTAGTCGAACTATTTTTGTTGTCCTTGGTCAGTTCGTCGCCTCTATGGTTGGCGGTTACCTAGGCTTTTTCCATCTCAGCATGTATATATATATTCAAGGTAAATGGTATGGCTGCCCGATGGGGGCTTTTTGTAGTTTTGTTAGATGATGACTTTTGCGGCTGTTGGGGGTTTGCAGACCGCACTTGATTGCTAGGGAAACCGGTGCAGACGGCCGTTACGGTGTCCGCACCAGTTTCCCCCAGTTTGCATGTGGCTGTTCGGGGAGGGAATTTTCATGGTTTTCTTCCGAGATGCCGAGGTTTTGGTCCTACAGTTTAGTCTCCCTCGTTTGTGAACTAGGGTCACGATGTTGAAGTTACTCCCCGCTTAGGATGAGACTGTCCAACTCGAGTACGAACCCCATACCAATTTAGGGATTCAGAATGCAATCTATGTAGATTTTGATGCGAGTAGCAGTTTTCTCTTATGTTTTCTTTGAGCGTACATTGAGTTGAGTGCGTTATAACTTGCAGTGTTCTTCACTTGGGATTAGGCACCACATTTTCCGCGTAACGTTTAGGTCGTAGCACCGAGAGGGGGTGTTTGAGACTGTTCTTTGCTTCAGCATTAGGAATGGTATTTTCGTCGTTTTAGAAAGGCCATGCTATTCTAAGTTAATTCTGCAATTGTTGGTCGTGAGCTGGTTTTAGTTTTTGGGTAGATTAATTTTATGCGGGAGCATTTGGTTTTGGAGCATTGTTTGTTTATTTTTCATAGCTGCACTCATGTTTAGCATAGACGAGGTAAAATGCTTATATAGTTTGTCTCCATTTTGAATGTTATTTGGGAATGACCTAATAGAACCTAAAAGAAATTTCTGTGTATGACAGGGAAATTATTCAGAATC
This sequence comes from Pseudotsuga menziesii, assembly GCA_001517045.1. Lineage (NCBI taxonomy): Eukaryota > Viridiplantae > Streptophyta > Pinopsida > Pinales > Pinaceae > Pseudotsuga > Pseudotsuga menziesii. Next base: position 38,686 of record LPNX011024779.1, on the reverse strand, counting down.
CAAGATGTATAAACGTCAGAAGAAGAAGGATCCCATTGTAGAAGAGGAACCCGAAGTCGAAATCATTACCAGAGTTGAATATACTTACGAGGACACCAAATGCATAGTGGGTGTGGAACCCGAATATCAATGGGGGGAGGTTTACAGATTAATAACATGCCGAGAAGTACTTGACACAGGTTTTGAAGAAGAAACCATCTATGCCAATATAGAGAGATCTGCATTGATGAAATTTGTTACCCGACCTGAGCTTTTTCCATGCTCAGAGGTGATTGGGGGGATTCTGCCCAGGGCAGATGTAACCACCATGATTTTGGCAAATGTTGATAAACATGGTTATGCTGCTTATATCCCTGGGTATGTATCCCTGGCCTACCACTTACCAAAAGCACAGGTGTACTTGACTGAGGACTGGCTGAAGGCAATTAAGATGGACCTAGTCGAGACACTGAAGAGAATGCTGATGCCTGGAAAAAACTTTAAAACTAGGCCGACCGGGGAATATGATACTGCCAATCTAAGAACCCCTTACAGGTTCATCGCCCTGATGCTGAACAGGATTTTTGTGAGGGCCCACGGTAAAAGCTTCAAGTTAGAATGGGTTCCTATCATTTTCTATGCTGCAACACAGGGGATAGTGTTCAACTGGGAAAACATTGTGTCCAACAGCCTCTCAGCCTGCATTGCATCATCATTAGGAGGGGTGTCCCAGAAGAGATCAGAGTTCTACATGAGCTCTGTACTGATTGATTGCATACTATGCAACCAACCCTTCCCCAATCTGAGGTGTATCTGGGACTGAGAGAGAACACTAGTATACTCAGCTTACAAGCTACTGTGGGCACACAAGTACCACACTCTCTATAGAGAAGTGTGTGAGCACTTTATCATGCCACTATATACATTGATCCTCTTGAAGGAGTGCAACTGCATGTCAGAGGAAGCATTGCAGGTGATTGAAGAATATGCAGACTACTACTTAACTGAGGATGGACTATATTTCAGAATGTATGGATGCTCCATAGCACCCCCACTACTGCCAAAATATGGCACTGACTATGTAGTCTACAAAGAGGCAATTAGACAAGTCTTTTTAGATGGTATATGAATATTTTTGTTTGAACATAAGAAAGCAGCTTACCCTCCTTTACCATTCAGGTTGGGAAGCTATAAATTCACAAGGGTGAAGAAAGATGAGGAATTTGTGGAGGAATTGGGGAAATTCCATTTTGTGGAAATGAATTTCCATAGGAACGATTCCCTAAATAAAGTTGCAGAGCACTGCAGGGAGGCAAATGTGCATTTTGAATATACAAGCCACTGGGATAGAGAGGAATCCATTTTTCACAGTGCACAAAATATAACGTCCTTAAGAAGAAGGTTTAAAAATAAAATCACCACCAAAGGAGGGAAATGACAGGATGAGCAAGAAAATGCAGAGGAGGAAGAAACTAGAAAAAAAATGAAGATGCTAGGAGACTAGCACAAAAAGCCGAAAGCTGGCTCAAAGGTGAGGAGGAAAAAAATAGAAGAGCTGAACAAGAAGCAGCTAGAAAGGAAGAAGAGGCTGCCCAGAGTGAAGAGGATGAAAATAAAATAAAGGTGGATGAGGAATTGAAGAAGCAGGAAGCTGAAAGGCTAAAATTGACAGGAGCAGTGACAGAGCAATCAGCTTTTGATCCTGTAGATAGTCAGGCTCAGGACTTGGGTAATCCTGATGTTCAAGATCCTCTGGCAGCAGCTGGCAGCACAACATGACAAGCTATGGTCCCCACCCTTAGGCTAATCCCCTTTGAACAGAAGAAAGGGGAGAAGGTACCATATTTCAACACTATCTTTTATAATAGGCAAATGAAAAGGATAATGAAGAGGACCGAGAGAAAGGTCGAGACTGGGGGGAAGTCGGGTAAAATGATAAATGATACAACTGTAGTATATGGGATAGATAAGGACCCCATATTCACCATAAGAGCTGGGGCTGCATTGATCCATGCTTCTGAGGACAATGTAGATCGAATAATGACTGATCTTGAACAGTCAAAGAAGTATACTACCCAACTAAAAGTTGCCCTGACAAGAGAGAGAGAGGAAAATAATAGATTGAAAAGAAAGTTTGAAGACATACAACATGAAATAAAGTCTTCAAAAGTTGAACTCCAGTTCCTCCAAGTTGAGAAGAGATCTCTGGAGGATTTCCAAGGAAGTTTGCAGGAATTGCAGCAGGAATGTCAAGGGTTGAGGACAGAAAATGAGTATCTGCTAGGTAAGATAGGGGAGTTGGAGCTACAGAAGGATACCTTGGAGGAATCTGAAAGGCAATCTCAGGGGTAGACTGCAGAGCTGAGGGAACAGGTTGCTTCGTTATCGACAGCTCTAGAAGAGGCCAGGGAACAACAAGTCAATCTTCAGCCTTTCAAGGAGCACGTTCTGGGGCAAATGAGCAAGATGCACCAGCTACAAGTAGCCATAGAGGAATAAAGGTGCAAGATTTTGTAGGTGGACAATTGGCTGGAAGAGATTTTGGAAACCTATTCATATTTTGTAGATAGATCGCACGATATCTTAGAAGTCCTGACAGGAAGGATGGCAATATTAGAAGCGAATGAAGAAACCCATGTAGATCTACCATCAAAAGATCAACAAGCCCTGAGGCAATACTACGATTTACTGGAGTTTGCCATAAACACAGTTGAAGAATTCAAGAAGGCTGTCAAGAAGACAAAGGGGTCTTGTGCAGAATTCTTCAGGAGACTTTTGATCACTTATAATTGCTGTCGGGTTGAGGCTGAACAGAGAATGGATACCTTTCCATATCACAGCCTATTTTTGGAGATGTTGCAAATGAGGTATCAGGAAGATGAACAAGGGATCCAACACATCAAATCCTTAGATGAGCAAACCCTGAGGAATGAAGTAGCTCATTCTGCGGTTAGTGTGCAGTTGCTTGAGGACCAAATTTGCCTGAGCGCAGCCATAATAGAAGTAATAAGAATTCAGGCTACTAGATTCGAAATAAATATTCGTTTCTTAGAACCTTCTGAATTCAAAAGCATTGCCTCAGAGGCTTCAGCATGGAAGAAGTTTTTGAATAGTCAAGCGGGACCCTCCTCATGAGAACTTTATTTGTTTTATTGTAATATATTGTAAATTTTATAAGCACTTAATGAAAGAAAAGTGTGGGAGGTGAAGAGTTGGGGAAGCCTAAAAGTCATTCGTGGGCATCCCAATAGTTTTGTTCTTTTTGTATAAATATAGAAGATTTAGATAAGAGAGTGTTGATTCCTGGAAATTCGCAGGCAACAACAGCAAGTGATTCTCCCCAGTCAACGTTCCCAACTAGCCCATGATTGTTTGGTGTAGGGAATTCATTTGGTTTGCGTTCCGGCTACCTTAGGTCAAGTAACAAAAATAAAAGGTTTTACTGGTTGCGGCTCGGTCCACCGTATATATTTTTGTATTTTTTGGTTTTAAGTATGACATGCAAATGCCTATCTAAAATGCAAATTGATTGAGAATGCAAGGAGTGTTCACAATGTGATGCACAGGTTCTTACCTCTCGTCTTAGGCTCTCTTGCATCTAAAACACACACACATCAAGAAATTAAAACTAACTGCCTAACCTATCCCTAGGGAGCAATATTGTTACTTATTAACGAGTAATGTATTTTGTGCATACATTATAAAAAGAAATCACAGATAGTTGATACTTCTTTCAAACACATGAACATTTAAAGATATTTGGACAACCAGATAGCCAATTGCCTATGAACACCATTCATTACTCATAGTGGAAATTTTCATAAAACAAACCAGATATCATTCATGCAAGAACATAGGTTCAAAGAGTTAGAACGATCTCATAGTTAATGGACACAAAGCTGAAAACAAAATAGTTCCTCTTCAACAAATCCATAGTATAACATTTGAACATTCCACCAGGCTTTCTCCAACATGCATACTGTAATTATTTATTGCAAAAGGAAGTAGTTCTTCTTACAATATGTCTTCCAATCTAACTGGGAAAAACGTCCTACTTGTCTAGATTCTCTATATTTATACAAAAGAACAAAACCGTTGGGCTGCCCACGAAATGACTCTTGGGCTTCCCAACTCTTTACCTTCCACATCTTCTTTCATTAAGTGTTTACAAAATTTACAATATATTACAATAAAATGAACAAGATGCTTATGAGGAGGGTCTCGCTTGAATATTTAAAAATTTCTTCCATGTTGAAGCCTCTGAGGCAATACTTTCGAATTTAGAAGGTTCTAGGAATCGAATATTTATTTCAAATTTAGCAGCCTGGTTTCTTATGACTTCTATTTTGGCTGCGCTCAGGCGAAGTTGGTCTTCTAACATCTGCACACAAACCGTGGAATGATCTACCTCATTCCTCAGGGTCTGTTCGTCTAAAGATTTAATGTGTTGTATCCTTTGTTCATATTCATGATACCTCCTTTGTAAAATTTCCAAAAACAGGCTATGGTCCAGAAAAGTATCCATTCTTTGCTCAGCCTCTACCTGGCATTGATTGTAAGTGATCAAAAGTCTCCTGAAGAATTCTGCACAAGCCCCTTTTGTCTTCTTAACATCCTTCTTGAATTCTTCGGTTGTGTTGATGGCGAACTCTAGTAAATCATAGTCTTGCCTTAGGGCTTGCTGATATTTTTATGGTAGATCCGCAGGGGTTTGTTCATTCGCTTCTAATATCGCCATGCTTCATGTTAGGACTTCTAAGATGTCCTGTGATCTGTCAACAAAATATGAAGAGGTTTCCAAAATATCTTCCAGCCGACTGTCCACTTGCAATGCCTTGCACCTCACTTCCTCTATGGCCACTTGCAGCTGGTACATCTTGCTTCTCTGTGCCAGAACGTGCTCCTTGAAAGGCTGAAGACTGACCTGCTGTTCCTTGGCCTCTCCTAGAGCTGTTGTCAATGAGGTAATTTGTCCTTTGAGCTCTGCATTCTGCCCCTGAGATTGCCTCTCAGATTCTTCCAAGTTATCCTTCTGCAATTCCAACTCCCCTATCTTGCTTAGTAGCTGCTCCTTCTCTGCCCTCAACCCTTGACATTCTTGCCGCACTTTCTCTAGACTTTCTTGGGAAGCCTCCATAAATCTCTTCTCTACTTGGAGGAACTGAAGCTCAGTTTTTGAAGACTTTATTTCTCTTTGTCTGTCTTCAAACTTTCTCTTTAACCTATTATTTTCCTCTCTTTCCTTTCTTAGGGTATCTTTGAGCTGGGAAGAGGACTTCTTTGATTGTTCAAGATCAGCCATTATTCTATCCACATTGTCCTCAGAAGCATGGATCAATGCATCCCCTACTCTAATAGTGAACCTAGGGTCCTTGTCAGTCCCATACACTACAGTTGTATCATTTTACCGGACTGCCCCCCAGTTTCGACCTTTCTCTCGATCCTTTTTACTATCCTTTTCCTTTCCTTATCATAAAAGATAGTGTTGAAATCTGGTACCTCCTCCCCTTTCTTCTGCTCAAAAGGGATCAGCCTATGGGTGGGGACCATGGCCTGTCCTGGTGTGTTGCCAGCATCTGACTCAGGATATGGAATATCAAGGTTCCCCAAGTCCTGAGCCTAACTGTCTACTGTGTCATAAGTTGATTGCTCTGTCACTGTCTCTGTCATCTTTAGATTTTATGCTTCCTGCTTCTTCAACTCCTCATCCATCTTTCTTTCTTTTCTTTTCTTCTTCCTCGCTCTTGGAAGCTTCTTCTGCCTTTTTGGCTGCCTCTTGTGTAGCTCTTCTCTTTTCCTCCTCTTCTCCTTTGAGCCAGCCTTCAGCCTCCTGTGCTAGTCTCCTAGCATCTTCATTTCTTTTTCTAGTTTCCTCTTCCTCGGCCTTTGCTTGCTCGTCCTGTCCTTTTCCACCTTTGGTGGTAATTTTCTTTTTAAACCTTCTTCTTAATGCTGTGATATTTTGTGCAGTGCGGAAAATGGATTCCTCTCTATCCCAGTGGCTAGTGTATTCAAAATGTACATTCGCCTCTTTGCAGTGCTCTGCAACCTTATTCCAGGAATCATTCCCCCAAAATGGAATTTCCCCAACTCTTCCACGAATTCGTCGGCTTTCTTCACCCTACTAAACTTGTAGCTTCCCAATCTGAATGGAAAAGGAGGGTACACTGCTTTCTTATGTTCTAACAGAAAGCTCCCTATGCCATCTACAAAGACTTGTCTAACTTCCTCTTTGTGGACTACATAGTCAGTGGCATACTTAGGCAGTAGTGAGGGTGCTCTGGAGCATCCAAACATTCTAAAATATAATCCATCCTCAGTCAAGTAATAGTTTGCATATTCTTCAATCACCTGCAATTCCTCCTTCGACATGCAGTTGCACTCTTTCAAGAAAATCAGGGTATATAGTGGCATAATGAAGTGCTCACACATTTCCCTATAGTGATAGTGGTATTTGTGGGCCCACAGTGGCTTGTATGCTGAGTAGACTAGTGTTCTTTTCCGGTCCCAGGTACACCTCAGATTGGGGAAGGGTTGGTTGCACAGTATGCAATCTATCAATATAGAGCTCATTTAGAACTCTTATATCTTTTGGGACACCCCTCCTAGTGCTGAAGCAATGCAAGATGAAAGGCTGTTGGACAAAATGTTTTCCCAGTTTAACACTGTCCCCTGAGTTGCAACATAGAAAATGATAAGCACCCACTCCAATTTGAAGCTTTTACCATGGTCCCTCCCGAAAATCCTATTCAGCATCAGAGCAATGAACCTGTAAGGGGTTCTTAGACTTGCAGTGTCATATTCCCCGGTTAGCCTAGTTCTAAAATTCTTGCCAGGCATGAGCATCCTTTTCAGTGTCTCGACTAGGTCCATCCTGATGGCCTTCAGCTAGTCTTCAGTTGTAGGCCAATGCTACATACCCAGGGCTATAAGCAGCATATCCATGTTTATCAACATTTGCTAAAATCATGGTGGTTACATCTGCCTTGGGAAGAATCCACCCAATCACCTCTGAGCAGGGGAAAAGCTCAGGTATGGTAGCAATTTTCATTAATCAAAACCTTTCTATATTGGCATAGATGGTTTCTTATTCAAAACCTATGTTAGGTAATTCTCGGCGCGTAATTAATCTGTAAATTTCCTTCCATTGATATTTGGGTTCCACACCAACTATGCATTTGGTGTCCTCGTAGGTGTATTCGACTCTGGTAATGATTTCAACTTCGGGTTCCTTTTCAACTATGGGAGCCTTCTTCTTCTGATGTTTAGACATATTGGATTCTGAGGAATTTCCCTGTCATGTACAGAAATTGCTTTCAGGTCTTGTTGGGTCATATCTAGATAACATTCAAAATAGAGGCAACTGTATAAGCATTTTACTTCATCTATGCTAAACATGAGTGCAACTATGAAGAATAAACAATAATGCTCAAAAACCAAATGTTCCTGCATAAAATTAATCTTCCCCAGGGCTAAAACCAACTCTAAACCAACATTCGTAGATTAACTTAGAAAAGCATGGGTTTTCTAAAATGATGAAAAATACTCTTCCTAATGCTGAATAGAAAACAGTTTCAAGAAACCCCCTCTCAGCGCTGCGTATTACAACGTTATGCAGTGCCTAATCTCAAGTGGTAGCGCACTAGAAGATAAGGGAAAGCTAGCTGTAAACACTCACTTCACGGTTTGATTGGGTGATGCAATTCTAACCTAGACTGGTTCTGGGTTCAAATTCAAATTTGAACAGTGTCACCCTAAGCGGGAAGTAAAAACCACATCACAGTCCTGGTTCACGAAGATGAAGGTGACCAAACTATGGAACCAAACTCACGGCCTCTTAGAAGAAAAAATCCTGGACACACCCCCTTGGATGACCACACGCAGATTGGGGGAAACTGGTGCAGACAGCGTAACAGCCATCTGCACTGGTTTCCCCGACAGTCGAATGCGGTCTGCAAAAACTCAATGGCCGCAAGAGTCATCATAAAAAAAATAAGAAACATCCCCATCGGGCAGCCATACAATTTAACTCGAAAATATATACAGGTCGGGATGGGAAAACCTATGGAAACACTAACCACGGGGACAGAAAAGTAGCTCGACCAATCAAACTGAACAAAAAATGGGCACAAGGGCCTACCTGCAACTGTGCTGTGCGACTGGTGGAGGAAAACTGGTGAACTTTCACTGCGGAGCCACCTAGGAGCGAAGGTACCGACAACGAAATTCTTGGTCTGCTTGAGAAAAAACGATAGCACAGAGAAAAGTCCAAAATAACAATAAAAAAATGAAACCCCCAAACCCCACTATATATACGTCGCGGTCAACATGCAATCAGCGGGAAAAATTAGATCATCAGGTGGAAAAAAGGCTATGGGATCGGCGACCAAGGCACTATCTCCTCCGCAACGGAAAATGAAGAAAATGTCGGAACACCCGCAATGGCGTTGGTAGGAGAAATAAATCAGCACTTGCATCGCAATTCACGAGACAAGGGCTTCGGTGAAAACATAAAGAGAACGAGTTCCACAGACCGACAAAATCGGAGTAAAAATAAACATGCATCAAGTGAATAAATATCGGCCAAGTGGAACAAATAAATCAAACTATCCGAAGCATAGTTCTTTCTAGAGCCACAATGACGAAAGTTGAAAACACCAAGGACCGACGAGACAAAACGGTGGGGATCGAAAAAGGATGAAACAACCCTCAGACAACCTCGCAAAACCTTTTCCACAATGGCGGAAGACGTATACACAAAGGCTCCGATGGGATTTCAAAACAACTGTCGATAAAGAAAATACACCGGAAACCAAATACACCTGCCTTCTGACTTGACATCCGGTTCTTTTCTACAACGGCGGACGCGCAGACGACTAGAATCCCGACTCAAAAGTCCAAAACACTTCCGATGGCGAGGCAAATTAATTCAAACATTAAAACATTTCCAAAAACTGAGCAAAAAGGAATTAAACGAGGGTCCCAAAATTTTCTGAATTTTGGGAAATAGTTGCAGCTCCAACAGAGAGGGACTTTTTCCTAGTTAGATTGGTGAATACATATTGTAAGAAGAACTATTTCCTTCTGCAATAGATAATTATAGTTTTCCTATTGGAGAAAGCTTGGTGGAATGTTCAAATGTTATGCTATGGATTTGTTGAAGAGGAACTATTTCGTTTTCAGCTTTGTGTCCATTAACTGTGAGATCGTTCTAACTCTTTGAACCTATGTTCTTGTATGAATGATCTCTGGTTTATTTCATGAAAATTTCCACTATGAGTAGTGAATGTTGTTCATAAGCAATTGGCTATCTGGTTGTTCAAATATCTTTAAATGTTCATGTGTTTGAAAGAAGTATCAGCTATTTGTGATTTTTTTCATAATGCATGCACAAAATACATTACTCATTAATAAGTGATAATCTTGCTCCCTAGGGATAGGTTAGGTAGTTATTTTTATTTTCTTTCTGTTTGAGATTCACATGCAAGAGAGTCTAAGACGAGAGGTAAGAACCTATGCATCACATTGTGACCACTCCTTGCATGCTTAATCAATCTGCATTTTAGCTAGGCACTTTCATGTCATACTAAAAACTAAAAATACAAAATATAAACGGTGGACCAGGCCGCAACCGGTAAAACCTTTTAATTTTGTTACTTGACCTACGGTAGCCGGACCGCAAACCAGATGGATTCCCTACACTAAAAATTCACGGGCTAGTTGGGAACGTTGACTGGGGAGAATCCCTTGTTGTTGTTGCCTACAAATTTTCAGGCCTCAACAGATTAATATAAATAAAATACGTATCTATGTAAAGAACTGTTCTGTATTTATCAACAGGTTTAGACCTGCAAAAGAAAACTACATGGTCGAAACCCTAATCTAAATATATTGTTTCAAATAAAAGCAACTAAGCTATAATTCATTTGTTTAGATCAATTTATATCAGTAACAATTAAATTATTGCAGACTAGTTACAGTCCTTGTAACAAATATTGAATAGTTACAAATTTAAGAATTCTCAAAATACACGAGTAATAATAATAACTTAAAGCAATATTTGTTTTACAAATTAAAAGAACCTATTTAATTAAATTAAAAGAATTGGGTAAACAAGGGTTTGATTCAGGAAACCCTAGCTCTTATTCCTGAGCTAAGAAAGAGTTATTACAATTTACTCTATGAAGGAGTTACAGTTACGGATTTAAAAAAAAAAACATTATATCATAAAATAAAATAAACATGAAATTTCTTTATTCACAGTCAGATAGGGTAAAACCCTATTTACACAGAATCACCAAACAGTATACTGCAAAAATGAGTCTAATCTCGAAGACAAATTGTCTTAAAATCCATTGTTTTACATTAACAAGTCAGAAGGCTGAACTTTAAAACCAAATACAACACCCAACTCACGGCCGGGGCTACCCATCGACGAAGCGAGGGTTTGTACACAAAAATAAACCAACATTAACGTATAAAATAAATTGCATAGCTAAAGACGAAGCTGGATGAGCTTCCAACTCAGGGTTTCCCCCATCGACAACCCTGTTGCAAGTAGGGTAGGAACCCGTTTGTTGAACCTAGGGCTTACCCATTTGAAGCCACGAAACCTTGGAGACAACCAACAAAATTCCTTCACTTTTCGCAAGAGTGGTCATAGGTTCCTTCAAGAGCACGGTGTTGGTGTTAGTGTCAAAATTCTTTTAATAATAAAAACCTACTATAAACTCGATTTTAATAGGAGTATTCTAGGCCGAATACAAAATTAAATGTTTACCTTCAGAAGAGTATCGAGCAGTCTAGCGACGGGACTGTCACTAACGATGGTGTGCTTTGAAAATCCCAAACCCCATGACAACGAAGGAGAACACTAACAACAATGAAGCCTCAGCTTCACATAGAAGTGATAGGCCATGAAAGAAAGGAAAAATGGAGTCACAGATAGAACGCAAGTCAAATGCAAACGAAAAACAACAAAATTTTGCAGAGTAAAAACCTTTAGTTGCAAAGGAATGGCAATAAGACCGAACCATAGTGGCTACAGCAATGTTATTTTCAAATATTGGAGCAAGACAGAACAGAGAAAACACTCATGACTGTCATGAGACCTTGTAGAACTGCCTAAAGGCCAGTGTGAACATCGGAGGGAAATGACAAGGCGTTTAGGGTTACAAGGATTTTATATGACCAATGCTTGGCTAGAAGGTGACCACGTGCCACAAGAAAATCAAAACCATGCATGGGTCGAACTCTATAGTCACCTGCATTCCAATAATTTTCAATTATTTAAAACAATGATTTAATCTCAAACTTGCTTATACTATGAAGTTTGCATTTAGAAATTATCTCATCACTAATGATATGTCCATTATATCGTAATATTGATAACACGATATGGACGTTTGGTAAACACGATAAGTATCTTTATTGTCGCTACATTCGATAAAGAAAGGAGCTCATTTATTTGAAATTCATTTACAAGAAAAATTGAAGAAAGCAAACTACTTTACCTCACGGAAGTTGCTTGGAAATTTATCTACTAAGCATTTTATTTGCATATAGAAACACTTCTTGATACTTTATGAAATTAAAACGTTTACTTGTTCGATCATACCTGTAAACCTGTAAGAACCAGTAATATTTCTGCATTAGCATAAATGCTAAGTAAGCCCAGTATTCAAAGTTATATTCCACCTACTAGTCATAAAGAAGACTCATTAGTAAACTGAAATAAAACAATACGCAAGTAAACCTTATTCATGTTACAAAAAGGAAATTGCTTAGTTAAATTAATTTGAGATTATGTAATATTAATCATTTGACTGTTTCTTTTTTTTCTAACATTTAGCTGTTAGTAAATTGCAGATTCAGCATTTTATGTTATCTCAAAATTTTTAAATTTATGTGAAAATTTGGGGTTTTGACTGCTTCATTAAGGACTTCAGTTTTATACCGCAAAACGAAAAGTTAGTTGAAACTGCAAAACAGATAAAAGTATTCATAGAACCGACCAGGAACAACGGTGTGATACAAAACTATGATCGACCGAAAATACCATGCAATAACATACAAACCAATATAATACCACAGTCGACAAGACTGCAAATGGAAAATGAAAATCCGAAAGGGAAAAGCTTTCGATGGAAACCGTATCGCTCAGAAACAATAGAACCAATTCGCACAGTACTTAAAATCGACAGAACCGACAAAGAAAATACCGACTGAATGACCGCTATCGACTTCCTTCATACATTCTCACAGTTCAAAGAAGGGAGTCGATCAATCAATGAAGCCAAAGCACTAGAATGGTTAGATGCCAAAGTTAAAACTAAAGAGTTTGACATATCAAAGGATGAACGATAAAAAATGGCAAAATTTGCGATTATTGGAGCGGAGAGCAAACGACTAAAATAGTAAACCTACTGAAAGAATTCCAAGATTTCTTTGCTAGAGACTATAAAGATCTCAAAGGGTTAGTCCACGAAATGGGCGAAATGAATATTGACATCAAACCCAATTGCTGACCTGTAAAGAAAAGGCCATACAAATTATCTCATAAGTACAAAGAGATAGTCAAGAAAGAGATCGACAATATGCTCGCAGCATGAATTATTTTCCCTATTGACCAGTTGGAATGGGAAATCCTGATGGTTATCCAACCAAATAAACAAGACCCGACGAAACTGAGGATCTATGTTGATTTCACAGAATTAAACAAAGTCACTCTAACAGACCCATTCCCAACACCATATGCAGATGAAATATTAAATGAGGTTGCAGGACAAGAATGCTAGTCGTTTAGAGATGGATTCACAGTGTATAACCAAGTATCAATAGCCAAATAATATCAGAAAAAGATTACATTCGTATGTGAATTCGGATCATTTTCGTACAAAGTTATGCCTTTTGGTCTAAAAAACGCACCTGTAGTATTTTCGAGAATTGTTGTTAAAACATTTCAAGAATATATCTACAAAACAATGGCAGTATATTTTGATGATTGAATGATCACTTCATGTTGGAAGATCACTGCAAATGGCTAAGACTCATGCTAGAACGATGTCAACAAATCTAGTTTTCTCTCAACATAAGGAAATGTATCTTCTTAACCCCAATAGGAATACTACTAGGGCACATTGTATGGAAAGAAGGCATCAAGGTCGACTTTGCAAAGATAAAGATTATCCTTGACTTGAAACCACCATTGAATCCAAAACAAGTTAGGGTATTGCTGGGACACACTGGATACTATAGAAAATTTATTAGATGCTACTCGGATATGACCTATCCATTAGAAGAGCTATTAAGAGAAGATCAGGAGTTCGACTGGATACATGAATGTATAATATCATTTGATACATTAAAAAAGAAACTAGTCGAGGCACCCATCCTTAGATTCCTGAATTGGTCGATCAAATTCCATGTACATATCAGCGCATCAGGCCTAGAAATAGGCGCGATCTTAACACAACCAGGGGACAACAGAATGGAATACCCTATAGTATATAGCAGCAGAAAACTAAACAAAGTAGAAAGAAGCTATTCGACAACGGAGAGGGAAGCATTAGGAATGGTTTTTGCACTATAGAAGTACTGACACTACCTACTAGCCAACCCTTTTATCTTCTATACTCACCACCAAGTATTGAAATACCTCGTAAACAAACCTTTACACCATGGGAGGATTTGTCGTTGGTTACTACTATTCCAAGAATTTGAATTTGAAGTCGCTGTTAGACCAGGAAAACTAAATGTCAGACCCGACCACTTATCGAGAATCGACACGGGAGAGGAGCTAACAGGGGTCAAAGATGACCTACTAGATGCACACTTGTTCCGAATAGAAGTTGTACCAGAAGAATTGGAGGAAATAACTCAATTATTATAAAATGGTCAAGCACCAAAAGGCATGAGCATGAAAAAGAAACAAATCTTAGCCATGAAAGTTGCACCATATAGCTTCATAAATGGATTTTTATATAAGATGGGCTTGGACGACATCCTTCGACGATGTGTGTTAGAACACGAAAGAGATAATATCATACACAAAGCACACTATGGACCGGCGGGAGGACATTTTCAAGCGGATACAACTGCCAAGAAAATCCAACAGTCAAGGCTATGGTGGCCGACATTGTACAAGGATTGCAAAAAGTTTCTTAACCAATGCGACCAATTCCAACGACTGGGGTGACCTCTACCTAGCACAGAAATGCCCTTTATATTAGTAAACCCAAGTCTGACATTTGAAATTTGGGCCATTGATTTCATAGGACCATTTGTTGTTAGGATTATTAATCCTCCCTTGTCCAATTTGGTCATATGTCTAAATCAGGAGTCATGTCTAAATCGGGAGTCCATCCAGTCTATTTATAGTCATTAGCACCATTGGGTAAACTTGACCTAATTGGGGCACATGTTTCAGTTACTAAAGTGTGGGGAACACTAATTAAGGCTCACTGCCACTTATTGCACTTGATTGCATAATTTTAGGAGTCTCCTAGATCAATCCCTACAATTTAGGAAGCAACTGGGAGTGCCGAAACCAACCAAGGTCAATTCACTTCTGTTAATGACTAGTCAAGCCAAATTAGGAGTCACTTACATTCAGTTCTAGCCATCTACATTCAGTTAGCGCTAGGTTTAATTGATTGCACACATGTGGGGCGCTTTTCTCACCTACCATAGTCAGTTAACCATTAGTCAACACTAAATGTAACACTTGGTTGTGTTTTAAAGCTCCGATGAACCTCTGGTTATGATTTAGACAATGACAGTTAACTACTGGGTCCTCTGATAGTGATTTAGACAAGTCTTGGTTACCTACAGTCAAGTAGAGTCTAATCAATTCGGACTTCCTCATGTGGATTCGAATTGCTTATGGATATTAAAGCCATTTTCCTTCATTGTAATTATCATTCAGATTACTTTTTTGATTAATGAAAGAATTCATAGTTGCAAGCCTTTTGCACTGTTTCATTCTTCAATTGCTGAGTAAATTGTGAGATCTTCTTTATGAGTTGTGTGTTTGTCTACAGATCTATATGCTCAAATTTACATGGTATCAGAGCCTCGGCGGACAAGGCACTTCTCCTCCTCAGATCTCCTACTGGATCATTTTTTTTTTTTTGCAGGTACAAATTCAAAATGATTTCATCTTTGATTAACTGGCTGAATAAAAGTGATGGAGCTTTTGGAGCAATATGTCTGGCCCTTTCTCTTAGCTTGCGCTACCTTATTGGTTCTGCTGAATACCCAAAGGATCTCTGGACAAAATTGGACAGAACCTTTGGCAAGCACAATGAGGATCATAATAGCACTTTGGAGATCACATCCAGCACCACAAGAGTTCTTTACTCAAAAATCTCAGCCTCCACTCTCTCTGATGAAGTTGTTCAAGATGAAGAAGAAGCAGAAACTTCTACATAGTCAATTCGAATTGAAGATAGTCTCCATGTGGTGACTCCTTCTCCTGATGCTCCGGAAGTTCATGAGATCTCTGATATCTCATCTTCTTATATTGCTGAAACAGAAGAAGACATTCGAATCTCTGATATTGAAGAAAAATTATGCTGCACTTCCATGCAAACATTCACCGGTGATTTTCCTTTAAATTTTGTGCAAAATTTACCAGTAATTGCTTCCGAAAGTGAAGAGAAATTTGATTTTTCTTTCTCTAATGTTGTTGCTGGTGTGCAAATATGTAAAAACTTGGATATTTTGGAAGAAATATCAGATTATAAGAGTGACACATTCGCTCCCCATGATCTAGATCTTCCAACAAATTCATGCAGGATTGCATGCACCAAAATTCAGAATTTTGAAGAAGAAGAAAGTTGTGCATCCACCGTCTTGGTTAACCATTTATTTGAATCTGATATTAAACTTATTGGATCTTATATGATTTTATTTAGATCTGATCTGATATTTCTTGGTTTAATATATCAAATTCATAATCTTTCAGTACTGCTTGTAGCTGTTCTCATCAACGGTGTGAAGAAACAAGTACCGCAAGTCTCCTACAAAACTGTTGCTGGGGATTTGATTCCATTTCACAATTTTGGATCTGTTTTGAACCTGTTTAGATCTGATTTACTTTCTGATCTGATATTATTTGGTTCATATTTTAAAATCCAAAATCATTCAGTCATGCTTGTAGCTTCTCTCACCAAATCCGGTGTGAAAAATCAAGTACCGCACTTTCTCTTCAAAACTGTTGATGGAGATTTGGTGTTAGTTTCCTCATATGAGGTTGCTGATATTTTATTATGTGATTCATTATCTATTTCAGAAGCTATATCAGACTATGGAGCTCAATCATTCACTCTCAATAGTCCCAGTGCTTCTCTACCATTGATCACATGCTCATCTTCTCACAGAACTAGCAAAGAGGAAGATTTTTTGCATCCACCTGGACACCTGCTCCTAACACTTGGGGCTGTTCTTACCACTCATGGTTTGCTATTCATGGCTGCAACATATCAATTTCTTGAGTTTTCTTCACATTCTGTGAATTCTCAAGAACCTTTTCTCACTTTTCAGTTGACTTCAGTTGCTCTACATGGGTCGAGTCTTCATCCGGCAGCTGTCTATATTTCTGATTTAGTTGAGCATATCATTCTTCTTTCAAAGAGGAAGATTCCTCCAGACATAATGATGGAGAGGTTCACATGCCAGGCCCCAGGATACCTATGCATAGAAGAACCAGATTGATCCTGATTCTACCTGCTTAATTAGAAGGGTTTTTTTTTTCCCATGTGGTTTTTCTCGAGCACCTTG
>LPNX011024779.1:0-21727 GCA_001517045.1 Pseudotsuga menziesii | reverse complement strand
TGCATAAGTTTAGGAGTCTCCTAGATCAATCCCTACAATTTAGGAAGCAACTGGGAGTGCCGAAACCAACCAAGGTCAGTTCACTTCCGTTAATGACTAGTCAAGACAAGTTAGGAATTAGTTACATTCAGTTCTAGCCCTCTACATTTAGTTAGTGCTAGGTTTAATTGATTGCACACATGTGGGGAACTTTTCTCACCTACCATAGTCAGTTAACCATTAGTCAACACTAAATGTAACACTTGGTTGTGTTTTAAAGCTCTGATGAACCTCCGGTTATGATTTAGACAAGGACAGTTAACTACTGGGTCCTCCGATAGTGATTTAGACAAGTATTGGTTACCTACAGTCAAGTAGAGTCTAATCAATTCAAACTTCCTCATGTGGATTTGAATTGCTTATGGCTATTAAAGCCATTTTACTTCATTGTAATTATCATTCAGATTACTTTTTTGATTAATGAAAGCATTCACAATTGCAAGCCTTTTGCACTGTTTCATTCTTCAATTGCTGAGTAAATTGTGAGATCTTCTTTGTGAGTTGTGTGTTTGTCTACAGAACTATATGCTCAAATTTACATTTCTAATAATATCAAAGAGAACAGGTGCAAGGTACATTATAACTATAGTAGAATATGTAACCAAATGGGCGGAGGTAGAACGTGTCGAAATATGTTCCAGCAAGGTAGCTGCTAAGTTTATCTATGAAAAAATAATTACTAGATTTGGATGCCCCCTAACCTTAATGAGTGACCAAGGGTCACACTTCATTAACAAAACCATCAAAGCACTGACATACTAGTTCTAAATTGACCACCGACGCAGTACAACTTATCACCTGCAGTCGAATGGAGTGATAGAGGCATTCAACAAAACATTAACAAGAGGTTTAACAAAAATATGCAACACTGATAAAGAGGACTGGGAAGAAACAATCCTTGTAGTATTATGGGCTTACAAGACGACATACAAACATTCGACCGATCAAACACCGTTCTGATTAGTCTATGGCCAAGAAGCAGTCGTTCCACTACATTTCCGTTAACAAACACCTATCATAGCAGATATCTTACACATTGATGTCGAAGAAGGTAGGAAGGACTGATTGATACAACTAGCAAAACTAGAAGAACACTGACTACTTGATTTACAACATCAAGAAATTGAAAAACAGTATTAGAGGTCTTGGCATGACTGCAACATCAAAAACAAAAATCTGTTGGTAGGGGATCTAGCTTTGCTATATAATAGTTGAGTGAAAGGAAAAACAAAAAAGCTACACACAGAATGGATGGGACCTTATGTTGTCAAATAAATTCATGCCAACGGATTAGTCCAACTAAGGATGTTACAAGGCATAATATTTCGGAAACTTGTTAATGGTGCCCAACTAAAACGGTACAAAAATTAAGCAAAAAAGAGAATATATATATAACGACCATAACTGTTCTGAAAAACCTATAAAAATATAAAAATCTCAAAACCAACAAAAAGAGCCAACACCCATAAGCCAAAATGACAGGAAACTTCAAAAGATATACTAGAATGCACTTCGACAACCGACCACCCCCTCATGACATACCACCATCGACCACCCTCATGATCGACATCGACTGACGACTCCAAAGGTCAAATCACACTTTCATGACTATGGTCAGAAGGAGCGCCAAAATCAGAACGTATTTATCGCAAAATTAATAGACCGTCCTAAACCATCATTTTCGCCATTAATACCCGCATCGACAAAATCGCCATCCACTCCACCTATAAATACCTCACCAAAGAAAAACTCATTATCGCGCTTTGAAGAAATAGAGCAACACATTATTCAGAAATTTGAGAGCAGAAACCTTGTAAAGAAATCCAACCAAGAGACCGACAAAATGCCCCCCAAATAAACCAGAGCCATCATTTTCTCCATTAATACCCGCATCGACAAAATCGCCATCCACTCCACCTATAAATACCTCACCAAAGAAAATCTCATTACCGCGCTTTGAAGAAATAGAGCAACGCATTATTCAGAAATTTGAGAGCAGAAACCTTGTAAAGAAATCCAACCAAGAGACCGACAAAATGGCCCCCAAATAAACTAGAGCCGCAACTGCCAAAACAAAAGAATTATAATCCACCAAAACCCCACTTCTCTGTATATTGAGAAATATTAAGAACACAAAGGTACAGGAAAATACATGGGCAAAAACGTGGGCAGAAATCAAAGAGTGGGCTTACAAAAACAAGAAAATGACACAAGAAGGAGAGAAAGTCAGCCGCAGTACCATTATGAGTTACATGAACACACCTTTTATGGAAATTTTCGGCTGAAAAAAAGAAACCATTGTAAAGTTTATCATCAACAGATACCACAATGGTAAATTCTACTTTGACAGACCAGTAGAAATTTCCAGAGAGGTCATATACAAGCTTACTGGACTTTCAAACAAAGGTGAACTTGTTCCTATTGGCATAAAGGAAGGATTGGTATAATGACTAACATGAACATCATCCGGGAAGAACTCGAAAGGCCTAATGATCAGTCAAATACAATCTCGGACACCGAAAATAGTAGCCAAAATTATAGCGACAGGACTCACCCCTATAGGTTGAGTGAATGATCTGAATCTAGATATATTAGAAGCACTCAACACAATCGCAGACACTGGAAAAATATATATATGGGCTCAGCATGTCGCCGATGTGCTCAAAACCATATGTGAAAAGTTCCATGAGTCAGTTGGAATTATCAGGCTCCCATCACTGATAATATGGATAGCAATGTACCACTTGTGTCCAGTGGGAGATAAACAATTCCAAGAACCTTGCAAATATCACATGTGGCAGTTCAAACCATTTTAGCAGAATGGAACGCTGAAAGAACTGGAAAATGGCAAAGTAATGCTGGAAAATTGGTTCCAGACTCTAAAAGTCCAGAAAACTAGGCGGAGTGTGCCTCAGAACATCTGAAGAAGTCTACAAAAAACTGCACATATTCAACTAGAGCTCGACCACACTATAGTTTGGTACATGCAGGGGGAGAAAGCAAAAGAAAAACCTCTCGACTACTACCCAACAGTTGATGAGATTTTCCAGGAGCTAGCTCGACAATCCAACACCAAACTGTCGTTACCAGCAAGGGCTAAAGAAATGAATCAGTAGATCGAAGATCCCTTAACGGACCAGGAAAAAGAGGAGGATTATGAACTCCCCTTATATATCAGTACTTTCATGTCGGAATATATACCAACGTAAGATACCGGCAAACTCCAACAAATGATTAGTCCACAACCTTTCCAAATCGAAATCACACCAACTGAACACCAAGTGGTCATGCCCACAGAACAAAGTACCATCCCGACTCATTAACTGCAGGGAGGAGAGGAAATAGAAGAAGACATCGAATAAGATAATCCAAAGTATTCTATGACAAAAGAAAACCTAAGGAAAATAGCAAAAGAAATAGCAACCTCAAGGAAAAAGAAACAAACCAGGAAAAAGGGAAGGAGAAGCGTAAGCTTATCCTTTCAGAATCAGAAGACAAAGAAGAACTATTGGCTACTACCATCAACATCATAGAAGATGCTACATAAAACAAAATATCAGTTGAGACACAATTTAAGCAATTTTTCGACGTAGGATCAAAGCAAGGAAGACCGAAAAAGGTAAAAACTACAACCCCTTCATTTGATGAGAATATTGTTGAATTGGTCTGAACCCCATCACTCCCATCTCCAACCCTTTTATAGCTCAAAATAACATATCTCTGCCTGTGACCACTTTCCCATGATTTCGTCGCATGTCGACACTTCCATGATGACACTTTATGAAAGTCATTGAAAGTCACTGAAAAAAAACCTAACTTGGAGGACCCATATCTTGAGTTTTGTAACTCCGTTTGACCTCATCTCTACGCCATTGGAAAGATATTTCAGTTAGCTAAAACTTTCCAGAAGAAACCAAAGTCTAAAAATGCCCAAAAATACCATAAAAATGAGTTTTTTGATGTGTGCGTGGGTTTCCTTAAGGAAAACCCACGTACGTATGCGAGTTGCCATATATAATAGTCGCGTACACCTTATATACATGAATTTATGCATTGCAACCTGTGTATACCTCCTCGTGTACACGACTGTTCTCTCTGCAACTCATGTACACCTCCTAAAAATGTCAAAAAAATACGAATTTTGAATTTTGGGTAGTTATGCAACTGACTCCTTCAGTTGTAACTACTTTGTCTTCGACCCTAACTCTTCAATTTAGTATATAAATAGAGGTAGGGAGGTCTATGAGAGGAGACTTGAATCTTTGCATTGTTATGCTGGATGATTTGGAGCTCTCTTTGCCCAAACCTTTTCCATAGAAGCTTTCTACTTGTGTTTAAGAGCTTGGAGGCTGAGTTCGTTGGAGAAGAGAAGCAACAGAACCAGATCAAGGTTTCGTGAGGTGCCGAACTTGAAGAGAAGGTATACTTGTACTTGTTTTCAAGATTAATAAAGATGTGATTTCCTTCTTCTTCCCAAATTATTGTTTAATGTGTGATTGAATATTTGTTTATGATCATATGATGATGTTATTAAGATCATTAATTCATGTTTATTTGATTATCATTATTTTATATGTGGTCATAATGGTTTGAGGAAGGTATAATTCATTTTGCAGGTCTCTTGGAGCAAGAGGAGCAAGAAGAGGATTTAAGGGCTGCTTGGATCAACCTTCATTTGGATAAGGTATGAACCATTCTAATCTCTTAATCTTGTTTATATATACTTGAAGAAACATTTTCATCTGCCTTTCAACCCTAGTACATTGATGGCCTCTTAAACCATAGCGATATGATACTTTCCTTTACAACAAAACTGGTGACTCCATTGGGGAGAGCCTTGTCTGTTTGGGGTTTCTCTATCTTTATTTTAGTCTTTTGCATTGTTTCAGGTCCTTCTTGCCACTTAGGAACATTTTATAAGTCTCATAGCACACTTCCCTTTCCTTCCTAAGGCAGTTTTTGACCTTTTTGGGGATTTTTTCCACCCATACGTGAGTTGCAGACTGAACAGTCGCGTGTCTGGTTTGGTACACATGACTTTCTATACTATAAACCTGCGTATGATATGCGACTTGTCAGTAATACAACCTGCGTGTGCTTTTACACGCGACTTGTTGTACTGTTAACTCGTGTATGACACGCGACTTGTCAGTAGTGAAACTCGTGTATGCCCCTTTAAACAATGTTTTTTCCTCTTTTGTGGTTTTTTTTCTATTTGAAGGTTGTTGGTAGGTCTTTTGGGGTCCTCTATAAGTGCATGACTCTAGGGAGTTAGTGTCATCCCTTTTGGTAGTTCTTTATCTATGTGGTAAGACTTTTTATAGCATTAGGGTTTGTTCTTTGCTCTTTCCCCCCACCTGCTTTGCTTGGCATGATTTTTGGCTTATGTTTCTGGTCAGCCTTTGTTAGTGATCTTTTTCTGAGTTCAGAATCTTGTTGGTGTTGGTTTCCTTCTTCTTTTGTTGGTTAACTTAACCATGCCGAAGCAGTTGACTTGTCTCTTATGCAAGCCTTCCTTCCAAGTAGGGTTTATATTGAATTTAGTTCATTCTAGAGTTTGTTTGGTGGTTGTATGGAAGAGTTCCTTTTGCTTGGTTCTTGTTATCTGCATACTTTTGTTTGCAAGTAGTTTTTCTTTGCATTTATAAAAGAAAAATAAAAAGAACATATACTCGTTTTTGCTGCTTTTCCCCCACCTCCTTCTTTGGATTGACCTTGTTGAACAAGGTACTGAGCAACCTCTGTTTGTAGGTTTAGATTGATACTTAGGAGTTCTTAACCTTTGTTTATGTCAGTCTTATTGCTCAGTCTCTTCATTCCAAAGTTGTTGGCTTGTTTACCTTTGTAAGCCTTCCTTTCAAGCGAGGTTGATATCCATATTTAGGGAAACCTAGGGTTTGTTTGTGGGGTGTAGAGTAGTTGTCTGTTTGCTTTGCTTATAGTACTTGCTTGCATTAGTTGATAGCCTGTTTTTCTTTTGCATTTATAAAAGAAAAATAAAAATAAAAAACACATGTTTGCTTTATATGCATGTAGATTAGTTTTTTATTCTAGATTGCATGGCATATCATTGTTTTTGAAAAATATAAAAAGAATTTGTTCTTTTGTGGCTTTCAAGTTTCTATTTGAAAAATAAGAAGAGAATAGTTTTTGCTTTTTGCATTTCAGTTCTCTTTGTGTAGTCTTTTTGTTTCAACTTTGAGTCAAAACACCACATAAGTTTCACACCATTTACCCTCTAATAAAAACAACCCTTAAAATAAATGATATAATTTTAAATTTATTAGCAAGCTTTATTTTATAGGGTCATACACCAACTAGTTCAGGCTAGAATTATGGGATAGAGAGTTTAAACTCCCCATAAGTGTTTAATTTTAGACGTAGTTGGCCAATCACTAGGTAAACCCTTTTCTACATTGATTGTATATGGGAAGCTCCTCTCAAACGGGAGTTAAGCACGAGGCCGCGTGGAGGCTTGGACTGAGGAGATAACCATATGATTCCTTGTCAAAGCGTAGACTAAGGTTTTTGCGCATCTGGGGATTCTATCTTAGACAAGGTTTCAGGCTTTTCTACCCTGCCCATGCATACGAACCAGGCTTGCGATTGTCCCCCTAGATTCTCAATATAGTTAAGGTATCCTTTAGTCTCTTTGATATCTAGGGTTCATACACAGGTACACCAGAAGGCTATTTCTGGTTGACCTTGGATGAGCTTGGAAGGTAACCCCGGTAGAAGGTGTGGGAGGGAGGTGGGTAATTCCTTCACTTGTGCCTCAGAAGATCTACAGGGATGCCGAGTAACTATCTCTCAGTTTTCTTTTCAAAAGCGTATCTTATACCTTTTTGTCTATTTGGCTTTAGGAATTTTTAGTGAGTGCTGTGTGGGTTGTATGTACTTAGTCTGCCTTCAGGTGTGTGATTGGTACTTTTGGTTTCCTGTTGACCTCTGTTACAGAGAGAAATTCCTATGTCTTGGGGTACCACAACAGACATCTAGACTCCATAAATCAATCTTTCCCAATATGCAATAGAAATAAAATATCTAACACTAAAGGATCGAACCTCGTACCTTATTCTGGACGGTTGAAGTAGATCCCCGTTGAGTTTTCCAATCTTCAACTTGAATTGATGTAATACTTCCTCAACAATAAGTAAACAATACAAGCATACTATATTTCATGGTGTTAGATCTATTCTAGCATACATAATCAATAATGTAAAAGCATTTGACATATTCCAATGGATACAATATTCATTCAAATACACATTACTAAACGGGAAAAGATATTTCTATTAATATGAATCAAAGATTACAAGTGACAACCTCTGATGGCACGTCTGCGAACCGGAGAAACTGAATCCCCCACTTGGGCCTCCACCACCTCAATCCTCCATCACTCAGATAGCAAGCTCACTAGCAAAAGGCAAGCTTGGGAAGAACACAATAGTGCTCCAAGGGACAAAGGGATGCAGACAAAAGCATAAGTTCTAGCAACATTGGACTATAGTTTCGTTACTCTCAATTCTCTCTTATGCTTTCAATGTCTCAATGGGTTCCTTATATAGCTATTCAAAGGGATACTGAAAGGTCGAATCCGTGCGATCTCAAGGCATATGGAAGGCCAGAAGTCATATGAGTCGGATCCAAGTCAAGGAACGTTCCAAAAAGGATTTGGATTATGTACACATCCTGATGTACGCGACTATAGAGGGAATATCCGCGTATGTATGCGGTTATCGGGGAAAAAGCCACGTATATCACTTTTCTTATGTTTTTAGGGATGGTCAAGGATACATCAAAAGACAAAAAGTGGTCCATAGGGGCTAATGAGTCTGCAGCGGGACAAGGGAAGGCCATACAATGTGTGATTCACCTAGTGTGGTGAAATCCACTATAACAGATGCCCCCTAATGTATGAGATCAGAGGGGTTATACGATGGCCAAAATACATCATAAGTCCATCCCATAAGTGAAGTGATGAAGGTACCCAAATGGAAGACCAGCCACCCAATTAGCATAGTACAATAATACAACTCTGCATATAACTGCAAATACATATAGCAGTCCCAGATACATAAGAGTACAATGGCCATGAATAGGCATGAAACATGATAATACATATGTGGTCATCTCCACGTACAATATACATAGATCAGAATCTCCATGATGAAGATATACAAAGGACCATGATCTCCACAAAGGTTGAAGATATATAATAGATCAAGATCTCCATAGTGGCTGGAAATGTCTGACACATACTGGAACAAGTCACGAGAGCTGAAATCTCATGAACACTGGCACGATCAAGGAGGTAGAATATAGTGGATGCCACCAATCTGGAAGGTCTTCTACACACACCGCTACAAGTACATGTCCTAATACGCGAATAGAGGTGTCGAGGTCGAACATAGTAGTCCATTGTCTGATTACCGGTCATTGATGTATACCGTTAACAGCCGCAAGATCACCCACCAATAATGAAAATGGGAATCAAGGTACTAGAGTGCAAACTAACAAGTGTGAATAAATGTGTTGAGGTCGAACACTTGAGAGAATCCATCGATCAGGGGACATTGATGTATTCCCAAAACTGTTGATGGCGAGAGAACCTGCCACTGATGACTGCAAGTCTCAAGGCACTCAAAATGACTCTAGACTCCAATCCCAAAATAAATGATCTGAAGTCGATGGGATGAAATCTGTTGGAAGGAGGGAATTAGGGTATCCCCCATCATCCAACACGAGGTACTCAGCAAGGCTGTATAATGTGTAAGGACTCGATCATAAGGTGCATGAACCAGTAGATGTACCGGGAATGGCCGACATGCAAAGTCAAGATAACTGAGGAATGGCCGACTCAGGTTTCAACTTCCTTCGCACAAGAGCATAACGACGTATGGTGACTGAATGAAGGCAGCATAGACTCGATATACAAACTGGGACATCTCTATGACGCATGAGGCATCAATAGAGGCTCCATAGGGACTAGAAGCATAACCAGTCGGTGGAGATAAAACTCAGATAAATGGGTACAGCTCCTAAAGTCAAACTATAACCCAACCAATGGATGTGATATACAGTGCTCTGTTCGAAGGTGACACGAATCAACAGTTGCCAAAGATAATATATTTTCTTGTCCGGCTTTTTGGTTTTTTTTATTTTTTTGGTCTTTTTCAGTTATTTGAAAAGCTTGAAAAAAGAATAAACTAGATTTATAGTTACAAACTAGGAGGAGACGAGTGTCATGAGGGCAAACAAACTAGTTCCAAGCAGTGGAACATACCTATGCTCAATGCAAAGATACATGTATAGGATATCGACACTCGGGGGAAAATCCCCTCCCGGTAAAAAGGGAATCAAGCTGCGAAGGATATAAAGAAAGGCTCTGCATGGCTAGACATGAGACAAGCTCGGGTTATATGGCTGAAACGCAATGTCAGGGAAGCCAGCATAAAGCTCAATAAGACAGGAAAAGCTTATGATAATGCATCCACAACTTGATACAAGGGAGTCTGGGGGATCATGGCCAGCATAAGATGAAGAGGAGTATGAGGCTCTTGCTAAATGTCATGTCAATACTATACAATGGACTCCCACACCCTAAAGGTGGAAACATCGACATGGGCACCAAATGCAAATAAGGTGCTAACTAGGGTACCCATGTAAGGTGAGGCTCTACCACTCATATCATGCCACTTCTATAGCAGCAAGAAGGTTCCATGACATAATAGAGTGGGTTCGTACCTAAGGATATAGTGACATGGTCATAAGGTCATGAAAAATGCAAATGGTGGTGAACCTAACCTATATACCAGTGTAGACGTTATAATTGAGATCAGTATGAACAGGTCAATCCACAGGCTGAAATGGTGCTGAGAACGATCTTCTACATCACATATTAGGTCAGAAATGGTCCAAAATGGTTAGAAACGGTCAAAACTATAGGAAAGGGGGTAAAATTTTTTCTATAAATAGTAAAAAATAGAAATCATTTGAAACTTTTACCCTTTGGAGCTCTGATTTTCAACTGCAAATTCTAGGAGATCCAGCTGGCGGAATTCACAACCGTTTCTTCCAGGTATTTACTCATGTTCTCTGCTTGCATTTCAATATAATTTTTACAAGTTTTCATGGTCAAATGAGTTTATTAAGGCCAATTCTACATGAGTGTTGCGGCCCATGCGGGTATCGAAGCTTTCTCCGTGTATAGGGATAGCTATATGCAGAAAAGGGGCTAGAAACCGCGTACATACATGACTGTTTGCAAAACAGCCGCGTATGATGCCGCGCAAAAGGATTTACAAGAATATAATGGGCATTTGGTCAATTTCTCATGCAGGATGGTGCTAGAGTGGCGAGAATGCGAGCATGGTGAAGTAGAGGAAGCAGTAAGGGCTGACAGAATGGCTCAAGAAGCTCTAAGAAGATGCGGACTCTACAAGTTTTGGTGCCTAGGTGGCTTGAGGGACAAACCAGGACTGCTACAGATGCTGGTAGACTATTGGGATCCAGACTCAGAGTCCTTCCGGATAGACGGCATGTTCCTCACCATTGAGGTGGAGGATATCTACTTTATCACTGGTTTATCTAGACGAGGGGAGATGGTGAACCTTCGTGCCCGAGGAGGGCCAGGTCATGGGCATACTATCGATGAGTACATAGCTGTGTACTGCTACCCAGAGACTGAGAAGGCGGGGAGCCAAGTTCCCACCAACGCTATACAGGTGCTGGGCCTAAAGGCCATACTACTGACGCTGGGCAGGATAGCAGGTTTAGCATCACTCCATCAGGCCTCTCAGCCACTGATGTTCTATGCGGTGGAGTGTATGACACCGACCATATACGACTGGAGTACTCCACTACTGAGCAACATGAAACATTAGCTCAGTGAGTGCAAGGCAGGTAGGATATGGAACTTCGGGTTTAGCAGCATTTTGAGCACGTTTTTCTTCAAGCGTGTTCCAGGATTGAGCCCTATAGTGGATGTTCCTCTCCACGGGGTTTGAGATCCGGCCCAACGACGTTGGGCAGATGCGATGCGTAGACTGGGGGGTGGTAGGGTGGCCAACCCTTATCCAGCAGAATTTTTTCCATGGTGGTGACGACAGATTGTTTCCATAGATGACTACCCTTATGCAGGGATAGATTTCCGGGGAGATCCAGACATGCCATTACCACCAGGATCAGCATATGGAGACATAGGTAACGAATCTCGACCCTTACTCTTTTTTAAAAATTTTGAATTATTTAATTTTTTTTGTGTTTTCTTGATTAATGGAATAAAAAAGACATGGTTTTGGTTGACAATACATAATGACATCTACCATTAATGTGTAGATGTGGGACCACAGAGACCAGAGGGCTTCCCACGTCATAGACGGAGGGGAAGAGGAGACGATATCACCGGTGTGGATGCGGAGCGAACACTCCAAAGCATCCATACCAACTTCGTGCGACTTACTCACAGGGTTCCCATGGCGCAAGTCGAGGACTTTCCTGAGGCTATGCAGAGACAGGTGGTGGGTGTACCACGTGCATGGGTGGGTTCATTCCGACGGCTAGCTAGAGCCGTGGTGACATATCATGATCACAACCCTCCTCCACCTCCACAGGACTAGACACCTGGGAGTGTATCTATTTTGTACTACCGTGTATATGATGGTGGCTTTTAAAGCCCCAATTTTGTATTATGACACTATGTATTACCACATTTTTGATATATATAAAAAGTTTTATGGTGATCCGTTTATTTATTTACATGTGAAAAAATTGTGTTTATGATTAATTTATGATGAATGAAAAAAATGACAATCTAACACATAGTTAGCATATGAGTCGGCAACTTGATTATTATTTCTTGGAATGTGTATATATGTTATACTCTCAAATTGTCATTCTAACAATCTCACACGTAAGAATCTCCTCAATAACGTCGGATCTCTAACATGGTACAAACCATTGAGCTGTGACACTACTAACTCTGAATCAAGACGTACCTCAAGAGAGAGAACACCATGCGAAATGACATCCCGTAGAAGCTCGATAACGGCACTATATTCAACAACATTGTGGAAGATGGTCGTAGACATACACCTCCTGAAGACAGTACATGACCCATAGGAGTATAAATCACCCAAGCAGCTGAGGCTGAGTGTTGAGTGTGACGGCTTGCACCATCCGCGAATCCTATGTAGGTGGAAGATTCCATTGACATCTGCCACAAGAAATGGAAACTAATCACAAACCTGATCACGATAAACAAGACCTAACTATGCAAAAACGCTGTACAATAATATACAACAAGCAGCCTTGGATAAAGATCACGCATAGTATTTTTTGAGATAGAGCCCATTTCTAGGCTCCGCCAAGGCCGTCCCTTTGTAATCCACTAACTCGTAGGCACCCTTATCTAACACACACTTGACCACGTAAGGACCATGCCACATAGGATTGAACTTCCCTGCCCCCAAGAGTTCTTTCGATTGATCCCACAAAAGGACCAAGTCTCCCTCACTAAACACTCTCGGACGGACAGACTTATCGTATTGGGCCTTTACGCGACGCTTATTAACCTCTAGAGTCACCAAGGCATCTCTACGCTGCTCATCGAGTTGCTCAAGGCGAACCAAACGCTCCTCCAAAGGCGAAGTGTCTGGTAAGAGTTCCACGGCTAACTTCAATGAAGGAATCTCGCATTCAACCGGCAATATCGACTCCACTCCATGCACAAGCTGATATGGAGAAAAACCAGTGGCAGTCTTTACTGTGGTTCGATATGTCCAAAAAGCAGGGTATAACATAATATGCCAATTCGTCTTGCTTTGTGCGATGGTTTGTTGGAGAATGGACTTAAGTGATTTATTCACTGCTTCAACCTGTCCATTCACTTGAGGATAGTAAGAAGAGGAGTTCTCTTTCTTATACCCTAACTTGGATGCCAACTCTTCCATCATACGGTTCTGAAAGTGAGAGCCATGGTTAGTGATAAGCTCTCTCGGAATCCCGAACCGAGAAATGATTTGGTTGAATACGAAGTGAGCGGCTGTCTCACCGTCGAATTTTACTGTAGGCATTGCCTCAGCCCATTTCGTGAAGTAATCAACAGCCACTATGATATGATGGTGCCCCCCAGTTGAAGCTGGGTTGCAATCCATAAAATCGAGCCCCCATTTGGTGAAGGGACCGGCGGTGATAATAGGGTGTAACGGGGCAGGATTTGAGCGCATATTACGTGCAAACACCTGGCAAGGGTGGCACCTCTTGACCGCTTCAATACACTACTACATTTCGATCTAAAATCCGACGGTTACTTCCGACGGCGCGTGGATTTTTTCTTTTAAACCTACCAAAAATCACAAAGTTAATTTTTTTTTTGTAAATGTGGCCACAATCATCGCTCAACCGACGGTTATTCTCATCACCGTCGATTAAGCGACGGCGAGTTAGTAAGCGACGGAGCAACCGTCGGTTAAGCGACGGCACGTTAAAGCAAAGTGAAGCTTGAATTTTTTTTTTTTTTTATTATCTGACCATACATTTTCCTCTCACCGTCATACAGTTCAATACGGTTCACCGTCATACAGTTCAATACAGTTCAAAGGCAATATCCAGTATAGACTTCCAGAACGAGAAACGAAACCCAGAGGGACATTTTACATGTCCAATGTGTTCATTTTAATGCAAATATATGTGTATATGCCACACAAATTCCATGATGGTTCATTAGCTATCCGGGGTTTGCAGTCTTTAGCCATCTTCTCTCCATTTTTCTCTTCCGTTATTGGTTTTTCAACTGAAAAATGCGGTTGAATTTGCTGGGGTTTTGAGGTTTTTGGAAGGTGTCCTTTCATGGTTGTGCTGTAAATTTTTCAGCAAGGTCCGGCAGCCATGACGATCGGCAATTTGGTGGAGATTCTATAGCAGAACGATGGATCGGCGGATCTATCCCAGCAGCTCCATGAAGCCGCGATGCAGGAGGGTTTAAAGGGCTTGGCTGGGGTTCTGGAAGAGGGCGTCAAGGAGGTCGACCAAGGGACTAGGGGCTTCTTGCACTGGAGCAATTTGCAGCTTCGGGGGGTCTTTTCTGTTACGTAGGCCGTTGTTGTTGCTTGCTGCTCTCTGCGAGATAAGTTTGTCTGCCCGAACTTCTAAATCATGGAAAAGTATATTCCCCAAAATAGCAGGAGAAATATTGATTAGGATAAATATGGCTGCCTTTTTTTTATAATAGGGGATTGCATTGTGCATATAATTGTAAACTACCAATGAGCAATATATGGAGACACCCGTTTGGGAGAGGTGAACATATGTCCTCTGTATGAGGATTCAAACTTGTTAATTGCAGTTAAGGAGGTTATTAAAATATCTCATTTGTCACCCGCAAGTGAAAGATGCCCTCCTTTGGCAGTGCTTCACACGATTACATCTAGTCCTGTCTTTATCAAAGTGGAGTTTAAGGAACAGCCGCAATTTGAGCAATCGCCTCTAAAGAAACTGTACAACACATGCCTCAAAGAAGCAAAGGTACACTTCATTTTTTATTACCAACTCACCTACAATTTGGCTTTCTTTGCTACAAATATCAGTATGCTTGTTATCTTCAGATCGGGATTGCACAAATACCAGTCTATTTCTATCATGGAAATAGAGAATAGGAACATAGCTTATTTTTGGTCCATCGCTAGTGGCCATGGTGCTGGTATATCTAATTTAATTGTTTTTTCATAGTGCTCATTTAGAGGTTTCTTTTGAAATCATAATGCTCTTTAAAAGTAATGACTGTGCAGTTTTTAAGAGATTATCTGTTGAAACTTGTAAAGTCTATATCGATAATTGAAATAAGCTGTCTTTGCTTGCTAGAAAGAAATATCAACTTTGAGGATGTCCAATGATTATCCAAGTATATCAAAAGTTGGATAGGCAACAACCACTTTGTTTAAATGTGTGGCTGTAGATCATTGTCTAGATATTGAAAATCAGAGAGGAACAAATATAGACTTTGAAGGTTTACTAAATTGTCAGTATATTAGTAAAGAAAAATTATGGTAGTGGGTAATACAAATATACATGGGGCGTGCTGCCCCTTCTATCAGAGCCAGTTATGTAGGTTTATTGAATGGGTATACACAAAAAATTTCACATGGTCCAAAAGCATTCAGTGATCCATGTCAATGTTCCAGACCATTTCTGTTGCTGATACCAAAATGAAATTTTTTGTGAACATGAGAGGAGCTTAGTGATCTTCATCATCCGTTCCCTTTGGAGTGTTGTTGTAGCATTGAGGAGAACTGTTGTTGGTGTCATGCTCCAGAAATAGTTTCAGCTTCCAGATAAATGTCATCTGCTAGCATTCAGTCCAGGTAACATGGTCCACTAGGTCAACTTGTGTAGCCGGTCTGATATAACTATAAGGTTCCTCACCTGAAGACTTTACCCAATGCCAGGGATTTCAGGCCACTTGGTTATCTTTGCCTCTCTCTTTTGGGGAGAGGCTCTGGTATATCTGGATTCAACAGGTTAGTCCCCAACAGGATCTTGGGATCTAGTTGTGCCCATTCTTCCTCCATTTTATGCTTCTCTGTGATTTCTTGGTTCTGTCCTTTCATCTCAAGTTGAGAATTTGCTAGCATTACCAAAGGCTACTCTGGTCTCGCCTCTGGTTGATTTCAATCCTGGGATTGTTATGGCATCAAGGAAGGCGCCTCTAAAACCTACTTGAGCTTAGAGTGATCACTATTGGACTTCTCAAGAACTTGAAAAGGGTTCAGTTCTACAACTACTGCATTTGCCTTGGGGTGTGTCTTCTCTTTTCAAGTTCTTGGGAAGGCTTCTTCTTGAATGTGTATCAATCTTCTACCAATCTGGAGGTCCTTTAAAGGATGGTTCGATAGGTATCAAATTTTGCTTTTGGATTTGGAAGACTCAACGAAAGACATTAAATTGTTCATCAATTCTCCAGGAGTTTCAGTGACTGCAGGTATACAAAGCCTTTTATCCAGGTTAATTTTATACTGTACCCCTGCTTTTAAGTTTTATGTTTATTTTTAAACAGAAACATAATATTTTAACTCAAATTATACGAGATTACAGAGAAGCCACCTCTGCTTAAGCCTTATACCCATAGGGTGTTTTACATTTCGTACCCAAACTCTTTCGATTTCATTACTGCACTTCTCTAACCTTGTTAAAAAAATCAATATCTGACTTCTTAACCTGCCTAACAGACATATTCTTTCAATTCTCAACAAAACTTATTTTTTATTAACTGATGGTTTGAGCTTGGTGGTGGTTGCGGCCACCTGGAGGTTGGTTTCAAAAACAAACATTCTAAACTACTAATTGTCAACATGTTTAAAGTTTTACCCATACATTAGACATTATCCATAGTTTTCAGTATTCCTCATTTAAGTATATAGTAATACCAGCATAATTTCATTAACTTGTTTGCTTCTTGCAGCTTATCACTTGTGCAGTGTGAACTAATGAGGAAACTGTACGTCTTAAATTTTGGCACTAGCCCCTTTTTAACCATATCATCATAAAACATCAAAGTATTTTTTGTTTACCTTCCTGACAATAGAAGATAACATAATCCACATAGCGTGAGTTAACAAGCGCGAGCAAATCCTCATTTGGAATTTCCCCAAGTGTATTGGCTGCCTGCACAGAAGTTGTCTGAACTTCTGAAGGTTGTCATAATTTATGACATGTCAATTTGCATAGTGATAGTACAACTTGAAATGGCAGCTTTTTGGATCCTTTAATTGAAGTCCCCTGAATGTAGTTGATGCTTCTTGTAGCTTTCCTTCATGATAAAGTATTTTGATGAATTCAGCATATGAGACATCAAGTTCTGGCCCAACCAATGATTTGTCACTACCCAAAAAACTGTAGTATTTACTATTTAGAGCATAATCTACTGTGGATACCGATGCCAAGAAACTAAGTTGCATGAAACATGGAAATGTGTACCAATTTTGGAAATGGGAACACCTGGAAACATGACCCCCTCCATGTTGGAACATTAGGGAGAACATTGTATATATATATATATGTGTGTGTGTGTGTATTAAATAACAAATTATCTTGCAAGAAATAAGAATGACAGGTTGATTTGTAGGTAGGTTTAGAAGCGAATCAGAAGTTAATCTGTCTTCATTTTCCACAAATTACTGTATTCTGTATCCCTTCCTGTAGGTTTCAGGGGCTGAATTTGGTGTAATAAAGATCTCTGAGACCGCTGCAAAACACTGTTCTAGAATTAACCCTCCAATGTATTCCTTTTATAGACTTTGTATTAGGGTGAAAATCCATCCAAGGATACAAAATTAGGCTTGAGGAATGATGCCGCTGCTACAGGAGAAATCTAACAGTCACTTTAAGGCCTTATTTTTCTTCCTCTGCCCCACAAAATGTATACCATATGAAAAAGGGGAGTGCTACCAAACATCCATGGAGATAAGGAATACCATGTGTGAAACACCATCAAGCCACCAATCTTCACATTCATCGATGATCCAAGGCATCATCAAATGAACATGTCATCCTTTACTGAAATTGTGGTGAAGATCATAAGTGGACACCCATGCAAAATGGGAAGTAACAGGGTCCACTACCTTCCTACCAAAGCTGAGCAGGTGGTTCACTTCCTATTTGGTCAGGATATGCTAAAATATGTGGAGAACCTGTCTTTGGCTCAACTTCCTCCACCTTTCTATGGCCATGACCTTCCTTGTTGCTTTAATTCTAGACTGGACTTCACTGCCCCACTGTGCATATTTTGTAGAACTAAGAAGCTCATCACAAAAGAACGTAAACTTGAGAAAAACCTTTGCAAGCCTTTTAGATGGAAATTGGACATATTCTCCAAGCTGTACAGCGTTTGATACATCCTCAAGCAATCCCGAATACACTGTGTATGCAGAACTGACCAGTGAAATACAGTTATGTATTGTCTCTGACCTAATGCAATGCAATGGAAAAACCTTGAGGGAAACTCTTGCAAGTTGTGAAGTTACATCCCCTTCAAGCAACTTCAAACCAGTTTTCCATATAGGTATAGCCTTATAGGTGCTAGTGACCTTAATCTCCTCACCTCTAAAAAAGAAATGAACATCTTTGAGGAGTTTCTTTGACCTGTTAAAGATCATGACCTTGGCTTTACCTAGGTTGACTGTCAATTGACGAAGATCACAAAAGAGTGCCAAGGTGTCCAGGTTCTTTGGCAGAAACTCCGACCTTTTACTCACTAGAAAAGTCTGGAATATGAATATATATGTTAAGTGTTTCAGAATTCAAGCAGAAAGGCCCAGGTCTTATGTTAGGCCCATCTAATGTTCTACTGCATGGCTGAACCACATCATTAAAATCCCCTGTGTCAGTAAATCCTGTACGTGAACTTCCCAAAGAAACATATTATGTTCTTGAAGGTGACTGGATGCAGGTAATAGCAAAAACAATAAGTTCATTCCAAGCAGATAAGTGTAGCCATATATCAATACAAGGCATAGAAATTGAGGCTTCATTGACCCCTGTATCCAATGTGCATAAACGTACACCAATACCTGGATGGGATGACTCTTTTGAAATGCAATTCAAGAGGGTTACTGCATTGCTGCATGAGATTACATCTAATCTTAGAATTTCCAAAGCCAGAGCCTCAAGAGATTCATTTCTCCAAAATCCTGACACTTTAAGACGTCATGCATCTACTTTTCCAATCAGTTCCAAGACATCAACAGCCTCTTCTCTGGATGTATGCAGCTTCAGTAAAATGTTTGACATGAGAAACTTAACATCTACTGAATATGCCAGAGGAATTTCTGATTTAACAGTTTTAGAGTACTTAAACTCCACTATTGATTCCATGAACTGAGATACACTTGACACAAATAGTCGGGATGTTGTGCTCACTGTAGAAAGTTTTAACACAACATCCTCTAAGGCTTGCACTCCACTAAGAAAAGATTTTTCTGCAAAAAAAATAATAAAACAAGTGAGGAATCCTTGAAGAACTAAAATGAAATATATTCTACTTTTTCATTCTCTACAGTAAATAAATGAGAAGAAAAAGCTCCTACCTAATACATTTGCTTCAAAGCTTTGAGCATTAAATACAATGCTTGTAGGTACAACTAGATGGTGAGATAATCCTTTTACATCGCATGGAATTCTTAGGGACAGATCAACATCTAATCTTTCAATTAAGGGTAATTTTGCACTTTCCAAGCATGGATCTTTTCCATATATTCTTGGCTCATTATTCTTTGTTGAAGCAAATGAAAATGACAGGTGTCTTCCAGCAATATCAATGATGTCCATTTTAGAAGCACCCAAATAGACTACAGCTATACTTATGTTATGCATATTTCCATTCATATATGCATTTGTACAGCTGGGAAGAAGTGTGAACAATAACTACGGCAAACCAAGTTCCAGGAACTCATTACAAGATTTTTCCACTGGCAGAATTAGTACAGAATCAATCACTTCCACTTTACAGTGGAACTGAGAACTTGTGTCCTCAGAAGTCAATTTTTCTTTGTTCTTCAATAGGTCCGACTCTGTTTGTAAGTATTGCTCCCAGTGAGAAGATCCAAAGTAACCAATCACAATAGCTAAAAAATCACTCGGTAAAATGCAGCATATATGTTGGATGCTCAGACTCATTTCAAGCTCTGAATATCCATTAATTTGCTCTTTCTTCGTGAAACGTATATTCACAATTGGGCATGGACCATGAAATAAGGGTCCCCAGAGGACTTCACCAAAAGTAGCAGAATCCCATAAGGACAAGAGTCTCACACCCTCCAAAGAAACCATCACATCCCATGAAGAATTGTCCTCGGAAAGAAAAATAAGAGATTTGGATTTGGGTATTACAACTGTAGCCAGAACACAAGCAGAGTCATGAAAATGAATATCTGTACTGTTCACTTCAAGGTCAATCTGAAATTTGTATTTATCAGAAGCATCACTTTCATTAATACCAGTGTTGACATCGATGGCTGTTGCATTTCCAAAGTTCTTTGGTTCGATGTCCCCTGACAGGTTTGTGTAGGCTGCTGCATCTTCTACCTTCACAATCTTATCAAAAACTGGTCCATCTTTCTCATCATTTACTGAATTTATTGTGCATGATTGATCTTTGTTTTTTGAAAATCCATGCTTAAAGCAGACAAAGGGAAATTGGTCAAATGAAAGACCCATGTTTTTTGAAAAGTCATCAAGCCTGATACTAGAGATGTCAAATTTTGGGCACTTTATATTGGTGACTGATTGCTGAGCTGTCTCTACTTCCCCAACTTCCACCACTGGGGTATTGTCTACTGTTCTGACCCTAGATGGCATGCTTTCTTGGAAAATGACATCATAGAAAAACCTGTGTAAAGTTCCAATCACCTTTGGATGACAGTGATATTCTAAATTGTTCAAGCATACTTTTATTATCGGTGTAACATGCTCTGTTTGGAGGATATGTTGACAGAGAAAGAAAACAAGTTTATCTTCTAATTCACTCTTCAATTTAGTGTAACACAAAGAATTTATCCACGTAGAAGAAAATTTATCATCTGCTCTTATGATAGACGGCCCAGTTGGTAAAATTTTGTTTGTACACAGTATACTATATGCTGGACTCCCTACTAAATTAGGAACTTCTATATTTATTGTTTCCATACCAATCCCTAACTTGCGCCCACATGCCCCTTGGACAGATCTGCAATCAAGCCAAATATATGCAACAAGATCAGTAAACAAGCTAGCAATGAATTGACATGCTATGCAGTCAACAATTTGGGCAACACAAAACTTTTGAATGAAAAAACTTACTGGACAACAATATTGGTCAGGTAACTTACTCAACATTCATGTTCTCAATTTGAGCATGCAGTGTAAGCTTTTCTTGGCAAGTTTCACCCCTCTCATCAAGACACAGTTCAATTGATAGGGACTTCAATTCAGCCATTACCTTGTGCCTTACAACATTGAGCATGTCTGCAGTAGATTTTTTGCTGTTCAAGGAAATACCCGGCTGATTGTTGCACAAGTTGTCAACACCAATACCACCAAATGCTGACCCTTCTAGCACTTTGCTACCATCAAACACATTTCTCAATTCAGAGATGGCTGTTATTTGTTCTCTTTTAAAATCATCAGGCTTCAACCGGTGATAGGTACCATTGCTTCTTGTCCTGAGAATGTTACGTCATAACATGAACCTTACTGTTCTGTGACATGTCTACCATGTGGGGAATTATAATTTTGGGCAATGTGGCCAATTTGTAGGTTAGGTTCTTTATGATTTAGGATATGGAATGACCTTTTTATGTATTTCAACTTTCAAGGAATCTACCTTTAAAACAAAATGTTGGTCCTTCTGATTTTTCTAAACAAAATCATATTTCTGGTTAAAAGCACATCTAAGTATGTATACGCTCTTTGCTCTCAACTCTCTATATGCAACAATTTTACTTCATATTTGGCATTTATTGAAAATTGCTTCAAATCAGTATTATAATTCTTATTGCTTTGAAACCTTTCAGCATAGTGCTTTTGCAGGTTTGCAGGACTAGGAGCAGGGCTTGGTTGGGGTACGATTCAAGAGTCTGCAAAGAGGCTTGTGTTTGGAAAGGGTGATCTACCGTCGGATTTTTTCATTGTGGTTTAAGCTTGTCCAACTGTGAAG
>LPNX011024764.1:51393-134208 GCA_001517045.1 Pseudotsuga menziesii | reverse complement strand
CTCTGTGCTTGCCCCCAAGGTCACACTTCTCCCACTTTCTCAAGTGAGGAGACAGCTTTCGGAAGATTTTTGCTGCTG
Source organism: Pseudotsuga menziesii (assembly GCA_001517045.1). Lineage (NCBI taxonomy): Eukaryota > Viridiplantae > Streptophyta > Pinopsida > Pinales > Pinaceae > Pseudotsuga > Pseudotsuga menziesii. The sequence continues at coordinate 134,130 of LPNX011024764.1, read as the reverse complement.
GTGTGCAATCGGCGGACAACAAGTGCGAAAACCCTAAAACCAAAAAACCAACCCTAACCAGCTTAGCCACCTGACAAAGAGCCCAGACCTAAACCGGAGAACCGAGAGTGAGGGGAGGCCTCCACCTAGGCAAGGCACCCCCACTCCAAACTTGTGCACTGAAAACAAGCCAAGAATGAGGCCACACGTGTGAGTCTGGATGTAGATAAGCTCATCCTTTAGGTTTGGCAGGAGCCTGAGCTAGGTTTGGGAAGCCCACTGATGGTGCAAGCTTCAGTCTTCACCTCGATCAAATCACCGGACCAATGAGAGCTCTACATCTCATCTTTAGCTGGAGATGACATGTTTGATAACTGATAATAAATTAATTGCTCTCTTAATGATGACTGAAGCTGAGTTATGATAACTCCAATCATCATAAGTGTTCCATGAGATGTCATTTAGCTTTTTATTTTACTGAATTTGGATTAATTTGGAGAGTTTTAGTTTTCTCCAAAATAATCATTTTTTTAATAAAAATCATTTTTTTTTATAAAAATCATTTTTTTACTAAAAATCATTTTTTTACTCAAAATTGACTTTTTTGAGTAAAAAAACATTATGTGTCCGATTGCTGATCTGAAAGTTGGTTTTGACTGGCTGGCTGATCAAGATTGTTTTTTGGCTTAAAGTTAGAGCCTTCAATCACTGAATTCTGAGTCCGGATCACGAACGGGTTTTTTCCATTTAATTTATGGAAAAATTAATCCAAAAAACTTAGGAAAAGTAATTAAAAATTAAAAAATTAAAAAAAATAATTTTTCACTGTTCGAAAAAGATTTTTTCGATTTTTTTTTTGTGTCCAGATAACTTAGGACATGACCATGATCTATCTAAATAATGTCTAGTAGGCTTATAACACTCAGTTGGGCTCTAATAACCCCCCAAGGCCCAGAATTCAACATTGGGCATTCCAGCTTTGGAGGAAGCAGGAGAAAACCTCGTCAATTATACTCGGCTGAAGGAAAAGCATAATTGTTAGGGGCAAAAAATTCCCTGGAATACCCTATTTGAGATTATACGTCTCAGGAGACCGAACCACTCAAAAATATCCTACTAGCACATTTTATTACAAACCTCGCGGGGCCATGGTCAAAATTATTCAAATAAAAAAGTGACTAGCCAATATCGGCTAGACATGCAAACGGATCAACTGATACACTGGAATCAGACTTTGAACAAATCTGTCAACCGACGGCTCCTAAGGTAATCCAACTATGGTACAAAAAGTTGGATAACACCTCTCTCTCTTTGTTTGGTACTTTAAATTTTGTAACTACTTATCTTAACCACCTAATCTAGCCTTGAGATTCATTTACAAAATCGAGGGCCATCATTCAATGTACTCACTTTTAATTATTAAATAATCACTTAAGTGAGACCCATTCTATAGAATACAAAAACATTACTTTATTTATATAACATTCACTTATTACATAAATAGACAAAGGACAAAGTCTAAGTCCTCCTCATCACACCCACACCGAAAATACGAGTGAAGACTTTCAGAGTTAACATTTTTCAACAAGAAGTTATCCATGCGTTAGCTACTAGTTATCCATGCATCAATTAGGAGTTATCTATGTATCAGGCTATCAGCTACTAGTTATCTATGCATCAAATATTAATTATTTTTATATTCTTTATTTTTCTCATATATTTTTATATATATTATAAAATCATAATATATATATAAAAGTATATAATTTATTTACTTGTCCTATATGCACAACTTGCATAGTCCGCTTTCCATAAGCGTTTATAAGTACTTAATGTTATTATTAATAAAATACTTAGTAGAGCAATTATTAGTAATTTAATAGTAAACTTAACTTATGTCCATGTAGGCCTTTGATCTTGCGTCCTGGCATCCTTTGCCAAGGCTAAGATATCAGTGTCATCTGGAGAGACTCCTGAAGTTTACTTATTAGCACTTAATACTAGTTTGCATCATGCTAATAGTCTGATCATATTAGCTTGTTCCTTCCTTGTGGCAACTAGCGGTTTCTTCGATGTTCCTATCTAGGACTATCCGTTAGAGTAACTTTATACAACACTTATAAACTTAAGTGCCCATTTAGTGAACATCACAGTTCACTTCTTGTTAAGTGCCTGTGGTATCAAGATGACATCCGTCATCGACTCATGGCTACCCAGCCATTCAACTTCTCCCCCTAGTGGATTCCATGCCTCTATCGTTTAGTTGCATCAAGTCTTCAGTTTCCTAAGTCTACAAAGTTCACAATACAACTTAGGAATTCACAATTATACTTACAGTGTTTATTGGCAGGGGTAAAAAGAGGGATATTACACAGTGGACATTAACAATCATCATCATCATCATCTTGCTATAATATCATTCTGTATCTTTCAACTTTTAATCAGTCTGTGGACTAAATTTTCGGTTACATGCTTGGTACAATATGAGTGGAGAAATTCAAAGATTTGTTATAAGTATAACTTATTCGATATCATTTGCAGAGTCCAGTTCTATTTATGTTTTCAGAATGATTGTTGGAGGATCTGGATCCATATTAGTGTCCACGGAGACACACATACGAAAAGTTCTTATGGTCCTCGATGGAGTTATTTTGCTTATGATATCCTGTTTTATATTCCATTTGGTATCACAGTGTGTTTTCATGCGCTTTTTCTTTTTTAGTAGCTTCATAAAATAGCTACATTATGACTGATATTTGAGTTATCTTTTCGCTTCTACATTTTTTAATGTGCTACTTTCTGATGAGTAAACTATATGTTTCGTAAGATTTGATTGTATTAGATGGAAATTACTTTTCTTTTGGTATCCTGTTTTATTTTCCGTTTGGTATGACTGTCCTTTTTTTGGCTATTTCTAATTGAGTAGCTTCATAAAATAGCCACTAGCCACTGCGACCGAAATTGAGTTATCTTTTCATCTCTGTATTTTTAATGTCTTACTTTCTTATGAGTAAACAATATTTTTGGTAAGATTTCATATATATATATATATATAATGCAATCTTATGTATATATATATATATACATAATGAAAATCTATATATAATGCAATCTTACCTTAATATATATGATGAAATCTTTCCATATCTTAGCTATATATATAATATATACATATTGTAAGGTGTCATTATATATATAATGGTAAGATTTCATTATATATAAAAATAAATTTAGCCACAAGAGGGCAACAGCTCTGGTGAAAGTGGGATAGTGTTATAGCCCCCACCAGGGTTGGATTCTTTAAAGAGGTTGCCGGCATGCTTCCACAGGGGGCTGTTTATTAGCGAAGCCATCATGACTGTTAAGTCAGGCTGAGCAGTACCCCCAAGACGGAGTGGATGGAAGTGCCGACTCCTTGAAAGCTGGTTAATGGCCACACTTTGTCATAGGATACTTTCTCGGGTATATACATATAAATTTTCGTTTTCCCTACTTCCACAATTATAATGACTGATATCTTTTATTAACTGTTATATTGTTGAAGTTGGAACGTGGGAATTCTCCATCCATGGCTGGTGACTCTTGTCAGCTTCAAAGAAATCTCTCCAATCCTGAAATGAGAAAACAGAGAACAACAAAGAAAAGCTTGAGTAAATCTTCCAGTTCGCAAGAGTCATTCAAGGACCACAGTGGTTTTGCAGAGCTGGAATTGAGGCAGCTTAATATCCTATCACAAATAATGGCACTGGAAGAAACTGTGGCTTGCTATAGTATAACATGTATTGAAATCCCTGTTACCAACTCCAAAGTTGATTGTCATGACGAACAAAGCACCTTTTCCAAGGTGTTCACAGACAAAGATGGACGTCGTGATGGTATCTGCATTCCTTTTTCAGCTGAGCAACCCCAAAAATATATATCAGGATTCCCTGGATGTAGTCTACAGAAGTTGGTGAATAAAAATCACAATTCTGGTAAGTCAGAAGGTTAGAATTACATTTGATAGAATTTGATTTTGTTGCAGTTGATATTTCAATTTTCATCTTTAATCCACCATGTTTTTATCACTAATATTTTTATTCGTTTCAAGCTGCAACATTCTTAGTATACATTTTAGGTTGGCAAGTATAATTCTTTAATTGTACATGCATAGTACTATCAACGATAATATCTCCATGGAAAATCTTGTGGGTTTCTCACTCTTCTCCAGAATATCTGGATGGAAGGCAGATCAATTGTCAGCCACAAATAGTGGCTGGTAACTCCGAGGAATTTGACTGGATTTGAACCTGTGACCTATGACCTCCTAGTAGGTAACATGCCCTGAGCAGATGGTTCAACTAATTGAACTAACCCTCGGGGAATTGGTTTTTTTTGACCGTTATCCCTATATTTAGTTTTTGTTGATCTTTGGTTTGGTTGAACTTCAAAATTATTGTTAGTCAAACTGCCAGAATGCTTAGCCATGGGCATTCTAAAAGTTGTGCAAGTTGCGTTGGACATGTAATAATAATTTGAGAGCTTAGAGATCCGTTTGCATTTTGATTTTGCCTTGTTCTGCTTTGGACATGTAATAATAATTTGAGAGTTTAGGGATCTGTTTGCATTTTGATTTTGCCTTGTTCTGCTTCTTTAATATGCATTTGAAGGCTTGCAAATCTTAAACATATTTTTCCAGATTCTCGGAAATTGATTTTTAAAGCTTTATTAGCATCTTCCATGACTTTTGAAATGCCTCCCGGACTTCTCTCATATTGAATTCGGAATGTCCAAACACAGGGCCAAGCACATCTTCTGGTTGCAGACTTGTGGCTGTCAGAATGAAGTTAGTTGGTGAGCCACTTGAGAAACTATTTCGATGGGGTCACTCAACTTGCGTTGCAGACTTTACAGGTTCAAAGTCATTATTTATTTTTGGTGGTTATGGAGGTTTGGGAACACATTCACGACAAAATGACACATTGATGTTGGACATTGAAACTGGTAGTTTGAAGATTCTAAATACAAGCAATTCACCAACACCTAGAATGGGTCATACTGCTTCGATGGTGGGACAATGTTTGTTTATTATTGGCGGCAGGGAAGACCCAACAAGAATCTTGAATGATGTTTGGTTTCTTAACATGGCTGAATTGAAATGGCATTTGCTTGAATTCAATGGTCCAATATTCTCTGCAAGGTAATTGTTTTCCTGTTGAGATGCATGATTGGTAGAGTATATCTTTTAATGTTGGATGAATGTCTCAAATATTTGCTTTTCGTTTTGTCCTTTAGATGTGCAAGTGACTAATGCAGGTGATTGCTGCAATCCGTAAGAAATCATCTTATAATTTTGTGTCCTGTAGTTACCTGTAGGTTGGATTAGTTCTCATTTAAAATGCTAGGCTTAGTTTTGAAATCTTCACTGTTGATGCTCATAATTGAATTTATGTCTTGAGTTGTAGTTGTTCATTGATATTCATTGACTGGTTTTTGATGTTTTTTGATCTGCATGCAGGCATCGACATGCTGCTACAGTGGTTGATTCTTGTATATACGTCTTTGGTGGGGTTCATGATGCTACTATTTATGGGGACATGTATGTTCTGGACACGAACATATTGCAGTGGAAACAGGTTGAAGCTAAAGGTGAACTTCCAGGTGCTCGTCATTCTCATTCATTAGCTGTAATGGGAAGAACGATATATTTGTTTGGTGGATTTGATGGTAGTAGGATACTTGGGGATCTGTATAGTTTTGACGTCAACACAGGGTTTTGGAAAAACGTGGAAACAACTGGCAGAATGCCTGGTCCAAAATTTTCTCATTCCTTGTTTGCTTATGACAAATACCTTGCTGTACTTGGTGGTTGCCCTGTTGCCCAGCAATTTGAAGAGCTTGCTTTGTTGGACCTTCAGCATCTGGTTTGGAGGCATGTGTCTGTTTCATCAATCAATGACTGTCTTTTGGTACGCAGTACTGTTAATGTTGTTGGAGATAATTTAATTATTATTGGTGGAGGATCTTCATGTTATGCTTTTGGGACAAAGTTCAATGAGCCCCTTACATTAGGCTTGGGCTCATTGAGATTTTTAGAGCAGGAGCATTGGCATGATAGAAAGAAAGTAATTGCACAGCATGTTAAAATTTCACAAACAAGCGCCACAACTGCATGGAAAAATTCTGCTGTACATTCAAATGGTACAGACGAAGGAATGATCTTGCCAACAAATAGAGACTTCCCTGCATCTAGAATTGCCAATTTAAGCACTGGAATCAACAAAATTCAGGATAAAGGTGAACCTTTAGATAGAAACAGCAATTGGATTTTAAAACTTGACAAAATCTTTGCAAAGCTTGGAAAGGATGCATTGAAAAAGCTAGGTTGGTTGGACTCAAGCAGGAAAGCTAGGGTGATTGAGGAGGGATCCTGTATTTGTTTCCCCATAACTGAAGAAGCTGCTTTCTTTTTGCATAGTAAAAACTCTACTTTGGTTGGTGAAATGGAAGATGATTCATTTCTATGTGATAGTTCACTTCTGAGAATGAGGAAAGGGATTTCTAAGGATCAGGTTTCTTTCCCTGTGTTATTGTCTATATTAACTTCTTGTCATGGCAAAGTTGTTAAAGGGGACAATTGTAGTAGAAGCAAAGAATTGAAAGCTCCCCAGGAATCATTGCAAGAAGCAGTATCTTTGTTAACAAAACAGAAAGGGCTCTCTTCATCTATCCTAGAAGAATTGCCGAGTCGGTGTGTTTCGTTAGTTCCCTTTGTATGATCTTTGATCACACAATCTCCATGTATATTCCACATTATACTTGTACTTTTTTTCAGTTGTGAACTGGAGGTCTTTCTTCAAATATAGAAATATCTATACTTCGAAACATTTTTGTAATTTTTGAGAAATATGATAAAATGAAATCAGTTTTCTTGTTAGCTGCAAGATGGCCACTTCATATTTTTTTCTTGTAGTTTATTTTTGTCTATAGTGATATCTGGTTAATTGAAGTCTTGTTTTGTAGCGTGATGATGTTTTTTATAACTTTATGAAGTGAGCTTGTTTTCATTTTTGGTTCTATAGTGACATCTGGTTGATGGAAGTCTTATTTTGTAGGGCGACGATGTTTTTTATAACTTCATCAAGTGGGTCATGAATTAATTCAAGAAGTCATTTTGAAGACATCCTTAGGAAATCCTAATTTGTTGCATGAACAATTGCTCTTCAGTAATCATGTACATGATCATCTATGTATAAAGAGGCCGCCTAACTTGATTTCAATGGAGCCATTCCATTTTGTATATTATGCCTCACTTCCATCTCCGTGGGTCATGTGATGTGTGTACAAATTTATATAAATAGATAAATAGTTGAATACAAAGCTTCATGACAATTTCTATGTTTTGTGTGTACAATGTTGTGATTCTTATTTTCTCTCTTATTTATTTAATTTGTGCATACATATTATTTCTTGATTAGCTGTCACAAAGTTGCCAAAACCTACTTGGTGTCATAATTTTAAAAACCGGTCAACTCAGACTCTTACTCAGCCGAGTTGACTGTCGAGGGTTTCAAACTGGTCATCAAACTGGCTCGACTGACTGGTTTGGTACTGAATTGGCTGAGTCATACCTTGACTCGTTTGGTTCAGTACCAAACCGGTCAAACTGGCTGAGTCTGACTTAACTTGGCCGAGTTGACACTAGATTGATCAGGGTGCACATGTGCAGGGGAAAAGACCATTTTAAAAAAAGTTGACTTTTTTACTTAAACCCTAAGACCCTAAACCTTAACTCAAGCCTATAAGGAGAGCCCCCCACCCTCTATTTCCCTCACACCATCTTCATTGAGCGTTTGTGAGCATTTGGAGCAGAATTGCAGGCTGAACACCTAGAGGTTTTGGAGCTTGTTGGGCAGTCTTCTTGGACTGTTTGTAGTTGATTTGACATCTGATTGAGGAGGATACAGGCCAACATGAAGGAGTTGCTGTCCATCTCATTGTTAATTGCGGTCATTGAGCTGTTTTGCTGGCTGTTTCCACTGTCCCAGTCCAATAGTCAACTGTCCAGGTATGCTAACAGTCTGAAATGAGTCAAATCTGCCCCTGTTTTTGTTGATTTACAAGAGGTCTGAAGTCTGAGAGTCTGAAATTTATCTTTTGGTTTTACATTTTGTTGAAAAAATGTGAGGTCTGAAGTCTGAGAGTCTGAAATTTATCTTTTGGTTTTACATTTTGTTGAAAAAATAAATTAAAGTAGGCACATTTTAATTTGCAGATTTGTTCAACAGTCCATCTTTGAATTTCCCACGGCCCCAACAGAGAAAGACCTTGCATGGATGCATGCTGATTTCATTGACAGCAGGACAATGATTTGCGAATTTCGAAAGAAATTGATCAAAGGTGGGGGGTGTTCATAAGCTGAAGCAACACTTGGCTGGTGTAAGAGGCCAAGTTTCCACATGTGAAGCACTGACAGAATTGATTGGAGCAGCAAGGCTGGAATTGCAACAGAAGTTTGAAATATTTTAAGCAAACAAGGCCAAACAGGCTGAAATAAATGCTGAAATAGGGATAAAGAAACAACATGCCATGATGAGGGGATCCAGTTCAAATCCTAGCTTTGGTTTTGAAGACTCTTCCTCTATCCCTTCTTCGAATGTTAGGGACCCCTTTCGTTATGTTCCTTCCACTCATGATAACCAACCTAAAAATAAGAAGACCCGTTGTCACATATATAGTAGCTGGGCTACCATTGTTCCTGAGCAGCCTTGAGCATATTTTTGAGCCAGTCCTTTACTTTGAGATCAGCAGATGATGAGCTTCCAGTTGATGATCACTCTCATTCAGTGGATCCAGAGCATTAAGATTGATTATTTCTATGCCATGACTGAGCCTCGTGACCCCAGATTTGATGACTGAGTTAGCCATTTTCATGACCCAGAGCAGAGTTAGGACAGTGCCCATGATGTACAGCAGTAACAGTGCTTTAGTGCCTTTCAGATTGTTCAGGTTAGGTGCAGGTATATGACCCAGGTGGTGTAATATCCCAAATATTGATATTCTCTAATGTTCTATGATAGTGCTGACTCGCACACTCAATCTCATACAAATTTGCAAAATAACTGTGCATGCAAACTCGCCATGCAAAAATGCCCTAAAATATAGCTGAATTAGGGTTAGGGTTTTGCAGAGAGAAATTAACACTTATCACTGATATTTTGGCTGATAATGACTCTAGAGATAGTTGCATGCATAAGGATCCGGATGGGTGGTCTAATAATGCTCTTTTCCTTCGGTGTTACTGCCCCACAATACCGTAAAAACCCTCCAGACTGAAGGTGACGTTTTTGTAGGAGGAGAGGTCCGTTTGGGCTGAAACTTTTTGAGCTTGTCCGTCTGCTGATGTTGGAGAGATGGCTTGGCACATGCAGAGGTTTGGCTGCCTCTAAGTGCCCTAGCGAATTGATTAGCAGTTCTGCTGCTCACGCCCCCAACTGATCTGTTTGGCTGTTAGCTGCTCCAGGTGAGCAAATTGATGGTTGATAATCACTGCATACCGTAGGATAGGCCTGCTGAGAAAGAGGAAGCTGACATGCATAGGAAAGACTGGGTTTTGTGGTCCCATCGAATCCTTCTGTGTTTTCCCTGCTACTTCCGGTTGCAAAACGTGGATCTGCTAATAACCCTTCGGAATGTGCTGGATCTCCGAATACTGTAGTATATGATGGATGTAATGGATAAACTTGGATGATCTATCCCAATAAGAGACTAGGGCAGATATCTCACTGTCGAACCCTCGGTAGCTGAAGACACCGTCTCCAACCCCAACTGCCGCGGCTGCACGCTGTGCTGCTGCTCAGAACTCCAAAATCAATCAACAATAACAATAGATAGTTCCTTTTGTCCCATAACCCTTCTTAAATAGATCTTCATATGCTTTTAGGGTTTGCATGTCACTTTTAGGGTTTATGCTTCACTTTTGCATGCATGCAATTCTAATTTGATGTTGACTTTAACATTGACTAAACAAGGTTCGCATGCTTTAGGATATGAACTCTGATAACCTTTTTTCTACAATGATGACTTAATAATACTGAATTGATGTACCTTTCTGTTCCTAGTGCTATCAATCCTCAGTTATTCCCTTTTTATCAAAAACGAAACAATACAATCCTCCCTCGCCAAATATTGCTTGTCCTCAAGCAATGCCAACGCAACTCCACATTCAATCAAACTGAACCAACTGAATCCAGGGATGATCCCAGGGTCCCAAATTATCGTAGAGATTTGTAGCACCCTCTGCTCAAAGCACTGCATTGCACGGTACCATCACAAGATATCCCATGGAAGCCTCCTATAAGTAGAGTAACTAACCAGGCTGTAAACGAGGTACCATCAGAATAGACCTCCTGAAAGCATCCTCTAGCAATCACCAAACTACCAGTCACTGTAATCCCAGGGTCCCAAATCAATCTGAGAATTGCAGAGGTCAAAATGTATCCATCGCTACCCTGCATAATATCGACACAAGGAGCATCTTGAAGACTCCCAAGTAACCCCATCAGTGAACTTTCTATCCATCCCTCATAAGGTCTCCCACCTGGATCCCAATGCAAACTTGTGCATCTTTCATCCCAAATATCCCAAGGCTCTTGTGGGACTATACCCTTGGTTAGGAATGTCTTCCTAAGAATCGCCCACTCAATAGGGCACCAACTCTTAATCTCTCTCCAATCCAATCCCCAAAAAGGACCTTGTCCATAAGCACCATCACAAGGAATAATCCTACCAAGATGACATTCTACCCTTCTGATTTCAACTGGAATGCTCATATACTGTTGCCCAATTTCTCGATCCTGGCCAACCTGTAAAAACCATCAGTCATTATGCAAATGTAGACTCAAGCTACTGCAAGCCTTGTCTATGTACTCCTGAAGAGGACTGCTTTGAAATGAAATATTATGTTTCTTCTGCCGCCCCATCAAGGAATGTAACTGCTCTTCAATACTAGAAATCCTGACCGCTGACTTGGTACATACAACTCGAAGAGATGTAAGCTCAACATCTTGCTGTAATATGGTGTCCCAGAGTATCTTGGTCCTCTCTTTCATTGCTAGAATGCTTTCTTTAACACGTTCAATCTTCTTTTGGTGACTATCATCTGGAAGCTCTATCTCATGCACGTATAAACTCTCCCTAACCTCCATGTGTGACTTCCCACTGTCTCGACTGCGGTGCTCATTGCCTTGCACCTCATGTATTTCTCCTGTCATAACTGTCTGGACTCCTGCTGTAGGTGATGAAGAGTGTACCAACTCCAACTCATCACACGGTTTGTCCACAATCTTATTAGTGAATGTGCTTGTGTCGCTAGACTCACATGATAGCTCTAATGCTATCTCCTCATGCACATTCTCATCATGTACTGTTAACTCCAAATCAAGCTTACCAACAACCTGTACTTCATGCTCATCTTTCTTCACTCCCCCAACTATGTCTTTAAGAAGATCCTCATCCAAATCCTTAGGCTGGCTCCCAAACTTGATGGTGTAATAATCTTGAAAGGACAATGCTGCACATACCTCATCACCCAAGGCTAGATACTCCTGATATCGAGGCAAGTGTTGAATTACTGCTAACCTCTGCCAATTTTCAGTCAAGATCCTTCTCATTGTCTTCATGTTCTCACAAGCTGGCAAAGAAAAACCTTTGCTTTGACATGCACTTCACCAACATTACTGACATGCATTTGCATGTACACGCATGCATCAACATGCACTTTTATTCAATTGCTATGTGCCCACAACTGGCAAGGATCATGCTCTGATACCACTATAATATCCCAAATATTGATATTCTCTAATGTTCTATGATAGTGCTGAATCGCACACTCAATCTCATACAAATTTGCAAAATAACTGTGCATGCAAACTCGCCATGCAAAAATTTGTAATATCCCAAATATTGATTTTCTCTAATGTTCTATGATAGTGCTGACTCGCACACTCAATCTCATACAAATTTGCAAAATAACTGTGCATGCAAACTCGCCATGCAAAAATGCCCTAAAATATAGCTGAATTACGGTTAGGGTTTTGCAGAGAGAAATTAACACTTACCACTGATATTTTGGCTGATAATGACTCGAGAGATAGCTGCATGCATACGGATCCGAATGGATGGTCTAATAATGCTCTTTTCCTCCGGTGTTATTGCCCTGTAGTACCGTAAAAACCCTCCAGACTGAAGGTGACGTTTTTGTAGGAGGAGAGGTCTATTCGGCCTGAAACTTTCTGAGCTTGTCCGTCCGCTGATGCCGGAGAGATGGCTTGGCACATGCGGAGGTTTGGATGCCTCTAAGTGCCCTAGCGAATTGATTAGCAGTTCTGTTGCTCATGCCCCCAACTGATCTGTTTGGCTGATAGCTGCTCCAGGTGAGCAAGCTGATAGCTGCTCCAGGTGAGCAAACCGATGGTTGATAATCACTGCATACCGTAGGATAGGCCTGCTGAGAAAGAGGAAGCTGACATGCAGAGGAAAGACTAGGTTTTGTGGTCCCGACGAATCCTTCTGTGTTTTCCCTGCTACTTCCGGCTGCAAAACGTGGATCTGCTATTAACCCTTCGGAATGTGTTGGATCTCCGAATACTGTAGTATATGATGGATGCAATGGATAAACTTGGATGATCTATCCCAATAAGAGACTAAGGCAGATATCTCACTGCTGAACCCTCGCTAGCTGAAGACACCTTCTCCAACTCCAACTACCACAGCTGCACACTGTGCTGCTGCTCGAAACTCCAAAATCAATCAACAATAACAATAGATAGTTCATTTTGTCCCATAACCCTTCTTAAATAGATCTTCATATGCTTTTAGGGTTTGCATGTCATTTTTAGGGTTTATGCTTCACTTTTGCATGCATGCAATTCTAATTTGATGTTGACTTTAACACTGATTAAACAAGGCCTGCATGCTTTAGGATATGAACTTTGATGGCCTTCTTTCTACACTGATGACTTAATAATACTGAATTGATGTATGTTTCTGCTCCTAGTGCTATCAGTCTTCAATTATTCCCTTTTTATAAAAAGCGGAACATTACAGGTAATATTGGGATTTGTACTTATGGAATTTTGTTATGCTCGGTTATCTATTTTAGTAGTGAGACTTGGTTGATAGTGGTTGTGTGTTGGCGATATTTTATTGGTTTTTACTGGAATCTAAAATATAAGTGATCTAGTTGCTTTGTCCAAGAGATTCTTTTGTAGACTCATTGGTTACGCCCTACTTGCAGTATGGATTTGGTCATTTCCCCTTAGGAAAACAACTTGCTAGCCTTGGCACCATCTTCATTGTCTCCATCCATCCGTTGCCTTACCTTCTTTCTGTTTAACCTTGACTTGTAATTTGACTGGTGACATCTAGAATTTTCCCCACCTTCACCTCTATGTTGGAATAGGTCTCCATGTTTAAATTGTGTCTTGGTGTTGGTTTGTGTGATTCTTATCACAGGGATTGTCTTCCTCTAGGTCTTGAACACAATTAGTCTTTACCAAAAGTGTCTTTAGACACTAAGGCATCGGAACTCAAATGTTTCATCTAAATGAATGACTAGCCAACAAAACAAAAGTGTTTCTAAGCACTATTGCAAAATTTAAAATATAAAAGTCAGCTAATTGCCAAGAGACAAGTACTCATCCTTTGTATGATGTGAGGCTGTTTTCCTCCAAAGGACAATAGGGTGGTCACTCCATCGCACTTGTGGATGGTGGCAGGCAATGGAGGTCATATCGAGTCATTATTTGAGGCCCGCCAGGCTATTTAGGGCACCTCCTCTTGGAGGATGGCTAGTTAGTAAAATAATGTGTTTAAAAGAGTTAATTTCTAGATGATGAGCACTCATTCATTGTATAATGTACGACTCATTTGCCCCTACAGGGTAACAGGGTGAGATTGACCTATTGGGGTGATGTCTTTGTCATTTTCTTGAATCCCGGGAGGCTTTCGAGGGCACTTTCCTTTGGAGCTTAGCTAGTGTCTTTTGCTGTGGAAATAAATTGTTTCAAAAATGTTTCTTGTCTAGATTCTAGTGGAGCTTTCTCACTATTCCACCCATCTGTGAGACACCGCCATTCCCTATTGTTCACCTAGTCCAGCTTATGTGTTGTGTGGATTCCCTCTTCCTTCAGCCTAGATGCTTACAGTATCGAGTATCAAGTCCTTCCCTTAGCCTTACCTTGTTTTATTCACCTTCACCCTTGACTAACAAAATGGCCAAATCTATAAATGAGTATACACTAGAGGTTCTTGTTCAGAGCAACTAATTACTTTGATTTAGATATATTATTTATATGTATTGTGCTTATAATTGCTAGTAGAGGCCACTCGTACTTAAGTCTTACTGCTAACATAGATAATTGAGCATGCATATCCATTTTTTACTTTGCAGTATTAGAGTTTTCATTTGGGTCATCATTTTGATCATTCTTGACCTGGTCAACCTAGTTTGACCAAGTCAATAACAGGGTTTGGGATGAGTTTTGGCCGATGATTGTGGATGATTATTATTTGTAGTCTATCAGTGTCCATTAGACATATTCATGCTTCAGATGATGGTTTATTATGTCGGGTTGTGTTATTTTCATGATTATCAACATTTTCATGCTTTATTATTATTATTATTCTGACATGGATGGGGCCATTGACGTACATTTTTGATGGACATATGGTGTATGGGTACTCATTCCTAGTGGGTTTGGACATTTCTGAGTCCATTGATGCACTCAGTTTTTAGGTTCATGCACTTACAAATGTGGTATGGGTCATTTTATCAGTTTGCAGGAGTTTGGCCTCAAAAAAATTAAAATAAAGTGCTTTGCAGTTGATGGTTGGATCTCCTAGGGTGCCAAAGGGGCACATAGAGTGTATCCAATTGTTATTACCATATTGCTATGGTGTCGGGTCCATTTTTGCAGTCAGTCAACGTCTAGGTTCAGTCATCAATGAGATATGGGCAGGTTTTATGTTCTTGAGGCCGTATTGTTGATATTGAAAATGGCTAATGAAGAAATTGATTTTGGGTAATTGAGGCAAAGAAATGGCATGTAATTGGTCTGAGGCACATTGTTGGGGTCATCTTCATCCTCCGACATCAATTTCACTCTTCATGGGGTCCACATGTCCTAGCATTCTCCACTTGGGGGCGTTTTTTTTAATGTATTTTGAGGAGGACGTCCTAGTGATTTTGATCACTTTACGATATGATTATTGATTATACTTTGTGATTGTGCCATGCTAGAGAAGGATTTGTCTTGCCTCCTAGCCCCCACCATGTGCTATGTTATGTTTTACTCACTTTTCATGTGGTGTGCCCCTTTTTAGGCGTCCTAGTGGGTGCACCCCCTTCTATTATTGAGTTGATCCATGTACTGAGTGTCCGACTAGTCTTAGCCATTGATTATAGTGGTTGTATCTTTTGATCTTGGCCCTTGATCTTTTTGGATCTAGGTTTTGTGTATCTGAGAGATCTATATATTGAGATGCTGTCTCATTGTAAAGGGGACTTTTGGCTCTTAAGCTCTTGGAATAATAGAATATTTTTGCAAAATCTCTTGGAACCTTTGTCAAATGTCTTGTATGGAGATTGGAAAGTCTTTATCTTTCTAGCATTCGTGCGGATCTATGCTTTGCTAACACTTTTGCAGGTGGTCGTACCATTGATGAAGAGGGCGATTTGATGGGGGCGCTATTGTGACTAAGCTTCATACTTCTTCCACAAATAGTTTTGGGTCCAGGGAGTATCTTTATTGTATCTTGTGATCATCTTGATGCTCGTTGTTTATTTCTTCATTGATTTTCTCTCTCTTTTTGCAAATCGATTCTCACTTAGGTAGATCCCTTTTGCAGGAGGAGGGGGCACTTGGTATCTTGGAGGGCAAATTGATTCCACTTGGCATTGCATGGAAAACGCTCATAATTGATCGAAAAGGGAAGATCATCATCATACAAGGTTAGTAGCAAGTATTTCCAGGAACGTTTGCATCTATTTTATTTTTTGGGGCTTAATCCAATTGTCACCATAAAACCCTCTTCTTTCAAACCCTTAGCTTTGTAGATCTGATAGATTGGGTACTTATTTGATGAAGACCATCAAAACCCACTTAGGAATAATTATTTAAACCCTAGATCTAAAGTTTCGCTTAAATCCGACTCCATTTACCCTTGGATCTAGCACTAGTCTTCTCTAGGTGGGGCGCCCTCCTTGGGTTATTGGTCAATTTTTCAAATCTATCAGTTGGGTATGCTTGAACCCGCCTTAAACCAACAGATCTACTCTTCAAGCATCCATATCTAGTCATTTCTTGCCCCGATCTACTCTTTTGGGTCCACTTCATCAATAATTGTATAAACCCTAGGTGGATCTAATTAGGGTATTTCTCATCTAGGCTAGATCTATCTAGATCTACACTATCATACTCATTGTGGTACATTTCACTGTAAGTTGGGCAATTTTCCTTCTCTTTAACCTCCCCAAATTTATCCTAACCCAACCTACCACAGTCATCTGCTAGATCTAGATCTACTTACTGATTGTTCACCTTGCACATTATTTGTGTACCCTTTAGAGTGTCTTGAGTAGGTGCGCTAGCCCTCATAGGCTAGTAGGGTCTCGCCCTTGATCATTCCCCAGATTGATTTAAAGTGACAAGAGCCTGTCCGATGTGACAACTACCTTCCTTAGTAGTGGACGAGGCCCTTGCGGTGTCACCGGTTAGTTGCCTCACCTCTACTGTCCTGGATGGGATACCTTTAGTGGGTAGTTACACTTTATGTGATAACATCTTTTGGCGCCATTGCCGGGGAGGTAGAGGCTTACCTTTGGTGTCTGCGAGTAGTACCTCACGTTTATCTTCCGAATCATATCGCATTCGGATTTAAGTTCAATGAATGCATTTCACATTGCTTAGCTTTACATTCACTTATTTTTATCTTTCGCATCATACTTCCCTAACCACATATCTTTCGGTGATTACATTTTTCATTTCACCTTGCGACTCCACAACGTGACTCTAGTGGTGAATCCATATAGAGACTCCACTGGGGAATCTTAAAGTTATCAATCATAATGGACCCAAATGTTTTTCTCCAACTTTCACAGAACATAAAAAAAATTACTGAATATGCGAATAGGTCTAGAAGGATAAAAGAGGAAATTAATGAATGGAATTCACAATTTCAGTATGGGGATGCATATAAATATGATTATGGGTACGAGCCTGAAAATCAAAATTTTTACGATACATGTAATCCTCATATGTTTAATAAAAGTTTTGTCCTAGCCACACCTAACAAATTTATAAGTCAAGGTGAACCTAGATGTCATTCCTAGCCAGGGCCTTATGACCAAGTTACCAGAGTTGTTAGAAAACAAGCCAAACCTTCTCCTTTTTATTTCTCTGAAATATGTGGGGTACCTCATCCAATGCCAAATGATTACATCAGGGGGTTGCGTCATTTTGATGGAAGCAATGATATATCTATTGAAAGTCATCTGGATATTCTTTGGGATTATATGGATTCTATAGGCACGAACGATGAAGATGTCTATATGCAAGCCTTAGGTGCATCTTTAGATGGGGATGCTCATCCATGGTTTGAAAATTTAGCACCAAGATCCATCACTGGATATGACATGTTCACCACACTGTTAATAGATAAATGGGGTGAGAACACTAAAGATTCTTTAGAGTGCCAATCTGGTGATGATTGTGTGATTGATGATAAATATATTGATGATTTGCTTTCTCAATTGGATCATTCTTCTCCTAAAATGTTTCAAATTATGAGTTGTTCACATCCTTCACAACAAACCGATTTGGACAAAATTCAACCTTTTTGCTAGTCTAGGTAAGTTGGGATATCAACAACAAATTTGCACTCAAGTTGGGTAATGATACACATTGGTGATCACACCATGTTGACATTCAATGTCACCACAACTAGCAACAATAAGGTCATAATTGTCTGCTTAAAATATTTTCTTTTCTATAGCTTCACTTAAGGAAGAAAAGAGAGAAGCATCTTTAGCCATATGGTGTGTACAACCATAATTAACTATCCACTCACTTTGAACAGTATGAACATGCAAGGCTTGAGAAGCACTAACAAAGAATGTATAATTGTTTATCATACCTTTTGGAAGTTGGTGCTAAACATTGGGCGATTGTCCAATCGACATTTTTGCTTCAAGTTTCTTGACCTTATCTTACAGATTGCTAGTCTTCTTCCAACAAACCTTCTCCATGTGTCCACTTTCCCACAATAGTGACAAGTCTTCTTTTTCCTGTCTTTCTTAGTTGAAGTCGTGGGCTCATCATGCTTCTTCTCATTCAAGTGATGCACTCATCAAGCAATTTCTTTGGGTTACATTATCGTTCCCTTTCTCTGCAGATTTGTCGACCTTTTCCTTTCAACAGATGGGTTTGTTGCTTGACATTTGGTTTGCCTTCATCAAGCAATTTCTATTGTGCCCTAATCAACAATCCATAGAAAGAGTCAAATATATAGTTCCTAAGTTGCATGATATGGGGAAACGAAAACGTGTATTTGATACGGGAATGCATTGGAAACATGACCCTCGAAAATTTGGGAAATGGGGAAACATGATATATATATATATAATTTCAAACATCTAACATCACATTCACTCATAAGTCCATCACTCCATCTTTATATCATTAATAATTGTCATAGATGATTACATAATGCAAGTTGCCAAATAGTAATATCCAAAAACAACCTGGGCAATACAATAGATATTCCTAAGTTACCAGGGTACTTGTACCTGGGGGTTGGGTATGCGTACCAGTACTCAACAGGTGTGCCGCCATACCCGGTACAAGAACAAGTACTTTTGGGTGTAACCAAGAAGTACCCGGTATGACCTAGAAGTACCTGATTTTTCTTAACTGCCAGTTTGGTACGGGTACTCCAAAAAAGGCCAAGTACCTTGATTTTGGGTACTTCATGTGTACTTCTGGCCAACAAATAGACGCCCACATAATTTTTTATTTTTTGGCTTTTTTTTTTAAATTTTGAAGTGAGAGGGGTAGGGGGATGGTGGGGCCCTTTTCCAAATACCTAACCCCACTCTTAAAGCTCATTAAGAGCTCAACCCCATTTATTCTAATTTCTATCCATGCATTTGGGTTGAAGAGGTGAGGTTGCGGCTTGCATTTGGTGATCATTTTGGCTGTCCATACATCCAAGGAGTCAGGACCAATACCAATAGTGAACATGGAGCTCAGTTCAGTTGTAAGGAGTTGTTGTCCACTGTCTAGCAGATGTTGCTGACCTAGTAGAGATGGCTTGAGGAAGCCAAATTGGCTACGATGTTTAGTATTTTACAATTTACTATTTTACTATTTCGTATTTCATGTTCATAAATGTGGCAAATGCCATTTGTCAAATTTGGGATGCAGTATGGCAATGGACATATATCTTGATATGATGATGATTCATATCAATATCAAAATGTAATTTGAATTTCAAGCAATGTGCAATGCCAACGTGTAATACTTGTCGAAAACTTAATATATAATATAAACTTGAAAATTTAATACACACACATACACAGTACCCCAACGTACCCAAGTACCCTGTTTCAAAAAGTGGCACTTCGTACCCATACCCATTCCAGTACCTAAGTACCTTGGCAACTTTGATATATTCAAAATTTCAAAATCAGCCTTTATGTATGAGGCTACAATGCTACATATTAAAAAATGTGAGCAGTCAACATAGAACTAAAACATGAGTTAAGCTAGTGAAATTGGATCTAATAGTCATCATCCTAATCATCACAGTCTTCCTAAAAATTGGACCAAGATGCATGCTCAGCAGTGGACTGTGGATTGGAGAAAGAAATTCCAACTCCACTTCTAGGTTCATCAAAATTCAGTGCAGCAAGAGAGATGTCCAAGTCAACAGTTTTTGATTCCACATCCCAATCTCTAGAAGGCCCAGAGCTATATTTTGGACCTCTATGAGATGCGAGGCGAAGGTTGGAGTGCACATAAACAAGATCGACAGCTTTTTGTTAACCCAACCTCTTGCGCTTAACATAATGAATAAAACCATAGGTGTCCAATTCCCTTTTGCTAATGAAGAGCTTGCCACTTGTGGAAGAATACAAATGGAAAGGGTTTGCAAATGTACACCATTTGTGTTGAATTTTAACATGTGCATGACATTCTTAAAAATTGCAGACTGTAATAGAGATAGAACTTGAAATGTTAACAACAGTAAGACAAGTACAATAGTCAACCAAGCATCACACAATTGAACACACGATTTTTCACGGGGAAACATTTTAAGGACAAAAACCCCAAAGCATTAGTAATTCATCCTTTAAATGAGATGACCGAGTTTGTACATGAAAAAAAGAAAATTTGTTCTCAGAATTCTGAGATGAATGTTAAATTTTTTTCCAAAAATCCAAGTAGCCCTAGCAGGCTTACTGCTGCTACCATTTGCTGTTGCCACATGGAGAGTGAGCTGTTGCCGAGTCCTATAGCAGCCTTCTGCTACTAACCCTAACCACCTGTAGCAGCCCTTTATCACCACTGAACATGCTGTAGTTTCCCGTGACCACCAAGTCAGCTGATGCTGTTGCCTGTGACCTGCCAAGTGCTGCTGCTGCCAATGGTGACCATCAACGAGGGTTGGAACAGCCTGCTGCTGCTGCCCGTGACCACCGGTGAGGATGGGAGCAACTTGCTGCTGCTTCCTGTGATCACCAGTGAGGGTTAGAGCAGCCTGCTGCTACTGCCCGTGACCACCAGCGAGGATGGGTGCAGCCTGCTACTGCTGTCTGTGACCACCAGCGAGGATGGGAGCAGCCTGCTGCTGCTTCCCGTGACCACCAGCGAGGGTGTTAACTGTGCTGTTGCTACCCTAGTTTTTACAAAACATGCTGTAGCAACACTTGACACCACCATGAACTGTATGCTATGAAGGGAGAAGCCCTAATAGGCTAGGAGCCGCTGCACTAGGAAAAGATAAAGAACAAAAGAAAACTTAGCCACAAATTTTAATTCCACAGCAACGAAGATGATGATGATCCCAATCACGAATTGCCTCAGTCAAGTGGAGCAGTCAAGTGTGTGTGTATCAAAATGATTTGCAATTGTCCTTTATTTATAGTCCATCAAACATTTGAGTTGGTCCCACATAATTAGGTGTTGACATTAGGGCTCAATTTCTTTTTCATCTTTGACCCTTTGACTTTTAAACTTTTGTGGTACAAAGGTCTTCCTGGCGTTTTGACTTGTGCCACTTGGTCCTTCTCTTGATGGTCTCATGGACCAAGGCTAGGGTTAGATGGTCCTCCAAGTATTTTTGTCGTCATAACAAGTTGTCTCAAGGGTCCTCGTGGTTCATTCATGCCCACTCAAAGTACATCTTCATAAATAAGGAGAATTACTAAATGCTTTATCCTGATCTCCTCGTGCCACCAAGATCAGATGCTAGGTCTCTCAACCAGGGGTAGCTAGTCCCTGGAGAAGGTCTCATAGCCCATAGATCAAGGAGAGGAGTGCATCACTTGCCTAGACCCGGTCTAGGGCTTATGGTGATGACTTGGTAACTGACCAGGTGCCTTAGCCCCAGGCTACATGAGATGACTCAATGTCAAATACTTGGTAACTGACCAAGTGCCTCCATTTTCCTAGAGAATGGCCCTCAACCCCAGGCTGAGTCCCTAGTCTCGGACTAGGTTAAATTCCTTGTAACTGACCAGGTGCCTGCATTTAGTGAATGGCCCTCAGCTCTAGGCTGAGACCCCCAGTCCTAGACTGGGTCAAATTCCTAGTAACTGACCAGGTGCCTCCATTCAAAGAATGGCCCTAGCCCTAGGTTGAGTCCCTTAGTCCCAGACTGGGTCAATTTCCTGGTAAGTGACCATGTGCCTCCATTCTCCCAGAGAATGGCTCTCGATCCTGCTTAGGAAAAATCAACAATTTGGTCCATAAAAAATCCACCACCTAGTGGATTCATGGTACTTCTTTCATCCAAAGCTGATATGTCTGAATAATCATCCAAGATTCCAATCCTGCAGCAAATACTAGGGAATTCTTCCTTCACCTCCCTGTGTACATGAGTTGGAAACATTCTCACAAGAGCTTTTTTCACTCCATTGGCCACCTCTCTATCCTTATGTGGTGCCTTCCTCTTCCCATTGCTTTGAGCAATGAGGTCTTCATCATAAAATCTTGGGTTCAAGGCATGTGCTAAAGTGTGAAGTGGAGTGTTGAAGTTGTTCCACCTCTCAAGCATGATTTTTTGCACTAAATTAGGAAACTAAGTATCAACAAATAAATGATGAGGAGACTCTTGTGAAATGATTTCCATAGTTTTCTCAACCATGGTGTCCATGCCATCAGATACCTCTCCCAAGAAAGGCTGGTTTGTGTCAACACTGCAGAGAAGCTCAAACGCGTGGCATGTGAATATGAGCAAGAAATCTATCATGCTCCCCCACTCCTCATCAAGGGACAATCTACGCACCATAGTTCACCGCTCTGAATCCTCTTGTCTCCACTCAACCCAAAGTTGACTCACTACCATAAGAACTAATGGTTGCTTAACCTCAATGAGGTGATGCAACATGATGAAGTTGGAGGTAGGTCTTGTCTCAACAACTTTCAACAACTCCAATTTGGAGTATTCTCAAATTATTGCTTGAGGCTGGTGGTGGTTGGTGATGAATTTAACTATCTCCCTTGCTTTCCCTGTGAGTTCCTTTACCCATCAAACTTTGTTGTCAATCTCTTCTAAGATCAAATTTAGATTATGGACAATGCATGGTGTCCAAAAATGTGATCATACTTGCTCTCAATATTAGACCCACAACTTTGCAAATTGGTGCATTATCCGTGATAACTTGCACCAACTTACTATGCCCTATTTGCTCAATAGCTTTCATTATAACATCAACTTACTATGCCCGTGTTTCCATGTGAAACGAGGTGGTATGGCCTGAAACGCGTTTCATGGTCGTACCAAACGCGTTTCAGCATTTCCAGGTTGGTATGACACTAGTAGGGGGGTTTACATGTTTTCTGCAACGTTTTGGATGCTTGACTAGAATGGAATGTTGAAGATAATATTTCATAGGGTGTCTTCATATTCACGAGGATTAGTTCAATGAGTTGACCATCTTTCTTCAGAAATTCGTTGCCACATTCACTCAATTTCAATTGTAACTCCTTGACACGAGCCAAGTAGTCCTCAATCCTTTCAAAGGAGAGAGGATATAGAGAGATCAACACTTTCTCAATTTGCATAACTTGACTTTCGTTGACTTGAGTCTCCCTTTAGATGTAGGTGGTAATCACTCCGATGGACTCATCCTTCTTTTCATCAAGGACGAACTTCTGTTGACCATCCTTTGGATATGGGATCGTGGTCTTGGTAAATTGTCAAAGGACCTTACTTTTCAATAAGGTCCCCATATCTTGTGCCCATATTCCATAGTTGTGACCTTTCAAGATCACAGGTTCTTGCTTGGAAGCAATAACATTGATCTGTTAATCTAAACATTAATCCAGTCTACAAGTCGAAACCTAGAGTCAATCACAGATAGATTCGACTCAATAGTGTGTCTAGCTGACACCTTAAAGGCCTTACTTGTAGACAACAGGCTGTGATTTAAAGTTTAAACCTATAGGTCTGAAAGCATGTTGGAGAAACAGGGAATTAGAAAGATTAGAGAGCTAATTATTCCAAGAAGAGGTGATGTTGATAGACATCGTTTCAGATCTTAAGCATATCATATCACAATTGACAATACATCAAAATGCATTGTTCATTAGACATAATTGACTCTATTTTCTCTATATTCTTGACCCATAGGGTCATCCTTCTATAGCGTCAAGATGCAACAAACTTCCTTGAAGTGAGGAAGAATAGGTCCACATTTTGGGTCATAGCACACAATGGTGTCCTTGATTTCTACCTTGTGTCATAGTGGATGGTTATGTTCTAACTGCCTGACCAGTTGGTTGGATAGTCGACTCCTCCATTGGTCGGTCGGTCCAACTAGTCAAGAGCCTAGTTGGCCTGTTAGTCGACCACCCAATCGACTCTTCTAGTCGACCGTCTGTTTCCAGAAAATCCAGAGGTGTGATGAACTAGTAATTCCAACAATTTGACTCTGAATGAGCAGAACCAGAACCCCGAGATGCAGACATGGATTTTATCATTGGGAAGATGCCAAGATAATAATACAAACAATGATATCTACAACTTCAAGTTAATTATTTTCATTTTGATCGGGTCGTTAATATATCTTTCTGTCTTTTTCAGAATTCAGTGGAGCTCGTTAGATTTCATTGATCATTTAGATTTAATACGAGCAGGGATACCTTAGGCACTGCAGATAGTTTGATAATATACAGTTATGTATTTATTTTCTGCCATTGACACATTTTGTCCTTTTGAAAATAATGCAATTTCATTCTTTGTTTCTTGGCCAAAAAGCTATATACTCTATCAGTTTATTTTGGAATTCTGTCAGAGTCTTGCAGAAATTACTAATTCTCAGCATGCAAAAGCATTTAAGAAGACAGTTTACTTTGCATTCTCTAGAAAGCATGCATAAGTGCTCGGTCTACAAGCAGACTGTCATTGAACTAATCCTTGAAGAAATGTGGGAATTCATTGCAATTTTATTTATTCCTGGGAGCACATGTTTTCTGCTTGAAAGGAATGATAGGAATCTTATTCATCTACATGAAATTTGAAAAATATCATGAGATTTGCCTCTTTCTATTCTTCTGTTATCTCCTTAAATAATCTGAGTTGTTTTTAGATTAATGATAAATTGGCATGCAACAGTTCTGTTATAACATATAACTCGAAAATGCAGGCATATTAATAGAGTGCATGGTTTTTCTAATATTATGTTATACTAGAATAACCTTGTTGATTGGGGCTGGTATGCTGTGATAAGGTTCATCGACTGCTATTACTTTTGCAAGAATCATGGATGAAAGCTTGGGTCTTAAACAAAACTATGGAGAATGAAAGGCTTTTGGTAGCTAAAACATGATTCTGGACACTCATTATTCAAAACTATTGGGAAAAAGAGAAGGATTTGGTCAAATATTACTAATTAATTTGAAAGATAACTATTCTCATTTAGCCTTTTCAACAAGGTAGATTATTTTCCTGTTTCTTCTCTAATTTATGTTTAAACCAGATACCTGTAAGTCTGCCCTCCAAATTCTTGTAAATTATTCTGTTTCTGTTTGAAGATGATCCCCAGTGGAAATATTTAAATTTTAATCATGTAGATAATATTTGAAGAAGTTCGTCTAGTATCCCAGGTTCATAATCATCGGCCTTTTCCATTGTCAATCAAAACTGAGAAACATTTTAGCGACTTACTGTGTAAACCTATCTGCTCCTGCTTAGAATAACAAGAACATGGATGGATTTGCACTCTAATTTTGTCTGTTTGTTATTTATTTCTGCACTCTTTTGTTTTCACATAGGCTTGTACTGTTGTTAGATACTAATAAATTATAAAACTTCCTGTTAAGCAGGACAAGTGCCATTGCTATAGGTGAAGTTACTTGATTTTATTTCCTTATGCAGTTGCTATTTGTTTCTATAACTACAGCTTTTCAGTTGCAGAGTAGTTACTTTTTCTTCTATTTGTGATCCATCCAGTCATCTGTATGGTCTGTAACTGGCAACCATCAGTTCCTTATTCAATGTTATTGCTACTCATATTGCTTATCAGATGTAAGTTGAAGTTTACACATAATGTATTTGTGCTTACAGATGGGAGCGACTTGGGGATATGGCAGTGTTACCGATTACTTCATTCAAGGATGACAGTTGGCGTTCCCTTGGTAATGAGCTTTGGGTCAATGTTGCGAGATCGCTTGGTGTGCGGCGTCTAGCTCGCCAGGTTAATTTCACTGAATTTTGTGCTAATTATGTCTTATGTAAGTGTGAATTGTATTTTGCAATTTATGTTTGTATTTCCCATCGTTGTGTTTCTTTGAGATGAACATGGTATGAATAATATTAGCCAAGGATGGTTAAGGCACTATTGGCATAACTAGCTTCTGTAAATCTTTCAGATGTCACTACTTGATCTTGAAATTTGAGATCTCAACCGGCCTTGAGTCTCAATAAGTCACAAGCATAAACATAAATCTCAACCTTCTCTATGCCAGAGAAGGTAACATCTATGCTAAATACTTATAACAAAAAGCACTATAGATATTTGTTATCACAATTCTTGTAGTTGCCCCTTTAGGTGATCTTATTCAAGATGATAGGGGGGAGGCAACTAAATTTGTGACCTACGATAGCCAAGACCTCTAATTAAGTTCAGTTGTCCCATTGGTCAAGGCTATCGACATTTTAGACCAAGCTGAGAGCTAAGCCTAGGGGGACTCCCTATGGTCAAGACAAGCTTATAAGTGAATAATCTAGGTGGGTTATGAATTGTATCTTGATGAGATCTCTTAGTCTTATGGCTAGTTAGAGATTAGAACAATTACTAAGAGAAGAAGTGTGCCTATGTGAAAAGACCCAATTTGCCCAAGGGTTTTAAGTACGGAAATCAAATCTAGGGGCAAAGAGGTGAAATTAAAAGAAAATAGGCAATAAGATGATTTGCTAGGTGATTAATATGTCAATTAGCGGTGATCCTAGCAATACCTAGATCGTGGTTTAAGCCAAAGTGAACAAATCCCAAGGAGGGCAAAGCCTCCCAAGAGAGACTAGTGCTTTGGATGGGCAAATAGAGTCCAACAAATTTGAAATTTGGTCTCTAGGGGTTTTAAGTGATTTCCACTTGGGTTTTAAATATCAAACATAGCCGCGACCTAGAACTAGGTAATCCTAAAACTAAGGGTTTTAAATTAGGTTTCTTATTGTTTTTATTATATGCCCGAGAAAGGAAATACTGAAAAATATTTGGTAGAAGAGATTTTAACTTACCTGGAAATGAGAGATGCCATGAATGTTTCCCTTTGCCCAATATTGTCAACTTGGACGCTTAGTTTATCCTCGGTTGAAGATCTGGTTTGCCTAGTGTGCCCCTCGTGCCAAAGACAAATAAACTCAATACGTGAAACTAAAATCGTGCTTGACTTGAATCCAACAAGAAAGAAATTTTTGCTAGAGAAATCAAGAAGGAAAGATGAATCGAATGCTAAGCAAAATCGATAAGATAAACCCCCTTGAAACATCTTAGAGAGAGAAAGAGAGAGACACCTCTATGAATCGCTCTCTAACAAGTGTGCCCTCCTACAAGGTTAGATCACACCAAAGATATGCTGAGAAAATAAAAGATAAACATCCAGTGCCCAAAGATACTTAGAAACACAAGAGTCACAAACTTTTCATAGATTTCACAAGTATGCCAAAAGATCTTTTATTATTGTTTCCAGCAAAGAGCCAAATTCTCGATGGGATACAATGAGGGGATCACAACTCTTAAATAGATCGAGAGTGTGTCCACATTCTAACCAACTAGATCTAATGATTGAGATTAAAACAACATCAACGATGGAGTTACATTTTACATCAATACTTGGATCAACTCATAAAGAGGGGGGCGCGCTTTTGCCCAAGGACGCCTTAGTAAGGTGAGATACATCATAATGACATAATGTCAAGATATAACAATATGGTACATCATAGTGGTTACCTTAGGGACATAAATCACCATAGGTGCCATCTCAAAAGCATAATATAAAGATATAACTATTAGCTATTTAGCTCTGGAGGCACTCTGCATGTTTTTGTCTTGTATGTGGAAGTGACCATGCACTAGCCAGGCTACTTGACTTTGTAATGGTGTTTTATAAAGTTGTTTTAAAGTGACTCTTATGTAATGTGACTTTTTATAAAGTATTCCGTTGTTTTATTTTTATAAAGTGACTTTATGAGGTAATGTGCACTTATTTCTTAAAGTGAAAAGTGACTTTATTTAAAATAAAATTTGACCGATTTTGGAGGGAAAGTTTCTCAACCATTGATCATGTAAAGGCAAGATTAAATCTTGGCCTTTGGATTTAGGGATTGGGGAAGGTGAAAAGTCATTTTCAAGTTATAAGAGAAAGCCTAGGGTAGTGTGCAAGACAAGGAAAGCATTTTCCAAGAGGGAGCATTTGACAAATTGACTTTTAGAGAGGGATCAATTTCTCAAGGAGTGGGCACGAATCCCATGGAGCATTTTTCTCAAGAGGACACAAATCCCAAGGAGAAAGACATGCTTCCCAAGAAGCATTTATTGTTGTACCGAACTGTATGGATTTACTGTTGGCACACATTTTGAGTTGCTGTTTTTGCTGCACGCAAATCAAGGAGGGCCATACAAGTTGTATGGATTTGCATGGCACAATTCGAGGAGATGGGAACGCAAATCGAGGAGGTGCTGCTGAGGTGGAGGTCGTACTGTTGTTTGGGAACAATTTTTGAGGTGCTGCACAAATTTCGAGGTGCTGGTACAATCATTTATTGCTGAATTAAATGCTGCTATAAATTAATATTTTTTCCTGGAAATGCTGAAATAAATTACTCTTGGACTGGTTTTTCCCAGAGGGGGTTTTTCAAGGGTCATATTGACCAAAATTTATGGTGTTTAATGGGTTTATCAATCTGCTGTTACATGTTATTTTTTTGCCGCAACATTCTTAGTTTTTTAGTGTTTCAGCTTCATGGTTGTTGGTTTAAATGCATTGTGAAGTATTTTTATTAATGATAGTTTAAGACTGAAATCTGGGTTAAACTAAGTGTTTGACAAAAGGTCTGATTTTTGTCAAATTTCTACAATAACATATCGATACATCATATGCCAAGGTGAGGGGTGCCCCATGGGGGACGTCCTCCCTAGAGAAGCCAATGAAATAATGTGGACACCAATGCTGAGTAAAATTGGTGAAGAATGATCCATAGAGCCATAATATATCATTACAAAACATCCCCATGCCATTTCTTTGATCATCCTAGCAAAATTGATTTCCTTTAGTATTTCCATAGTCCTTTTTCTGTGAATTTATGTTGGTACGTCATCCCAGAATAATAAAATTCCAATAACTCTCTGTCAGTCACTTCATGCAACAGACTGAGTGCAAAATGAATCCAAAGACATAAGAGAATGGTAATGGTGACTACTCATACTCCATGGTCCCTAACAACGCCCTAGGAGAACCAAGAACATCATCTCATCAATATAATATATGACGAGAACAATATAAAATGATAATAACCACTCTAACTCAAAACTATGGCCATCTGTTGAAAACCGAGATTGCAGTGTGTTTGCTGGGCATGTCTGGAAGATAAATAACCAATCTGTAGTCATTGCCTTGGGAAGCGTGTTTGACTTTGTCCACTGGGTTGACCTGGTCAAAATACTCCATCTGAAGGTGAGATAATAATCTGGATTTTGAATAAACTTGCCTGCATTCAAGGTAAAAGTTGCTCCAAGATGTATATTAATCAGTGTTACCAACATCGGCCGAGAAATCGCCGATGTCCGAGAAATCACGAGTTTTTCAGCTCGGCGATTTTTTGAGAAAAATCGCCGAAAAAATCGGGCTGATTTTTTCCTGAGATTTTCCTGATTTTTTCCCGATTTTTTTCCAATTTATCTCGAGATATTGCCGATTTTTTCGAGGTGATCTTTTCCAGTGATTTTCTCGATTTTTTCCCGATTTATCCCGAGATATTGCCGATTTTTTCTTGACTTTTTCTAAAGGTGAAATTGAATATTTTTGTATTTTTTTAAGTTTGTCGATTTATTGCGGATGTTTGCCGATATATTGCCGAGATATCCCGAAACGATGTTTCCTGAACCCTGCCGATTTTTTCGCCACGCCGATGTTTGCAACACTGATATTAATACCCAACTACAACATGCTAATCATAATCATGGTGACTAAATAATAATAAATAAGCAAAATATATGTGTGCCTTTGACTAGCCTTATAATCTTCTATGGAGCCCCTTGCATATGCCATACTTACAAAGTTTAGCTTATCTGCTAGAGCTGGGTGAGGGTGGATAAAAAGAAAGGCTTAAGGTAAAGGGTTGTGACTTGCTGTTGACTTTGACAATGTGATCTTTCTAAGTGACACTAAATACACACAAACACAGTGACAATATGCATGCCAGAGAATAATAGGGGATGATGGTGTCTCACAAATGGATAGAGTACCTGGGCTTGTTTCCATTAGACTCTAACAAGTATCCATTTAGCATTTCATTAACATTTAACCTTTAAGCATTTTAACATTTCAAAAGATACTAGCCAGCCTCCAAGGGAAGGTGCCTTGGATAGCCTTCTGGGCTCCAGATAATGACTCGGCCAAGCCCCGCTGCCAGCGAGCGTCCATAGCCTTGATGAGTTTGCCACCCTGTTGCCCTATAGGGGAAAATGGCCTTACATCGAACAGAGGATGAGTGCTTATCCCTTGGCCACTGACTAATTTTTTAACATTTATTTCAAGCATGGTGCTAAAAACACCATTAATTTACATCCTTTAGATATAGCATTTATGCGTTCTGATTCATTTGACACATTTAAAGGAGTACCTGCTTCGAGGACTAAAGGAAAACCATCCAGTGACACAGGCCGCCCATCCCTTCCACAAGGCATCATACAAGTAGAAGGCAAGGAACTAGGCTACATACTCCAGAGCTAGACACAATGCAAACATGTGGTCCATCATGCACATGGGTCAAAGTGGGGAAAAGCTCATCAATCTCACAAGTCTCAATCATAAGTCAAAGGGTAAGACAATACGAGTGCAAACTGGATGTATGAGAAAAAGTGATAAGGTAATGCAACAAAGCACGACCATGTAAGTTTGTATAAAGCATGGCATAGGCATTGGCCATGCATATTAGACTTTCGACCATTTATAACACAAGTTAAGCATCACAATACTAGTCAAATAAGCATATGTCACCATAATCATCATATCATATTAAGTCAAAGGTGTTAATACACGTCAGAGAGAAAACTAAAATCAAGAAGCAATATACCTAATCTCACCATAAATGTCTATGTCTGAATATCACTTTGTCTGCCAAAATGCATCATCTCTGCTACTCTGCTCAAATGGACTATGACTCTACCAAGGTCATCTAAATGGACTAGGAAATCTTGGTCATGACAATGGACTGCTCTACATGTCATGCTGAATGAGGATCTAAATGTATCGGAGATGTGGCTCATGCAGATAATCGATCCATGCTGTATCTCCATGTACATATCCAATTGCTGCATCATGGTAGCCCAACTACAATGCACGTGATAACATCTGGCTTCAACTGGGACAAGTGCTCTAAGGGAGAGAGTGCTTGAGAATTAAAAAATCTATGGTCCACAACACCATCTCATCATCCTCGATCAGTAGCAACTGAATGTCTAGTTCATCTTCAAAAGTACTTGTTCCTAGGCACATAGAAGCAAACACTATTCGAGCAGCATATATGGTATAAAAGAAAAATAAATGCATGAAAGTAAATGCTGGAAAATAAAACATCTAATCTAAGAATTGATATGACAGTTGCAAGTTTTATTAACTGTAGGGAAAAAGACACTCCAACAAAAATAAGGGCTAGACTCAATGGCCAAAAGACTCAACACAAAAAAAGAAAAAATAGACTCAAATCCTATTGCTCAAGTGAGCTTGTTCGTTCCTTCCTACCCTACACTATTTTAACCAATCAGGAAAGGACTAAGTAAAATCATAGATCAAATGTAATCACTTGCTGAAAAGATCAATTCGTCTTTCTTTACAGTTAAAGTTACAACAAGTCAAAAACAACTTGGAAGTAATGTGAATGGAAATTAAAACCATTCTAACTTGCTGCACGAGAATCAAAGAAAGACATGGATAATGCAAAATGAAATCATGCCAGGGCTGGGACTGATTTTTGCAAACTTCATCCGTTAAGATACCAATAGGATGCGAGTTTGTTCTTGATGGTCTTAAACTAACAACAAGAAGGAAAGTCTTCATGCGTGCATGTGTTCTTGCATGCATAAGACTTAAATTAGGAAACCAGTTGTATTTAATTTACTTTTCCTAAGTTTACTTTGGAAAATAAATTAAAGTGATCTAAATTAACTTTAGTGAAACACTAGTTAAAGTGAAAGTGGAATTAGGGTTTTCGCTTTACCTAAAGTTATAAAAGAGGGATCAATTGGTGGAGAGGACACACTTGTATTCCGATAGAGACAGGATATGGACAGGGAGAGAAAGTTAGACAGAGGATTTAGCTAGGAAGGCGGAGGAGCGAGCAGCAAGATCACCGAGCTTCGTACAGCTGGGCCTTACACTCACACAAGAGGGTGTTGAGGTTTAGTTGGGATTTGCCCAGTGATTCTGTCGGGTACTGCATCCGCCATGTTTGGGTGAATTTGCAGTGGTTGTAAAAGTTCCATATTTTCTCATACTAAAATCTTTATCTGACTGCTGCACTGGTTTTCCCATCATGGGTTTTTTCGGGGGTTTCCATACACAAAATAATAGTGTCAATATTTTGATGTGATGTTGTGATTTATTTCTTAGTTTTATATTCCGCTGCATACTGTAAAAGATATTCATGTGTGGTTATCAGTAGAGATTTTGCATGCACTGTTAGCCCTAGTTTGAATATTAAAGGAAAATTTACATGGTATCAGAGCTCTGGTGAGCTAAAGTTGAGAGATTTGCAGCAGCAGTGATAGGTCAAGGGCAGATCTATAAGAAGACAAAAACCTAGACTTCCAAATCTAGGGTTTGATAGGTACACTTCAGGATGGCTATGTAGTTGAGAGTTGAGGATAGACTCCAGGGTTCTCAGAACTTTCCTACATGGAAAGAAAGGATCACAAGGATCCTGGACGTCAGTGATGCATAGGAGCACATTGACTCCACGTAGGTTGCACCCATAGATCCGACAGAGTTAGTAGCATGGAAGAAGATTGATTCTAGAGCCATGTTGATCATCTTGGATGGGGTGAAGGACCACATAATCCTTCACCTTTCCGAGAAGAAGACCGCATTAGAGATGTGGAAGGCTTTGGAAAGTCTGTACCAGAGCAAGAACGAGAACCGGAAGATGGTGCTGCAAGAGAGGATGCGCATCACCAAGATGGCCAAGGGAGGAGTGGTGCCTTATCTCACGAGGTTCACACAAATCAAGGATGAGCTTGGAGCTGTTGGCTCTAAGACTGAGGATGAGGAGCTAGTTCGGATAGCCCTCAATGGCTTCTCTAAGCCATGGGACACCTTTGTCAAAGATGTTGTGGCTAGGGAGAAGCTCCCTGATTGCCAGAGACTATGGGATGACTTTGTGTAGGAGGAGACCCGCATGGGTCAAGGATCAAGCTCATCCAACAGTGCCCCATAGATTGTGGATGAGGAGGCTCTAGCCCTTATAGGGAAGAGTAAGGGTAAGGCAAAGAGGAAGAAGGATGGTAAGAAGAACCTTGATGTGCCAAAGGTCAAGTGTTTTATTTGCCACAAGTAGGGACACTTTTCCTCCTAGTGCCCAGACAGGAAGAAGAAGAGTAACATTCAGATGGTTGGATCTGTAGAGGTGGATGAGTTCAGCAGGAACTCCGACGAGGAGTTTTGCTTGATAGCTTGCATGGAAAGCACCACACGGAGCAGTATATGGTACATCGACAGTGGAGCATCTAGTCACATGATTGGACAAAAGAGATTCTTCAAAGACTTGTAGGAGGGTGGAA
This sequence comes from Pseudotsuga menziesii, assembly GCA_001517045.1. Lineage (NCBI taxonomy): Eukaryota > Viridiplantae > Streptophyta > Pinopsida > Pinales > Pinaceae > Pseudotsuga > Pseudotsuga menziesii. The sequence continues at coordinate 100,391 of LPNX011024764.1, read as the reverse complement.
CAAGGATCTACGTTGAGCTGGGTGATGATGCGCGGTATCAGGCGCAGGGAGTTGGCACTGTTTCATTTGAGAGGGAGTTTGGCAAACCCTTCAGTTTTGCTGATGTATTTTATGTTCCAGGATTGACGGAGAACCTTATATCAGTCTCCACTCTAGAGGACAAGGGATATTAGGTGAAGTTCTGTGACCATAGAGTGTATATCAATCCCAAGGGGTTAGATAGGAGCTTGGATCGGGTGATTGGAAGGAGGAGTGGGAAGTGTACAGAGTACACTTTGAGCGTGCAAAGGCTCTAGTCAGCAGCAACAACAACAGTCAGGGTGAGTTGTGGCATAGGAGGATGGCACACTTACACCATGGAGCACTGAGGCATTTGAGACAGGCTGCCATTGGAGTTCCTCAGGTACAGGAGGAGAAGCATAACCACTGCAAGGGTTGTGCTTTGGGGAAGAACATTGGGAAGCCTTTCCCATAGAGTGAGCACAAGTCTAAGGAGCCCTTGGACTTGGTGCATTCGGATGTATGCAGACCTATGAGTGTCCATTCTTTCAGTGGTTACAGTTACTGCGTAACCTTCATTGATGACTATTCCAGGAAAACCTGGATCTATTTCCTAAAGGCCAAGTCAAAGGACTTTGAGAGGTTCCGAGAGTTCAAGACTCTCGTGGAGAACCAAACATGAAAGAAGCTATGTTGCACAAGTTTATGGAACGTGGGTAGGTTGGGTACGCGGACACGAGTATCTGATACGGCTAGAAGCTTCGCCCAAATTTGCAGGAAACGTAGGGTTGGGAGCGACAATAATATATAGTAATTTTTTAAAATATATTTTGAAAAAAATAAAGTTAAAAAAATATAATGGATTAATTTAATAACTTAAACTATTTTATCCTCTTAATCCTCTAGTAGTGTCATGAAATTCGTTCTTTTTAAATTTGCTCACTCCTCTATGTTAGTTTTTGTACCTAGGCAGATGTTCCCTAGGTGACTTTAATTTTTGCCTAAAGTCACTTTAAGAGGGAAAAAGGTGACCCTCACATTAAAAGTCACTTAATGAGACTTTATAACAATAAAGTCACTTTTTGATAAATTTAAGTGGGTGAGTGATTTTATTTATGAGAAATAAATAAAAGGGATTTTCACTCACATTCAATCTCATCCATTGGATTGATTCTTTTTCCACCATTGGATTAAGAAACTCACTTAGGTCAAACAAAAAGGCATGAGGGAGGCAAAAGGGTTTTACTTTTCATTTTTTGCATGAGGAGAAGAGAGTGCTGAGAGAGGAGGTCGAGAGCTTGAGAAGGGGACGAGTTTTCCTGAGGAAGAAAATCGAGACAGCCATTTGAAGTCAGCACAGAAACCGAGGTGCAGTACGGCTCTCATTTAATGCTGTACGGATTGCTTTTATCAGCACAGAAACCGAGGTAGAGTACGGCCTTGCTGCTGTACGGCTGCATTTACTTCAGCACTGTTTTCGAGGCATTTTTCTTGCACAGAAATCGAGGTTTTTATTGACTGTACGGGCTGCATTAATTGCTGTACGGACAACATTTATTACAGCACAGAAATCGAGACTGTACGGTGCATTTATTGTTGCTGGTACAAATTTTTTCTGGGTTGTACGGTCTGCAAGTTATTGGCACAGAAATCGAGAAGGGTGTACGGCTGGGTTTGCTGAGCACATTTCCAGACTTTGAGAAAAAGTTTGCCGGTGGAGATAAGTTGTATTTTTCACCATTTTCTGTCCTGTACTTTGCTGAAGAAATAATAAAAGTCTCTCCTCTCTCTGACTGGTTTTCCCCGTGGGGGTTTTTCTAGGGCTGATTAGCCAAAAATCTCTGAGTCAAATTTATGGTGTGCATGTGTATTTGTTTCAGCCTGTTAGTAATTTTATTTTACTGTGTGTTTAAAATTGTTCGGCAAAATTTTAAGTAGCTTCAAGCCTATGCAAAACCGGCTGAAGTGAAAAACACAAATTGTTCATTTAAACCAGCTAGCAGTAAAACTCAGTTTTTCAACACTCTAGGTCCACATTATACAAATATCAATGTACGAGTTTGTAAAGGCAAGTTGCATATATGTGTACGAAGCACTAATAGCTTCATAAATCATAAGATTCAATATTTTTCTAATTCCTTGTTCCAACTCCATCTATATTATTGTTCCCAAGAGTGCTTAGTCTTTGGGTGCCTTTGCATTTTTTTCATGGTAACTACTACTTACGTCTAATGTGAACAAACTTGATTGTTTTAAGTTCAACTAACAAACTTTCAAATTTTTTGGTATCTTGAGTTTGATATGGTTTATGATCCTAAATTGCTATATCAGCCAGTATGAATACCGTAAGCTAGCTGTAATCATTTGAGATATGAATTAAAGTTGTTCAATATCTTAGTAAAAAGATCCATTTGTATTCACTTAAGTACACTTGCAACATATATTTTGAGTGTTAATGGATCTAAACATTTAAGAGGTGTGGGCCCTCTTTATTTATATAACCTTGAAAACAAAAAGTGGTATTATTGATAGATTCAATTGAAATTTTTATTATTGGTGATATTTTGACACAATAAACTTCAATCATTCAATCGATTTTCAACACTTTTCTTATGATTTTGGCCTCCACATGGTCGAGAGCTTGTAGAAGTTCCTTGTCTGTTTGGGAGCTTCTGGAAGCTCCCAAACAGACAAAGAGCTTGTACAAGCTTCCAATAAAAAGGGAGCGGCAAAACAAGTTCCCAAAAAGCTCCTGAAAAGCTTCGAAGTTCCCAAAGAAGCTCCCATAAAAAAGGGGACGTTTCGTACCAGCTCCCAAGATCCCAGGAGCGGGGAAATGTCGGGTACGGGTTGCCAAAATCCCGGGAGCGGTACCCATGCAACTATGGAAAGAAGATTCGGGTGTTGAGGACAGACAACGGGGGTGAGTACACTTCCAATGAGTTCATGGAAGTGTTACAAAAATCGCGATTTTTCGATTTAAATTGGAATCGTTGGCTTCTCGAGCCGATTCAAAGCTTTCTGACTAAAACTCGCGTTGACCGATTTAAATATGGTCAACGCGACTGTAACTCGCGTTTTCCGATTTCGATTCAAACCTTGACGTGAATCGCGATTTTGGGTTTGGCGATTTTCCCGCGAACAAACATTCCCGCGCCCAGATTTCGATAATTTTTATTTATTTATATGGCAACAATCCTTCGTTTGCTATCATTCTCCGTGGGTGTGTGTGCATGCATTGTGCTCTCACGCGTCAAGCTTGGAGGCTGGAGCAATCGTGACCGTGTTTCAATTGTTTCGCGTCGAGGTTTGAGGCTGTGTAGTGGCCGCATCGAGGTCGAGAAGTTGTGTAGAGAGCAGTGCATTGCGTTGAGTTCGGGAGGTTGTGTAGTGGTCGCGGGCAGGGAGGTTGAGACGCTGTGCATGAGGTCGGGGCTCTGAGCATTGAGATTGGGAGTCTGAACAGTGAATAGTGGCCGCAAGAAAAGGAAGTCGGGACTTGAAAATTCAAACTCAAAGCAGGGAAGTCGGGACTTGAAGTACTGACTGTGGGAAGGTTGGTCGTGACTGTCTGGTGAGGTGACTGTGTGAAGGGGCAGCAAGGTGAATGTGTGGAGGGGCAGCTAACTAGACTGAAGGGGCAGAATTTGGAAGGGTCAGTCGAGAGAATCTTTAAGGTAAGGTCATCATGCTCAAAATTTGTTTTTAATTATTTAATTTATAAAGATTTAGATTCTACAATGTCTTTTTGAATCATTGATAAATTTGAATTTTAAATATGACAATGTTGTAAATTTTAAAAATTTAATTAACATTGTTTTGCAGGCAACCAATTGGCCTTTTTCAGCCAGATCTCTTACATATGAGATGCTGAGATGAGCAGTTTTGACGGATCATTATTTTATTAGTGAACTATTATACTCTCCCATGTCAGGACTGAGTCTTAGGACACTCAGATTTGAGGACTGATGTAGCCATTTAGTCATTTGCAAAGCAGTTAGTGATGCCCAGATTGGTGTTAGTGTTTTCTCATTGGACAGATGATGGTTCAGATGGATTATTTGCATGGTTATGACTCGACATTTATTATATTGTGTTATGGTTATCATTGCTCTTATACTCATCTTCGTGACATATACTAACATTTAGTGTCATGATCTGGCGGTCATAAATATATGGAATTGGATGTATTTGTATTATGTATTGATGTCCCTACTTAGACTTGGAAGTTCCTGATCTATACTCATTGGTTTCACCCTCCCTAGGGAGAATAGAGGTAGTCATTCCCACCATACTCTGGCTTGCTAGTGTTGGCTTCATTGTTCATTGTCTCCACCCATCCATTTCCTTCCAGTTTTGTTTTATCTCGACTTACTACTTGACTTGTGGCATGGAGGACCTTTCCCCGCTAGAACCTTTGTTGGACAAACCTCCCTGTTTATATTGTGTCTTGGCTCTGAGTTGGTGACAGAACTTGCCTTTGGTGAGTTGGATTGTATGCCTAAATCATTCTGGTCGGTTGTCCCGATGTTTGACATTGTGCAGAACTCCCCCTGGTCACTTGAGATGTTGGCTAAAACTGAAAGCTCGTGTACTGCTTGTATTGGAAATATTTATATCTAAGTTGCCAGAAAACGTGGGTACGGGGACGGGTACTGGTACGGGGACGGGGACGGGGACGGGGACGCCACTTTTTGAAACAGGGTACTTTGGTACGTCGAGGGTACTGTAGACATATATATATATGTGTGTGTGTGTGTGTTAAAATTTATAAAAATAAAACATTTCACACTCACATCATACATGCATATTTGATATTTCTAAATTCAATGATTCATATGAACATTCGCATTGAAAATTTCAAACATAAAATAATAAATTTGATAAATCAAATGACATAGACCCATATTAGATATCAACTGGAAGACTGAAGTTATATTAATATAATTAACAACATAAAATATTATATGTCCATGACACCATGAGTTCAAACTTCATTGCCATATTACATCCAAAATTTGCCTAAAGGCATTTTTAGACATTAAAAAGAAAGTTCAAAACAGTAAACATTGAACATGAACAAGATAGTTGATTTGGCTTCCTCAAGCCATGCCATCAGCAGCCTTAGGATCAATGTCATTAGCATCACTAAGGTCCTCTGTCACGTTGTCGCTGGAGTAGTGAGCACAATGCACTAGCCGTGAGAAATGCAATGTTGTGCTGGTTTAGGTAAGGGGCAAGGGCTCGCATAACATGTGTTTTAGTGTTTTATTATTTAATTTTTAAAATTTTAAACTTCAAACTTTTCAAATTGACTCATCCCGAACAATGAGCTAAGTTAAATTGTCAAATGGTTGTATCGGCCGCGTACCCAATCACGTGGTACGGCGTACCAAAATCCACGCAAGTACCCTATTTTCATACATGAAGTACCCGGTACGTGAGATTGGATTTGGGTACGGTTGGGTACGGCTGGGGACGTACCATTGAAGTACCCAAGTACCCGGTACGTGTACCCAGTACTGGTTCGTGTACCCGACCCCCCGGTACGGGTACCCATGCAACACAGATTTATATATATGCCCATGGAAATTGTAAACTCTAGAATGTGTATTTTAACATATGTGAGTAAAGGGCAAAAGCAATGAAATGCTAAAATACCCCGTGAAGGGTATAAGAAAAGGTCCCAAAAGCAATGGTTAAATATATGCTATATCCAAATATTGCTGACCTTATAAATTTGAATATGTCCTGGATGAAAGCTGCAATTAGTTGTGGTTTTAAGCACTGGTGAAGTCTCAAAGGGTCATATAGGCCAAAAAAGGCCATGGAAATAAAATTGATGATCCTAATGAACCTGGATCAAACTTGATGTAGACATGATCCCTAAGTTGAATAAGCACTCTCTGAACAACTCAACCATTTGTGAGGCACTGCCATTCCCTGTGTTGTTGTTTGTCCGGCATATGGTTATAGTGAGTATTCCCTTTCCATATCCAAAGTGTCACAATGTTGAATTGGTAGTCATCCTTTGTACTAACCCTGTAAATTTTAGCCTTCACCCTTCACTAGCAATTTGACTACAACTATGAAGTGAGTGTAGTCTTGAAAGTCTGGTCTGAGTAATAATAAATAAAACCCTATATATGTATTTGGTTGATGTACCGCCAGTGAGGTGACTGCTACTTGTTATGATTGTTACTTAAATGATTTGTAGAGCATGTCTTAACCTTGTAACACTTGCAGCAGATGGATGACAGTCTGAGTTATATTATTGGTATTTGGTCATTTACAGGTGATTTATTGTCTATTGATATTGTTGATGATCAGGCAAAGACCTGGAAAGGGTATGAATATACACCCTAGATGGATCTAGACTCTCTGAGTCTAGTGAGATAGCTTATTTTCAGTTCCGGGCACTTGCAGAGATGGTCAGGATCATTTTACCCTTCTGATGCAGTTTTGTTTCACAGGATGATGTGTCTGAGCAGGGAGATGTTTTTATTGGATCTCCTAGGGCGCTGTATGGGGCATAGGGGGTAGAACCATTTGATTGTACCATAGTACCCCCATCCTAGAAAGCTTGGTGGGCTCAGTTGGACAACACAGACACCCTAAGAGGCTGTTTTGGCAGGTTCACGTTTTTTGAGGCAGATTAAAAAATGATTAAATGGCTATTGAAGAAATCGATTTGGGCTACTGAGGCAAGGAAATGACATGGGATGAGTCATGATGATGAGAGTGATGTCCTTCGCACCTTCTGCAGCAGTTGTAGCACCTGATTGGGCCCACACCTATTTTTTGGGCATTTTTATATTATTTTCTGGAGCTTTTGGGAGGCTCACGATTTCCTCAAGGTGGCACAAAGTCAAAAAATTAAAATATTATATTATGTTATTGTGCCATGGGGACACCCAGAGGGAGTTAGTTAACACTCCATGGATCCACCATGTGTTTCATATATTTCTTGTTGAGTGGGGTACCCTCTTTATGGGTGATCTAGTCCACTTTGGTACTTTATGGTTATATTGATCCATGTATTGTATGTTGAGCTCATCTCAACCATTGATTAGAACATTTATATCTTTTAATCTTAGCCACTCGTTTTGAAACTGGTTAGGATTTTGGTTCTCTTGTTCATTTGTAAGGGGTCTTTGGCTCTTGGATCTGATTAATAGAAAAACTTTCTTGTGGATATTTTTTGGATCTCCTTTGCATCTGGTGTTCTTAGATGGTGATTGGAAAGTCTTTTGCTTCCTAGCATTCGGGAAATTTGTGTGAGATCTGTATTTTTTTCGGGCTCATTGTCTTGTCTACAAGAGGGCGACTTCATCTTGGGCGTTTTTGCAGGGGATCCTCAACTTGCTTGGATTGGCTTCGTCTTGTATCAGGGGGTTTTCATTAGCTTCATTGTGATCTATGATTACATCTTGTTACTTTTCTGAAGATCTTGCTTTTCTTTCGTGATACGACAAATCTGATATTGTTGACGTTTGCTTGTGTAGGAGAGAGGGCGCATTGGTTACTTGGAGCAAAACGTTGGGCTTAGAAATCACACAGGTCTTCTCAAATTGATCGGGATAGCAGGGATCATCACCTTCAAGGCATCTACAAAGATTTCTAGGTAAGATCTATAGGTTAGTTCTTTTCTTCCGAATGTCAACCCATTGACAGATGCTTTTCTTCATTTTATTGAAAATTCCATAAATAATAAAAAAAACCAAAAATACTAAAAAATAAACCGCTCGATCTTTGGACAAACCACTGCTGGGTTTTGTAGATCAGGCCTCCCTCTCACCAATTCACCCCTAACGCTGAGCTAATTCTGCCTGGTTTTCCCTAGATCTGAGAAACTGCCTTCTCAAACCCTAGTGCCCCTCACTGATTTTTTGACATTTTCCGAGATCTGATTTTTTCGGGAAAGTAACAACTTGGGTTTGTAGATTGGGTCCTCTTCACTCCAAATCACTTCCAACGCTGAGCTAGATGCTGACAGGTGGCCCTAGATCTGAGAAACTGTCTTCCAGGACCTTAGCGCTTCTCATCATTTTTCTGACTTTTTCCCAGATCTGATTTTTTTGACATTTTTCCAACTTGGGTTTGTAGATCAGGTCATCCCCATCCCATTTCCCCTCCAACGCTGAGCTGATAGTCTCTAGATTGACCTAGATCTGAGGATCTGCCTCTCTAAACCCTAGCGCTAGCCACCTTATTGTTGGTTTCCCCTATAGACTGAATTTTTCGGCCAAGTAATTTTCTGGATCCATAGATTAGGGCATTTCCCAGGTGGGTCCACTCCAATGCTGGGCAGATATTGACTCCATTACCCTAGGTCCAATAGGCACTGATATCCAACCCTAGCTCTAGCCCCTCTTTGGCCTCTTTTCCTTGCAATCTGATCTTTCCCTGATGACTCGAGAACTTTGATACTGTCACATCTATCATTGAGTCTATCCATCGGTTCTAGATAGCCCCAATATTGTCCCTGCCCTCCCTGCATTGGTCACGTTTCCCAAGGCAACAAATATCTTCACCAGTTGCTAGTACCTCAACCCTAGATCTAATATTACCCCCATAGGTCACCTATGTTCCTCTTTGGCCTCTTTTCCTTGCAATCTGATCTTTCCCTGATGACTCGGGAACTTTGATACTGTCACATCTATCATTGAGTCTATCCATCGGTTCTAGATAGCCCCAATATTGTCCCTGCCCTCCCTGCATTGGTCACGTTTCCCAAGGCAACAAATATCTTCACCAGTTGCTAGTACCTCAACCCTAGATCTAATATTACCCCCATAGGTCACCTATGTTCCACTTTGGATCAACCCTCATTCGTATAAAGCCCTCATCCAAAGCCCTGACACACTTAGTGACACCTTCCATAGATCTAAGGTCTCCAATTGCCTTACACCTTACGTACCTCAAGTCTAATTGATCTGATCTGGTGTCTAGGTCTGATCTCTCCTATCAGGAGTAGATCCGGGTCTCCCCCTTTGTTGTCTTGGGCTAAGATAACATAAAGTGAAGGCTGCCTTGATTGGTGTGACAACCATCCATTTGGGAGTCTAGGCAATCTTGGTTCCACCTCCTTAGTTGCTTGTCCCTTTACCATCCATCCTGGATCCACCTCACATAGGCAACTACAAGGTTGGTGATAACAGGCCTTTTATCCTTAGTGAAACTAAAAATGCCAAGGGAGAAGGATTTTGCATGGGCTTACTGTGAAAAGATTCCTGGTTCAATTAAGTTGTTATGTAAATTTTGTAAGGATCAATGCAGTGGGGGCATCTTCAGATTCAAATACCACCTTGCATGGATTCCCGGTCATGACATTGGCCCTTGTAGGAGTTTTCCCTTAGATGTTAAACGCCAAGCCAGCTTGGCCATTGACTCCATGAATGAGCTTAAGAGCAAAAAAGCACAGATAAATGCTGAAATCTCAAGTGCTCTAGGTGCTCAAACATCTTCCAACACCCCCTTGTCACCTTTCACAAATGAATCAACGATGCCACCTGGCCCAAGCCATTTTCCAAATCCATCTAATCATATTCCTCCAATTCCAACAAATTTGAATACTGGAGGTGGAAATGTACATTCTTTTTTTGCTCCCCGCACACAACCTGGTGCCCAACCTAGCTTGGATGGCACAGGTTAGAAAAAGAATGTTCATATCCAAGCTAGGAAAACCATTGCCACTTTGTGGTACTACTGTGACCTTCCATTCAACTATGCAAGAAGTCCTTATTGGCAGGCCATGATTGATGCAGTGGCCATTGCTGGTCCGAGGTTCAAAGCCCCTTCTTATGACAGCCTTAGGACTGATTTGTTGTTAGAAACTGTTGATGATGTCAACCTTGCACTTGCTGATTTTCGTTCCTCATGGGTAGAAACGAGGTGTACTATCATGAGTGATGGATGGACAGATCAACGAAACATAACGTTGATCAATTTCCTTGTTTCCTGCCCAAAGGGAACAATGTTTCTCAAATCAGTGGATGCCTCAGATAAAATCAAGAATGCTCAACTGATTTTTGAAATGATGGAAGAAATTGTTAACGAAGTGGGAGAAGAACATGTTGTGCAAATTATTACCGACAATGCAGCGAATTATATGGCTGCTGGTAGATTGTTTGAGACTAGGCATCCCACTATATTTTGGAGTTCTTGTGGTGCACACTGCATAGACTTGATGCTAGAGGACATTGGTAAACTTCAGTGGATACAAGAGGTTGTGGAAAAGGCAAAATCCATTACCAAATTCATCTACAACCACACAAATATCCTTTCCACCATGAGAGTATACATAGAAGGAAAGGAACTTGTTTGTCTTGGGGTGACGAGATTTGCAACAAACTTCATCTCCTTGCAATATGTAGTAGAGAAAAAGGTTAATTTGAAGAGAATGTTTTTGGGACTTGAATGGATGGCTTCTAGACATGGAAGAACACTTGAGGGCATTGAAATTTGTGCTCTTGTCTTTACTGAATTTTTTTGGAGAGAAGCTGAAGAGATCATTGCTGTGATAGAACCACTTGTCAAAGTGCTTAGGTACTTAATTTCTAAACCTTTTTGAAATTTTCAATGTTAATAATAATTAGTAATTACTTCATTAATTCTATTCGAAGTCAAACTATTTTTTTTGCAAATTTCATTTTAAGTTTAAAATTTTAAATTGATATAAAAATGCAAATGTTTGCCAATTTACTTTAATGATTGGTCTTTTAGGATGGTTGATGGTGAGAAACCTATCATGGGTTACATTTATGAATCAATTGATCTCGCTAAAGAGGCCATCAAAGCAAAATATCAAAATGATGAGACCAAATATATGCCTCTTTGGGACATCATTGATGAGCGGTGGGATAGGCAGCTACACTCGCCTTTACATGCTGCTGGATACTTTTTAAATCCAACATATTTTTATGATAAGACCAAGTTTAGTGAGGATGGGGAGGTTGGTCGAGGGCTTATGACTTGCATTGAGAGGATGAACCCTGATTAATATGTGCAAAGTCGCATCATTTCTCAGTTGCAAGATTATAGGACGCCTTCAGAATTTTTTGCCTTTACCAGTGCTACAAGGGAAAGGGAAAGAATGTTGCCAGGTATTTTGTATTATGTTTTATAATTTATTATCTTGATTCTTTTAAATTTTTTTCATCTTCAATTATCAATCTTGATTCTTCAACCTCATGCCACTTGGCATGTCTTTGGTGGCAAAATTTCAGCAGTGATACGCTAGATCTAAAGAAATTTGCCACTAGAATCTTAAATCAAACATGCAGTGCTTCAGGTTATGAGCGAAATTGGAGCATGTTTGAGAAGATTCATTCCAAGAAGCGCAACCGCTTGACACAAAAGTGGTTGAACGACCTTGTTTTTGTCCACTACAACCTTCGGCTTCGCAACAAGTAGTTACTTGGTGAGACACATACGTTTTAAAAGTTAATGGCGTAATCATTTGTAGTCTGAATTTCAGGGGTTGTTATAAATTTTCAACACATTTAATTTACATTTTCAATGTATCTTGATATTGATAGGTTTGGATCATTCAACCATTTCCATAGGCATGGAAGACACAGAGCTAGGATTATATCAAGATGGGGATCCTACATCTACTTGGATCCAATCAGGGGCTCCTCTTTTTAGACCTGAGAACTTAGAGACCCTTGAGGGTCAAGCTGAAGTAGTTGCAGACATAGGAGCATCTACTTCTTAGCTTCTTTTTTACTATTTCGTATTTACTTTTAGACTTTTAGAATATGGATCCTTACTTTTTGGTATTTTGGAGTTTGGAGTCTAGACTCATCTTATGTATGAGATTGATATAATTGGACATCTATCTACATTTTGGACTCATCTTATGGATGAGAATTGATATATTTTAGACATCTATCGATATCTATTGAACAGCTATTGAGAACTTGCAGTATTTGGACATGGCTATTTGAAATTTGAATATCTATGAAAAATGTTTTTTTTTTTTTAATTCAAAATATGTGTATATATTTTATTTTTTGTATTTGCCGATATTTTCCCAATTCGATTCAAACTCTTCGCTCTTTTGCCTTGCCGATTTATTGCCGATTTTGATTTTGGCAACACTAGTTCATGGAGTATTGTTTGGCAAAGGGGATCAGGAAGGAGCACACTGTGCCCCATATCCCACAGCAGAATGGAGTTGCAGAGTGGAAGAACAAGACGATGGTTGGAGCATCCAAGGCCATGCTATTTGATCAAGGACTGCCACTATTCCTTTGGGCCGAGGCATATAGGACTGCAGTGTACATTCAGAACAAGTGTCCCCACACAACTTTGGGGAGGAAGACACCAGAGGAGGTCTTCATAGGCACTAGGCCAGATGTGAGTCACATTTGCATATTCGACAGTGTCTACTATTGTCATGTTCATGCTGACAATAGGAAGATGCTGGACCCTTATGGAGAGAAGGGGTTACTTGTTCATTATAGCGAGACTTCGAAGGCATAAAGAGTTTACATTCCTGCTTGCAAGAGGATCATTGTGAGTAGGGATGTCTAGTTCGATGAGGACAAGGCCTTGCGGAGATCTATGGACGTACTAGCAGAGCAACAGCTAGCACAAGACACAGGGATTAAGTTGGAGGAGCCAGATGTACAAATACAGGGATAGACACATGGTACAAGTTCTGGTAGTTAGAGGGGGTCAGGTGGACAGGATCCTTCGGTCATTGACTTGAAGGATGAGCTGCAGCAGGAGACGGATATCCAGCAGCCGCAGTAGGTTAACACTAGGACAAGGCCTAAGTGGTTTAGGTCCACAATGCAGGATTCTAGGCAGGTAGATCCTCCACAGAGATCTTTTAGACGGAGTGTACCACTAGAGAGACTCAGTTATATGTCGTCGATGACAGAGTTGATTGACTCTGAACCTTCCGGTTTTGAGGAGGCTGCACAACATGATGTGTGGCAGGAGGCCATGGTTGAGGAGTATGACTCAATCATGAAGAACCAGGTATGGGAGGTGTTACCACCTAAGGTGTACTTAGTGGTTTTTTATCAAGTGAGCCTGGTGAACCGGACAAGGATAACTTGTTCGGACTTCAGAGAACCTTCAGTGTTGCTTTTGGGGAGCTTTGTTGTACTATGCCACATGTTCATACCCCATGGGGGATTTGTAATAAATGTTCTAGCATGATAGTGTCTATAAAAGACTCGGTCTCTTAGACTTTATTTGTCAATTCGATCAGCCCAGGGTGTTTTTTCCCTTGGTTATTATTGGTTGTTGAATAAACAACTGATAATTTCTGAGTTTTTCACTCCATACCTCCAAAGTTGGGGTGGTCGGATTGGCATTTAGGCCTATTGAGGTTATTAGAGTCTATGTGTCAATATATAAACATGCTAGGCATCATGGTTGAGTCATATGAACATGTCTAAGTCCCCCTAGGTTTTTTCAATTTTTCAATTTTTTTATTTTTTCAGTGTTTTTTGTTAAAATTTAATTTTTCCAAAACTTAGGCTATTTTTTAATAGTTTAATTGGAAAAATTGATTTTGTAATAAAAGTGGGCCAAATAATCAGTTTCAGTCATGTAGGTGCTCATTTTCAAGCTAAGAGCACCATGTAAACCCATGGACCCACTATCTCCTAATTTTGAGTGATTTTCCATCACTCAGGTCAGACAGTCCCAAAAATCAATTATTGATTATTTTAATTAATAAATTGATGAATAATGGAGCAAATCCAGAATCATAGATCAGTGGATTCTCAGTCGATTTGATTGAAATCAGTCAGATCTGAACCAGATTGACTGGATCTGACAAATCCTTGACTGATGGAGGTGATCTGGACAAATCCAGAGTTGATCTTCAGCATCCTCTATGGGGAATTTCGCCCTCCCTCTCTCCTCCACACGTTTTGGCTCATCTGGATGAGTTTTGGTGGACGCTTCAGTTAACAGGTTGAGCTGTCAGTCAGATCAACCCCTCGATTGACAGTTGCACTCAGTGAGACTCAGATCTGGCTCAGTTAGACACAGATCTGTATTGATTGACTCTCCATCAACTGATTTGATCTGTCTCCTTGGGATTTGGGCCCCCCTGGGCTGGATCTCCTGGTTTTTGTATAAATCAAAGCACAAGCAGCCTCTTCCAAGCTAGTTAGAACTGGGATTGAGGTGCCGTTGCTCTTGTATTGTATTGTTTATTATTCTGGAATAAAGAAGCTTTGGAGGCAAGATCCATGGTGTAATGCTCTTCATGTGTGGATGGTGATTATCAAATGCTTATGAGGTATAATCTGTGTTATTTATCATTGCTTTTGTTGGTTAATTTTTGGCCTTGAAGGAGAGAGCTCCCTCCTGTTAGGGTAAGAGTTTATTCTAGTTTGATTTATGCTTTTACTGCTGCTTGTTTCAGATCTATTGGAGTTGTATGTATTTTAAGTTTAATTGCATGCTTTCCAATTATCTCTTCCAGCAGCACCTATGCTTTAACCATTTGTTTGTGCAAGGATTTCTAAGTTGCAGGTGATCTCGCTTGTAGAAGAGGTTGAACTGGTTTGCATCTTCCTCATCTTCAAGATCTTCTATATAACATAGTCCCTTGGTGTTCCACCAAAGCAGAATCCAAAGCCCAACATTCCCATGCTTCAAACACTCTTTCTCTCTCTTCCTCCTTCAAAATCTTAATTTTTCTTCAAATTGGTTACGTTTAAAGAGTCTTATTGCTTAGATCTGTCTCATTAAGAAAATTACATATAGATCTAGTTAGTAAGATCCTTTCTTAAGTTTAGATCTCAGTTCCGTTTTGCATATAAAGTTATATTTTAAAAGATCTAGTTGAAATTATCTTCTTTTTGCAAACATTTTAAAGAAAATTTGTAGCTTGCTTTTAAGGTAGTTTCGTTTGCTGTACTTTAAAGTTTCATATTCTGCAATAAAAGTGCACATCTCATTGGCTGCCCAAACAGCAAGCCAAGATCCCAAGGAAAGATTGCTTTCCTTGGTTTCTTTTTGCAAAACTAGATTAACCCAACTTAACAAAATTTTACTTAGTTTTTTTTCGGTAACAAGTGTAGTGACCCAAAACACTTTCAAAGTGTGTTTGGGCACATTTGATTTTGATTGCTCGTTGTTTTTTAGCAGGTCTAACAAAAAAAAAAAGGAGACTCTGCCCAATTTCCGACTCTTGGACGAACCGGAGCTTCCAGGAAGCTTCCCCCACCACTGTGTTTTAATTCTAGCTTGTTACAAGCTTGTTGTAAGCCTTTGGATCCCAGATAACAAGGACCAAAGTGCATCAATTTTAATTTGCTGATATTGTAAATCGCTGCTAATAAAAAGAAAAGTTCCTTTCGAATAGGCTCTTTCGAGCCTATTCACCATCCCCCCTGGGGGGATTTGTGTCTGTGTTTCTTTTTTGTTTTTTCTTTCCTTTTTTTTTTGCAAACTAGCGTAGTTCTAATCTGCAGGGTAGTATACTTTGATTTATTATCAATTTCATATTCCATATTTGAGATTTCAAAGTAATCTTAATACTCACCCCACGACTTCTCGATTGACCCAAAAGGGGAAAGAGATGTGTGGTAGGACTAATTAGAAAACCGAAATTGTGTATCTGTGTTTTCTTTTTCATCATTTGTTTCATCTATTATAAAATTAACCCCTCTTTGATTCCCCGATTGAGATCCACTTGGATCGAAAGAGGTTCCTGGAGGGTTTTCTTTTTTAACAAGAACACCCATCTCAAAATTTACTAAAATTGACAAGACTCCGGTGTGTATGCTCTGCACTTGGCTGCGGTTCGTCCGATCAGTCAAGCTATATCAAAAACATTTGAGTGACTAGAATAATTAGGATTCACTCTCCCAAATTGACAAACCATTAGGTGAAAATCCAACACCTAGATCAAACCATTACGGTGGCAAAATACCCAAAGGAAGCAGGAACTCCTGAAAAGGGACCTCGAGGCGCCGATCTCTGTTACACCTGCGAGTGCATTATGAACAATAGCCTGAGAGACTCCATTCAACCCACATATTCCTTGCGGGTAGCCGTGACGGTTTAGTTTTGGGCATACTCCAAGTACTCTCGGGTATATCTGGAGTCCCCCCCCCCCCCCCCCCCCCCCTTCGCCTAATTTTAATCAACTCATATGCCACATTAACTTAAAATGTACCAAGAGGCAATTGCAAAACATTCACTCCAAGCACATGCAAGTACATTGATTATCTTTTGACTCCATTTTAAGGCACTGGTTGTTTTCTTGCTATAAATGTATATTGTGTCTCAGCATTGTGCTTTCGTGCGCTCATTTTGTATCTATGGTTGTTTATGGTTAAATTTCAAACTCCTAAGTAATTCATTCAGTTTAACATCACCATACTAAGTAATTAGCCTTAGTAACTCAATAGGGTCTACCCCCCTTGGCTTCGTTAGGAGTTGAGCCTAAACGGAGAAGTCAAGAACAAGGTGACAGCCTTGACTCGAGACTTGCCCCCAAGGACACACCGAGTGGCTTGAAGATTTCTGCCACGTGACACAGGTGTGTGAAAGGCGGGAACACTTTTTGGTGCCGTTGTCGGGGATAAATCTTTTTATTCTCGAGGACGACTTTTGTTTTCTTCCTTTTTGTTTTTGCTTTGTTTGATGAATGCTTAGAGTAGATCTTTAATTTTCATCTGGCGACTCCACTGACTTTTTTCCAGTTTTTATTTTTACAAAGAAAAGCAAAAAATAATTTTTGTGAAAAGATTTATAAATGCTTATTTTTCTTTTTCACATGGCGACTCCATTGAAGGGATAAAACCCTGTTATCTCATAAACTTGTGAAGTTTTGTTGTGTGTAGATGAGCCCATGCGACATGTTAAAACCTTTAAAGCTCATCACTTGACAGCTCCACCTTTTTAGTACAAGGTTTAATGGTTATATCAAATGCATACTATTAATTTTTGATATGGATGAATTAAAGGAGAAATATGGTGCCCAGTTAACCGGAATGTTTCAGCTTATCGATTTCTGAAACATCCCGGGTTTTCCTAACTGTTGTAATGGTTTGGGGGATGCATATAATTGGCTTCCGACATTTCATGGAAATTATGGTGATTCGGCCATCTGGCATGTCAAATCTTTCCTTCAGTTGATTGCTGACTCCAATATTCTTCATGAAGACAATATGATGGAAATGTTTGCTAGTACTTTTTGGGGTGAGGCCTGTTGTTGGTTCTATCAAGGCCTTCCTAATAAATGTATAACTTCTTTTCCAAGCTTCCTTTGTATGTTCTTAGAGCAGTGGCATGATGGTAGGGGCAGTATGAATGGTTTAAAAAAGTTCCTTGAAAAGATCTGTATCTTCTACCTATCTGGGACAGAGTATCACACGGAAACATATGATGGACCTTTTGCCATGATACAAAGTATTGAAGACTTGGAATCACTTCTTGAACATTTAAGTGAAGAGGAGGTTCATGATACTCCCATCAAAGAGTTTCCTCATAGTTATTCGAGAAAGGATGTAAGTAAGCAGCTTATTAAAGAATATGAGGTATCTCCTAATACACAGCAAGATTCCGAGGAAGGGAAAATCCAGGATGATCCTATTGAAGAGCTTTAGGAGGAGCCCATGATGAAACACATTGTTGAAGACTCTCCTCATATCACCATAGCTGAAAACATTGAAGATTTGAGGTATTCTCAAGTGTGTTGCAATGTTGATATCTTTCCAGAAATCCCTCTAGAGAAACCCACTAAGCAACACATCCCAAGTGATCCCATTGAACATGTCCAAAAAGTTTCCTTGATTGAAGATAATATTGAAGATCCTCTTCATGATATCATAACAGAAGCCTATAAAGAAACTTATGATAAGATCAGTATGGTGTGTGGGGACACTAGACCTTGTTCTCCTCATGTTGATGAAGGTTTGGAAAGTTTATTGCCTTGTAATTTTTTTTTCTGAAGAAGATTGTTATGAATACAAGGAGGACATGGATAGGCAGGAGCATGATGCCATGGATGAAGAGTCCCCCACATGACATGGATGGGAGTGATGACTATTGGAATTTCATAGATAATCCAAATTGTGAAAATCTTATGGAGAATCCCATCCAGGATATGTCCAACAAGGGGAGTGTCTATTCAAAAATTTGTGGAAGTCCAATCTACGATACGTCCATAAAGGGGAGCATGGATCTGGATGTCTGGGAAAACTTTAGTATGAAAGAGGAGCACTCAGAATTTTCATGTGATCATTCAGATTCATATCATGCAGAGCAGCACAAGGGTATCAGTAATGAAGACATTGAGAAGCAGTGTTGTGAAAAGTCAGATGTGATGCAGTCAGTGGAATATCAGTCTCATCCATCTTTTTCACATATAGAGGTTCCTTATGATTTGGAGCTACTTGGGGCTTGTGCAACAAGTTATCATTTGATAAGCCCCGATGATCAGTATGATGATGTAGTCAGTCTACCTCATCGTTTTGATTGGTATATCAGTCCTATCCAGTCATGGATAGAAGCAGCCTACATGAGCACATACAAGTTTGGGAAGAATTTTTATGACATTATTCATGCCTATGATCTCCCATCCATCTCGCCCATTCTGAATCATCACGCAGGTTTGCATTTTCTGAATAAGGTATCCTTACTTTGGCTGGTAACCAAAGACAAGGAAATTTTTTTTCATGTTAATAAAATGCTTAGGTGGTTACATTGTATTTTTTTATTACACCTAACCTTTTTGTATCATGCTTAGAGTAGGAAAATAAGCTCCTAAAAGAGAGCATTTACTTTCTGCATCTATGTTTTGTACTTAGCTATAATAATTTTTTTTTTCATTAGTTAATTACATTTATTTTGTTTAAATAAATCAGCTTAATGGTTCATTTGGTTTTTATATAAAGCTTGTGCTACTGAGGTTTTTTTGTCAAGTTGAGATGTTTTTACAGGGTATATAAACCAGAGATTCTGGTGTTCTCGTATCCTCTCTTTGAATTAAAGACCAGATCGAGCACACGTCCCACAGTTGGAGCCAGAATGTTACCACCTAAGTTGTACTTAGTGGTTTTTTATCAAGTGAGCCTAGTGAACCGGACAAGGATAACTTGTTCGGACTTCAGATAACCTTCAATCTTGCTTCTGGGGAGCTTTGTTGTACTATGCCACATGTTCATATCCCATGGGGGATTTGTAATAAATGTTCTAGCATGATAGTGTCTGTAAAAGACTCGGTCTCTTAGACTTTATTTGTCAATCCAATCAGCCCAAGGTGTTTTTTCCCTTGGTTATTATTGGTTGTTGAATAAGCGACTGATAATTTTTGAGTTTTTCACTCCATACCTCCAAAGTTGGGGTGGTCGGCTTGGCATTTAGGTCAATTGAGGTTATTAGAGTCTATGTGTCAATATATAAACATGCTAGGCATCATGGTCGAGTCATATGAACATTCTAAGTCCCCCTAGGTTTTTTCAATTTTTCAATTTTTTTATTTTTTCAGTGTTTTTTATTAAAATTTAATTTTTCCAAAACTTAGGCTATTTTTTAATAGTTTAATTGAAAAAATTGATTTTGTAATAAAAGTGGGCCAAATAATCAGTTTCAGTCATGTAGGTGCTCATTTTCAAGCTAAGAGCACCATGTAAACCCATGGACCCACTATCTCCTAGTTTTGAGTGATTTTCTATCACTCAGGTCAGAAAGCCCCAAAAATCAATTATTGATTATTTTAATTAATAAATTGATGAATAATGGAGCAAATCCAGAATCATAGATCAGTGGATTCTCAGCTGATTTGATTGAAATCAGTCAGATCTGAACCAGATTGACTAGATCTAACAAATCCTTCACTGATGGAGGTGATCTGGACAAATCCAGAGTTGATCTTCAGCATCCTTTATGGGGAATTTCGCCCTCCCTCTCTCCTCCACACGTTTTGGCTCATCTGGATGAGTTTTGGTGGATGCTTCAGTCAACAGGTTGAGGTGTCAGTCAGATCAGCCCCCCGATTGACAGTTGCACTCAGTGAGACTCAGATTTGGCTCAGTTAGACACAGATCTGCATTGATTGACTCTGCATCAGCTGATTTGATCTGTCTCCTTGGGATTTGTGCCCCACCTGGGCTGGATCTCTTGGTTTTTGTATAAATCAAAGCACAAGCAGCCTCTTCCAAGCTAGTTAGAACTGGGATTGAGGTGCTGTTGCTCTTGTAGTGTATTGTTTATTATTCTGGAATAAAGAAGCTTTGGAGGCAAGATCTATGGTGTAATGCTCTTCATGTGTGGATGGTGATTGTCAAATGCTTATGAGGTATAATCTGTGTTATTTATCATTGCTTTTGCTGGTTAATTTTTGGCCTTGAAGGAGAGAGCTCCCTCCTGTTAGGGTAAGAGTTTATTCTAGTTTGATTTATGCTTTTACTGCTGCTTGTTTCAGATCTATTGGAGTTGTATGTACTTTAAGTTTAATTGCATGCTTTCCAATTATCTCTTCCAGCAGCGCCTATGCTTTAACCATCTGTTTGTGCAAGGATTTCTAAGTTGCAGGTGATCTCGCTTGTAGAAGAGGTTGAACTGGTTTGCATCTTCCTCATCTTCAAGATCTTCTGAATGACATAGTCCCTCGGTGTTCCATCAAAGCAGAATCCAAAGCCCAACATTCCCATGCTTCAAACACTCTTTCTCTCTCTTCCTCCTTCAAAATCTTAATTTCTCTTCAAATTGGTTACCTTTAAAGAGTCTTGTTGCTTAGATCTGTCTCATTAAGAAAATTACATATAGATCTAGTTAGTAAGATCCTTTCTTAAGTTTAGATCTCAGTTCCGTTTTGCATATAAAGTTATATTTTAAGAGATCTAGCTGAAATTATCCTCTTTTTTGTAAGCATTTTAAAGAAAATTTGTAGCTTGCTTTTAAGGTAGTTTCTTTTGCTGTACTTTAAAGTTTCATATTCTGCAATAAAAGTGCACATCTCATTGGCTGCCCAAACAGCAAGCCAAGATCCCAAGGAAAGCTTGCTTTCCTTGGTTCCTTTTTGCAAAACTAGATTACCCCAACTTAACAAAATTTTACTTAGTTTTTCTTTGGTAACTAGTGTAGTGACCCAAAACACTTTCAAAGTGTGTTTGGGCACATTTGATTTTGATTGCTCGTTGTTTTTAGCAGGGCTAACAAAAAAGAGAAGGAGACTCTGCCCAATTTCCGACTCTTGGACGAACCGGAGCTTCCCGGAAGCTTCCCCCACCACTGTGTTTTAATTCTAGCTTGTTACAAGCTTGTTGTAAGCCTTTGGATCCTAGATAACAAGGACCAAAGTGCATCAATTTTAATTTGCTGATATTGTAAATCGCTGCTAATAAAAAGAAAAGTTCCTTTCGAATAGGCTCTTTCGAGCCTATTCACCATCCCCCTGGGGGGATTTGTGTCCGTGTTTCTTTTTTGCTTTTTCTTTCCTTTTTTTTGCAAACTAGTGTAGTTCTAATCTACAGGGTAGTATACTTTGATTTATTATCAATTTCATATTCCATATTTGGGATTTCAAAGTAATCTTAATACTTACCCCACGACTTCCCGATTGACCCGAAAGGGGAAAGAGATGCGTGGTAGGACTAATTAGAAAACCGGAATTGTGTATCTGTGTTTTCTTTTTCATCATTTGTTTCATCAGCTATTATAAAATTTACCCTCCTTGATTCCTCGATTGAGATCCACTTGGATCGAAAGAGGTTCCTGGAGGGTTTTCTTTTTTAACAAGAACACCCATCTCAAAATTTACTAAAATTGACAAGACTCCGGTGTGTATGCTTTGCACTTGGCTGCGGTTCGTCCGATCAGTCAAGCTGTATCAAAAACATTTGAGTGACTAGAATAATTAGGATTCACTCTCCCAAATTGACAAACCATCAGGTGAAAATCCAACACCTAGATCAAACCATTACGGTGGCAAAATACCCAAAGGAAGTGGGAACTCCTGAAAAGTGACCTCGAGGCGCCGATCTCTGTTACACCTGCTGGTGCATTATGAACAATAGCCTGAGAGACTCTATTCAACCCACATATTCATTGCGGGTAGCCGTGACGGTTTAGTTTTGGACATACTCCAAGTACTCTCGGGTATGTCTGGAGTCCCCCCCCCCTTCGCCTAATTTTAATCAACTCATATTTCACATTAACTTAAAACGTACCAAGAGGCAATTGCAAAACATTCACTCCAAGCACATGCAAGTACGTTGATTATCTTTTGACTCCATTTTAAGGCACTGGTTGTTTTCTTGCTATATATGTATATTGTGTCTCAGCATTGTGCTTTCGTGTGCTCATTTTGTATCTTGTCATCTATGGTTGTTTATGGTTAAATTTCAAACTCCTAAGTAATTCATTCAGTTTAACATCACCATACTAAGTAATTAGCCTTAGTAACTTAATAGGGTCTATCCCCTTTGGCTTCGTTAGGAGTTGAGCCTAAACGGAAGAGTCAAGAACAAGGTGACAGCCTTGACTTGAGACTTGCCCCCAAGGACACACCGAGTGGCTTGAAGATTTTTGCCACATGACCCAGGTGTGTGAAAGGCGGCAACAGGAGGTTGTGCCGAGACCTGAAGGCAAGAAGGTGGTAGGATCTAGGTGGATCTACAAGGTGAAGCATGCAGCAGACGAAAGCGTGGAGAAGTACAAGGCACGCTTTGTGGCTGAGGGGTTTTCACAGAAGGAGGGTATTGACTATGAGGAGACCTTCGCCCTCGTAGCCAGGTATTCTTCTATTCAGACCATTATCTCTTTAGCAGCAGAGATGGGTTGGCGAGTCCATCAGATGGACGTTAAGACTCCCTTCCTGAATGGAGTGATAGAGGAGGAGGTATATATTGAGCAGCTAGAGGGGTTTGATGTGGAGAACAGGGAGACGCATGTAAGCAGGCTGCATAGAGCTCTCTATGGGCTCAAGGAGGCACCTCGAGCATGGTACTCGAGGATAGACAAGTATCTACGGGAGATGGGATTTCAGCGGAGTGAGGCTGACCACAACCTGTACTTCTTGACAGGTGAGGTGCCTCTTATACTAGTCCTATATCTGGATGATCTCTTTCTTACAGGAGATAAGAGGCGGATTGGAGACTGCAAGTCCAACCTTGCAGTGGAGTTTGAGATCAAAGACCTTGGGATGATGCATTACTTTCTGGGCTTGGAGGTTTGCCAGAGAGATGGATGCTTCTTCATTGGACAGGGGAAGTATGCAGTAGAGATCTTGAAGAGATTTAGGATGGAGGACTGCAAGCCTATGGCCATACCTCTAGTTTCCAATTGGAGGAAGATTGATGCATCAGGGTCAGACGGATTTGATCCTACCTTGTATCGTTAGCTTATTGGATCGCTTATGTATTTGGTCAACACTCGACGAGACATCAACTTTGTAGTCAAATCTTTGAGTCTGTTCATGGTGGACACTCGGAGAGTGCATTGGAGGCTGCGAAGCACATACTTCGCTACATCAGAGGTACAATGGAGTATGGATTGGTTTATGAGCGCAGGGGAAGTTTATAGTTAGCAGGATTCACAGATGCTGACTTGGCAGGATGTGTAGAGGAAAGGAAGAGTACTTCAGGTTGTTGTTTCAACATTGGGTTAGGGGTTGTCTCTTGGTTCAGTAGGAAGCGTAAGTCAGTTGCATTGAGCTCGACAGAGGCCGAGTACATGGCAGCCAACATGGCTGCTTGTGAGGGTATGTGGCTAAGTAAGTTACTTTCAGGGTTGTTCGAGTGGCTACAGTAGTTCACTGTGACAATCAGGGTGGCATCAGGCTATCTGAGAATCCAGTGTTCCATGACCAGAGCAAACACATAGACATCAGATACCACTTCTTGATAGATTGTGTTGAGAGAGGAACCATTCGGTTGGAGTACATACAAACAAAGTTTTGTGAAGTTCATGGATAAGTTGGGGTTGCTACCGAATCCCTTCCTCGTTGAGAGGGGGTGTTAAACTAGCAGCAACAAGGAAGGTCTTCCTGCATGCACGTGTTCTTGCATGCAAAAGACTTAATTTAGGAAACCGATTGTATTTAATTTACTTTTCCTAAGTTTACTTTGGAAAATAAATTAAAGTGATGTAAATTAACTTTAGTGAAACACTAGTTAAAGTGAAAGTGAAATTAGGGGTTTCCCTTTACCTGAAGTTATAAAAGAGAGATCAATTAATGGAGAGGACACACTTGTATTCCAATAGAGACAAGATATAGACAGGGAGAGAAATCCAGACAGAGGATTTAGCTGGGAAGACAGAGGAGCGAGCAACAGGATCATCGAGCTTCGTACAGCTGGGCCGTACACTCACACAGGAGGGTGTTGATGTTTAGCTGGGATTTGCCTAGTGATTTTGTCGGGTACTGCATTCGCCATGTTTGGGTGAATTGTAGTGATTGTAAAAGTTCCATATTTTTTCATAATAAAATCTATATCTGACTGCTGCACTGGTTTTTCCATCTTGGGTTTTTCCAGGGGTTTCCATACCCAAACTAATAGTGTCAATATTGTGATGTGATGTTGTGATTTATTTCTCTTTTTTATATTCCGCTGCATTCTGTTAAATATATTCATGTGTGGTTATCAGTAGAGATTTTGCATGCACTGTTAGCCCTAGTTTGAATATTAAAAGAAGATTTATAGATGGAAGAAGACATTATGACCCATCATTCAACCACTCTAGGGAATTCTTTGTCTTCTTCTCTTCCCAACTATGACACTCAATTCTGTTAACCCCGGAAAAATGGAAGAACCAAATGGGGACAAATTGTAATGTATTGAAGTTAAAATTGAAATCAAACCCATTTGTTGTTCAAAAATGGAGAAAAGATGAAATTGATCTTTATACATCTTCTCTAGCCACCCACAAGAAAGATTGACAAACTGAAAAATGTTAGTTATCCAAGATGACTGAAAAGGGAAATGAAGCTCATTTTTACCAATTATACGACAATGTTCAGACTTATGACTTAAAATTTTGTAAATAAAGGCTTGACTAGAACACGAACCCATACATGAAGACTCAGAAAGTTGGGACGAGAGGGTGGATGGAAAATATTGAAAACATATATTTTCCCCCAGATGGCTAGGAATGATTGACCTTGTAATTTGATAAGAGGGAAAGTCTTTCAAATTAATGATACTCTTGATTCCAGGAATGATTTCAAGACTCGAAACAAGGTTAGTATAAGGATCAACTTTACTGTGACTTCTTAAAACCACACATTGAACCAACCCATCTTGATGAAGGATTGGATGAAGAATTTTATCGATATCCTATAAATTAGGACAAGGATCCCCATTAGAATGTTCTGTTAATAAATGTTTTTTATTAGGTTCACTTACAACCATATCATCACCATATGATTGTTCTTCTTTAAGATCGTCATTACTATCACTCATTAGACAAAGAAAAAATCAATGAAAAAACCTTGCTCTTTGATCATATACTGATGACATGATTGTTTCTCAAAAGAAGTAAGATTATTTTCAAAATTTTCTTCTTTTGCAGGGACATGATCAAAATTTGAATCAACATCCGATGGCTTTAACATTGACTCGGATTATCGTCAACCAGGCAATGACTATGGAGTTGCTCTCCAAGAGGAACTTCAATGGATTCATCGATGAGAGACTCAACTATGGATGTTTCCTAATCGTTATTCTTGTCCTCTCCCTTTTTATCTATGCCTTCTTCGTGTAGTGATGGCTCTACAATCTCTTCCAAGTTAATATCCAAATCATCATTTGAAATAAGATCATCATCATGGCTATTCTTTAACAATTCTATGACACCTTGGCGAATAGAAGGGTCACTCAAAAGATCAAACAAAGGCACATTTTTTGTTGGCTCAGGAAAGGAGGACTCAATTTGATAAGGGCAATCGTCAAGTGTTTCGGCACTACCATCTTGACTGTCTTCATCAAACTGATCCTCATCCACACAATCATTGTTTGATTGCAACCTTTTCACCCCATTCATCTATTAATAACTTAGTAAACATGTCATACCCACTAATTGATCCCGGAGCTAAATGGTCAAACCACCACCTAGCACTGCCCCCTAAGGATTCTTCTAAGGCTCGTATATAAACATCTTCATCATCCACACCTTTACTTTCCATATAATACCAAAGGGCATCCAAGTGACTTTCAATTGACTCAATTTTCATTCCACAGAATCGAGGCAACCTTTCGATGTATCTATTTGGCATAGGATGAGATGTCCCATAAATTTCAAAGAAATCAAAAGGAGAAGATTTGACTTGTTTCCTAACGACTCTGGTTACTTGAGTGGGGTGTCTAACTGAATCTTGATAATCATTCACCCAATGCTTTGGTTGGGTTTGATGCTACTCACTGGTTTACTCAGGGTGGTTGGGAGCACTTCATTACATGGATGGGGAAACTGGTGGTTATCATAAGGATTGTTATAATTAGGTTCATACTCATAATCATGCTCAAAATCCTCATCCCAAGGATTGATCTCCAACTATCCCTTTCACCATTTTGCTTTTTAAGCACATTTGGATTTTTCTATTAATTCTTTCATGGTTTGTGATATTTGTAGAAATAAATGTGAATCCATTATGATTTACAGAATGGGTCCGCTTCCTAGCGGAGTCACGTTGTGGAGTTTGAACTGATAGGTCGGTCCTCCAGTAGAGTCGCTAGGTGAACGAATTGTCATGTTCACCAAAGGATAATGTTATAAGAAGAGGTGAGTGAAATTAAAAGCAATGATTATACAAATTTAAGCAAGTAAAATGTAATCACTGAAATTAAATTGGATTTGATATGAATAATAAACCATGCACGAACATTCACAGACACTGAAGGTAAACTAAAAGTGGAACCAATGTAAACCTCTCCCTCCTCGGCATCGGTGCCAAAAATATTATACATTCTTGTAGTTGCCCCTTTAGGTGATCCTATCTAGGATGGTGGAGGGGAGACAACTAAAGTTGTGACCTATGATAGCCAAGACCTTTGAATAAGTTCAGTTGTCATACTGGTTAAGGCTATCGACACTTTAGACCAAGCTGAGAGCTAAGCCTAGGGGGTGTCCCTATGGTCACGACAACCTTATAAATGAATAATCTAGGTGGATTACGAAAGGTATCTTGATGAGATCTCTTAGTTTTATGGTTAATTAGAGATTGGAACAATTACTAAGAGAAAACGTGTGCCTATGTGAAAAGCCCCCAATTTGCCCTAGGGTTTTAGGTACGAAAATCAAATCTAGTGGCAAAGAGGTGAAATTAAATGAAAATAGGCACTAAATGAATTGCTAGGTGATTAATATGTCAATTAGACGTGATCCTAGCAATACCCAGATTGTGGTTTAAGCCAAAGTGAACAAATCCCAAGGAGGGTGAAGTCTCCCAAGAGAGACCAGTGCTTTGGATGTGCAAATGGAGTCCGCTAAATTTGGAATTTGGTCTCTAGGGGTTTTAAGTGATTTCCAATTTGGGTTTTCAATATCAAATGTAGCCGCAACCTAGAACTAGGTGATCCTAAAAGTAAGGGTTTTAAATTAGGGTTTTATTATTATTTTTATTATGCATGGGAAAGGAAATATTGAAAAATAAATGGTAGAAGAGATTTAACCTACCTGGAAATGAGAGATGCATGAGATGTTTCCCTTTGTCCAACATTGTCAACTTGGACGCTTAGTTTTATCCTCCGTTGAAGATTTGGTTTGCCTAGTGTGCTCCTCCTGCCAAAGACAAATAAACACAATAAGTAAAATCAATGAAGCACGACTCGCGTTGGACTCGCGAGTAGGGACGAGTCAAACCTTGAATTGAGCACTGGCCAAAGACTCGACCAAGACTCAGAACACCCACAAAACTTGCTCGACTTGCAAAACTCGGTCGGACTCGGGCCAGTGAAGGAAAAGAAAGGGTCGTGATTTTTAGCCTGGAAGTGAAAAGACCTGTCATTTTAGCTCACATTTTTTGGAGGGAAAAGCCACATCGAAGAGGCTATAAACACCTCTTGCAGGTCTTAGCGTTTCATTCATCCATTTCCTTTCGATATCTGAGTGGTATGAGTGGCATCATTCGTCGGTGGAGTTTGGAGTCTAGACCGTCAACCTCACGTCTGGACAGTGCTGAAGGAGGGTGGAGTATACCATAAAATGACACTTCTCCGTCCGAGTATTGACACCAAATGTGTCAAGACACAAAAGTACAAAGTGGATTGAAGTAGCCTAAACATTATAGATGAAGTTAATCCTTGATGCATACTTGTTTGTTCAGCCTTGCCAATCTTTATGAATGAGTTTTCATTGCACTCGGGTTCTCTTGTGACAACTCGCGTGTCACTCGTGGGTCAACCTTTATGCAACCGTGAGTCATCCCTAAAAAGTTGCACTCGCGAGTTGCATGTGTAAAAGTTGTGAGCAAGTCGCGAGTTTCCTTACTTATACTCGTGAGTTCCTCAAGACAAACTTAAAAATAAAAACATGATTAGTTTATGGGCAGTTGGGTTCGAAATGCTAACTTCCCTAACTCCCCTAACCATCCTAGGCCTCATAACCTCTCCTCACCAGCAAGTATAAATAGAGGGCAGGGGTAGGGGATAGGGGAAGCAACTTTGGAGAGTAAGGTTATGCTGGAGAAATCTCTTGGAGAGAGGAGCAAGGAGGACTCAGTTCTTGGTCTGCAGAAGAAGGCTTGTCTCAGACAGGGTTGTAATGTTTCCTGAACCTCAGTAATAAAGGATGCCTTTCTTCCATATATGTCTTAATGCATGCTTTTGTTGTTATGAATCATGATCTATGTTGTCATTTATTTCTAAATGCAATTGTAATTTGTTCATGTTTCTTTATATAACAATAAGAGATACTGTGGAGAAGCACTAATCTTTGTGGCAGGTATTGAAGTGCAGAAAGCTTTGGAGCATTTGAAGAAGGGATTAAAAGCTAGGATCAACCGTCTGAAAAAGGTACTTGTCCTACTAACCCTTATTCTATCTGTTCATGTTCCACACCCTTGATGTTTGTATGCCACACCCTAGTATGTTGGTGACCCTAGGACCCCAACTCATAAGGTAGATATCCCTCACAACACCACATGCCTGTGTGGCTGAGATACTCAACAACATGGCATACAAAAAACACAATAAATATTGGTTTTTGTATTTTTTGTATGCCCTATGGCTGAGTATCTCAGCCACACAGGTCTTTGGGTTGAGATACTCAGCCACAAGGAACAACAAAAACAAGTTAATAGATATTATAAACATTAAATATTAAAATGCAATGCTTTTTATTGTTTACAAATAGTTAAATGAAATTTTTTATTGTTTACAATGATTTTATTGACTTTTTTTATTGATTTGAATTTTTTTGTTATCTAATGGTTATTTTTAAGAAAGTGTGGCCTTGTAGGCTATGGCTGAGTATCCCAGCCCACAGGCCCTATGTGGTTGAGATACTTAGCAACATGGCATGTTTTTATTTGCTTCAGCCACACAGAGCAACTGCAACAATTAAAACATGCCCTGTGGTTGAGTATCTCAGCCACACAGGGCCTATGGGTTGGGATACTCAACTACAACCTATAGGGCCACACTCAACCACCATTAGATAAATAAAATTAAATTAAAATTAAAATTAAAATTAAAATTTAGAAATGAATGTACAGTATGATGATGATCATTGAAATTTGATATTGATTATAAGTTTAAAAAAAATTAAAATTTAAAATAAATCTGTGATCATTGATAATAATTGTTTATTAATGTAGAACATTTAATGTCTTTGCAGTTCACATTCCATGGCACCTAAAGCCAAGGCTAGATGGTCTCTTGATTCAACATGGCAATATTGTGTCCGTGTGAATCCCGCTGATGATCACATGGTCATTTGCAATTTCTGCTCAACCCATATGTTTGGGGGCATAAATAGGTTGAAACTTGAAATACCACCTTGCAAGAGTTGCTTGCAAAGATGTGGTGGTTGGTGACAAATGCCCGGATGAAGTCACAACTGAAATGGTATCTGCTTTGGATGCCATTAGAGAACAGAGTGAAAAGAGGGCAAGATACAAGTTTGAAACTTCCATGATAGGTAGAGAGTCAATGGGACCCCGAATCCAAGTACAGGAGGGTCCACATCAACTGTTGCAGCAAAGAGAAGTATAGCTTCTTCGTTCTTCCTTCCTTGTACAACTCAAGGATCTCAATGTTCCTTGGAGAGATTTAATGAAAAGAAGAGAAAGGAGGATGATATGGCAGTGAGGAGGTTTTGGTACCATTGCAACCTTTCATTTAACCATGCAAAGTCATAATTTTATCAGCCCATGGTTGATGCCATTGCAACTCCTGGCCCTATATACAAAACCCCCTCTTATAATGCACTTAGGGGGAAAGAGCTTGATGAGGAGCTCGAGTGTGTTAAGGAACAATTGGAGACCATTAAAGAGTCATGGAAGTTTACAAGCTGCACAATTTTGTTTGATGGGTGGACAGATCAAAGGGGTAGAACAATCATTAATTTTGTAATAGCTTGCCCTAAAGGAACCATGTTCCTAAAATCCATTGATGCATCTTCGCATGTAGAGGATGCACATCTGATTTTTTCATTGTTAGCTGATGTTGTGGAGGAAGTTGGGGTGACAAATGTTGTCTAGGTAGTCGTAGACAACGCTGCAAATTATGTGGGTTGGATGATATTGATTTATAGTTTGAGTGGGTTGTGGAGGAGGAGTTCCTTGACGATTTGAGTTGGCTTGATGAAGAGACTCAGGATTCCTCTAGTCTGCCATATTCTCAAATGGAAACTCCAAATACACCTGCTTCATAGTTGCTTCAGTCTGCTGATGTTAACACTAGCTCCTCGAGGGCATATTTTAAATTTTTAGGCGTACTTGTAGTTAGGCATGAGACTCGAGTACATGGAGACATTGTCTATTTTGGTTTTCTATTTATGTTATGAGACTGATTTTTGAACTTGCTGCTATTTCTGATTTTTAAATCACTATGGTATATCGTTTATGGTATATGGTATACGGTATATGGTTATGGTTTATGGTTTATGGTTTATGAACACTATGGCTTATGATTCATGAATCTATGATCACTATTTAAATTTTTGCATACACAAATTGATTGTGTTTATGAGATAATGTTATGAATTATTGCATAGATTGTAGTTTATAACTTGTATGGATTGGAAATGCATTTAACCTCTATTTTGTGCCCAAATTGTACCATATTTTATTTTTTTCCCTATTTGCCAAGTCTGTCCCTAGTCTTTTTCGAGTTTTTCCCAAGTCGACGAGTCATATGCCAATCGAGTCTTTGCCGAGTCCGAGTCGTGCAACATTGGTTCATATGACTCAAAAACAGTGATTAGCATGGTAATATACATTGACACATAGGTTTTAATAACCTCCTATGGCCTAACCACCAAGTCATTTACTCTAGCTTTGGAGGAGCGGGTGAAAAACTTGAAAATTATAAGTCATTAAACAACGACATATAATTCTCAAGGAAAAAACACCAGAGTAAAGTATTGATGACTAAGTCCTAGGAAAGCCAAACCTTTTACATAATTTCATCATGCTAAGTCATTTATTACAATTTCCCCGCAGGGTATGAACACGTAAAAAAAACAAAAAGGGACCAGCACTTGGTCCTGATGAATCCTCAGAAATTCTGAGCACTGCGTAGGAACAATTGACTTGTTCTGATCCTTAGTGGCTCACTGGAAATCCCCTAAGTGCAACTTAGTGGATAACAATAAGCATTGCTAAGATGTTTAAGGCTATGATTAGATGCATGCCTCAATGTCTACGAGCTTTGTTGAGTAGGACTTAGTTGTATATGATGGTGTTGTAGTCCAAGGCGTGGTTATGGGCAGACTATAGGCGAAGAGGCGTAGTCTGCTTGTAGTAGGTATGGGTTTGTCTAACCATAGTGACCAAGAAAAGGTAGTGTTGCACAATGCCAGTTAGTCTATGTGAAGTTGGGAAAGTTCCATGTTCGAAAGAAAAAAAGATTGAGTAGACTGCAGGTCCGTGACAGTTGGTGTTAGAAGAAATCTAGGTGCTCTCTTTTCTATTGCAGGTTGCTTGACATGTTTTTGGTGTTCTCGGTTACACTTGGGTGGACTTGGAAAGAAGGGCACAAATCCTTGAGCAAGTTGATAAGTATCCTGAGAATTCCTGAAACAAAGGTTGTGGTTGGGCACAACGACAACCCGTCGACGGAATCTAGGCAAATCCTTCGTGAAAGTTTTCTCCTCTCTCCTTATTCAACTCATAATGGAATTTGGGGCCATGTGTTTTCTAGTAATATGTCTATGCTGCAGGTTATCCTTCTTAATCAAGTTCCAAAGTGTTTTGCCTGGCAAGGATTTATGCTGCCAAAGGTATTTATGTTTTCCAATCCCCACCCCCCTGCTCTCTTTGGCTTGGAAATAGAATGCTAGTTTGTTCAATATGTACATACTTTACCTCTTTCCCCTCTCCACAAAAAATTGAAGCACAATTTTTTGATTTTTTCAAAGACCCCCTTGGAGATGTGTGCTAGGGATCTCCAGTAGACTGGAATTTCTTCTAGAACAGACTTGACTAAGGTTAGACTATCCCCTTGAGACAGCCACGAATTGCACCAAAAATCAACTCGCTTTTCAATTCTGCCAATCAACCAACCCCAGTTTGCTTTGCCATATGAATTGGGTTTGAGTTTGTAGCCCAGGTACTTGAAACCATCATTGAAATTATTTGTCTGGAAAGGAAACAATGTCTTTAGTTCTTGTTCCACCTTTTCAGAAATGCCATAAAAAGAAAGTGCAATAAGTTTATCACCATACTAGTGGCTTTGCAATTAGTCTCGAATATCTCTTGAATTGATCTGCCCTTTGAAATGGATCCATTCAAGAACAAGAGCTGGTCATCTCCAAAACAGTAAATGGGTAAGACTGAATGAAATGGAGTTGAGATAGAAAAGGAACCCATTGGTAAGATCGATATCCTATTGCTTCTCTTGTTGAAAGATCTTGTCCATTGGACTGCCACTTGGAGTTGGCCTCTTTCTTGGTTGCTGAATTGTGTAATCCCATTCCTAGATCTGCAAATAGGCTTCCTCAAGAGTGGAAGAGGATCCTCAGTTTTTGTTTCCTACTTGCTGCTGCCACCTTCCCTGAGCCAATTTTATCCTCTCTTCCCATTTTTTTTCATTTGGTAGCACTCACCCCTTTACATGCTCCAAGTCCACATTCAGTGCCCAACAATTGGTCCTTAATCAAAAGTAGGTGCTCTTGTCTGTAATGTTGCAGAAATTACATGTCCAAAGAACATTCCGTCCCCCGACAAGCTTTGCCTTAGGCCTTCATTGTTTTGTTATATACTTCCACAGTAGATATTTCCTTTTTTGAGCTTGCTGTCTTGCTACAGCAGGGTCATTTTGAGTATTGGAAGTTGCACTTGCAGTTCCCCTTGCAGCAGATGGAGCACTGGCACTAGTGAAGATAGATGAGCTTGGACAAGGGGGGGCAACACCAACAGTAACATCCCTCCCTTTCGTTTGACTTTTACCAGCTGCGGTTGATGGTTGAGCCATGATTTATGTGGAATCAATCAGGAAAATCGCTTCTGTTGGAGAAATGGCAAATCTGGTTTGCAAATCCACCTTTAAAACACTTGGAATCCCTTAAAATCTTGATTTCACTCTTCACCTTCTCAATGAAAAACTGTGAAAGCTCTTTCCCTCTGCTGAAAGTGAGAAAATCATTTTTAGGGCCCGTGGGTCACGTTTCCACCAACATATGTCAGGCATAAGGGACATGCCAGGGGCACGTGTCTGACACATGTTTGGCATGTGTCAGGCATGTGTCTGTATCTGACACATAGAATACAGACATGAAGGCCCTAAAGGACATGTGCTGTTTCTTAGGTGGGCAACCTTCCTCGGTGCCTCTTGGGTTGCACTTTGTCCAGGGACTAAAATATCTTAGAGTGCAGGTTTGGGGGTAAGCACTAGGCACAGAAAGTCGTTCCTGTTCCAGGCTAAAGACAGAAATTAGATTGGGTCAAGGTGGCAGACTATTCCATAAAAGCATCAAACTATGAACTGAAGCATAGCTGGAGCAAAATAAACTGTAGATTTCAGTAAATGCAAAGAAACTAATATTTATTAGTTTTAAAACGTACATTATGGCTGCTTATTCCTCCACAGTGCTTGGCTCCTATTAAGGATTATTATACATGCATCTTTTTTATCACGTATGCATATTGAGTTATTTTTGTTTTTGCTTCACATGGTTGATTATTGGCTGACAAGGAATTATATTTGTTATGTTTTGATTAGGGTCGAATTGCTTCAACAGGGACAAGGGACAGCACATTAGAACTCCTTTTTGGTGATAGTGGCTGGGTGGAACACAGAGAAAATGGAATACTCTATTGTTTCGATGCAACAAAGTGTATGTTTTCCTCCGGAAATGTATCAGAGAAACTTCGCATGGCCAAACTGGACTGCAGAAATGAAATAGTGGTGGATTTATTTGCTGGAGTTGGATATTTTGTTCTGCCCTTCCTCTTAAAGTATGCTGAATTTCTCTTCCATATTTCTTGGCAATTTATCTTCTATATAATGAAAGAATCTTCCGAGAGGAGAAAAATAAAAGCACACATCTTCAGAAGTACCAATTTTGCTCAGTAGTAATACTCAAAGTACAGAAAGTTGATGAAAAGTATTTTGTTACAAATTATAGTTGAAAGCTTTTACATGTTGAGGAATCGGGTTAATTTATTATATGGCTAAGGAAAAATTACGTTTAGAAAATTACTGAAGAACAGAAAGGATGCCATTTAGTAATGAAAAATTCACATAAAATCAGTAAATATCTAGCGATAAAGAGACAAAAGGGCAGTCGATATATTTAATAAAAATGGAAACCTTTGTACAATGAGGGAAAACTGCTCCTTAGCCCAGGGCCCATGGAGCATCTTTCCATGTAAATATGGACAAAAATAATTATTTATCCCGTACAAAATATTGTTTTGCACATTGCTTCTACTATCTTGTCAACTTGCCCTTAACATATATTTTCCCAAGAAAGAGATCTTTATTGAATTTTCAATAACTAGTGTTTCAAAGGTCCTCTGTCATTCAGTGTTCAAAAGTTAAGTTTTATATCTTGAACATTAATAAGTATTTTTTTATAATGTATTGAATATTAATATGTCTAATCATTGACACAGAGCTGGTGCAAAACTGGTATATGCTTGTGAGTGGAATCCTAATGCATTAGTTGCTCTTCGGCATAACATTTTTGTAAATGGTGTTGGAAATCGGTGCATTATTTTGGAGGGGGACAACCGCATCACAGCTCCAAAGGTAAGCATTTGCTTCTGTAATGAATGATACGTTAAGTTTTCCATGAGTTATATTATGTGAAACCTCCCGGTGGATTTTTGCAACTTGGGACATGTCAGATAAATATGGCCCGGGTCAGATTGTCAATGAAAAAATGGGGAATATGAATATTAAGGCATGTTAAGAGGCCTTTTCAGATCATGCTCTTTTTTCCCTATTTGATAATCAGTTTTACTTGGAAGCAAGCACGCTGATGTTATACATCTTATCATAGAGACATATTTTCTAAAACTTGCTAATTGTTATCCATTATCAAGTGTTTTGCAACCATAAGACTATCCAAGAACCCATGGAAAAGAGTGACAAGCAATTGAGAACATTGGTGTTGCAATCACTGTGGAAATTACAGATAAGAGATGCAACCAGTGATAAATAAATAGCATAGAAATCAGTTTATTTATGATGTCAAATGCAAATCTACCGGAAAGTGGAAAGGGGAAGACGTGATCATGAAAAGTTGATGATAGTTATGGCACATGATTTTGGTGAGGTAATCAGAGTAATGACTAAGAGTAAAAACCTGAGATAATCATGTTGGCTATAGATTGTGTTGCTGGCCAAAGTAGCTCTGCTTGTTTGCTTTTGGAGCTCATATGATTCTGGGATGATAATAAGTATTGATCTTTGTTGAGCCTTTTTCAGGGGATGGGGTGTGGGGTTGTTATATCTCCCAGCACATACTGTAATCATGTGCATCTAAATGAATGATACAGTTGAAGCATACAGGGACATTTGCCTTGATTTCAGCACTCATCTCTTTGGTTCATCTCCCTTTGGCTTGATATGAATAGTGCTGGATTATTCATGTTGTTTCCACACAGCCATCATCTTCAAATTCTTGACCTAACTCAGATATTATTGCATAGTTACGTACTAGTCACTTGCTTCATGTTTCCACTCAAATTGGGCAACAATGAGTTTGAAAAAAGTTAGCCAGTGCAAAAAAATACAATACAATTTGCAATTAAGTTCGACAAAGATAATTACTTAAAATTGTTATAGCATCTTGAAAACATAATAGAACATCATATATTGTTTAAAAACATGCCATTGTGTGTTTATATTTTTAAATTTATCAAATAAGAAAACATGACATGTTGGATAGGCCTTGTGCGTCCTTATTCCACATGTCAGACACAAGGATTTGTGGACACATGGGTCTCATGTGCTTGAAATGTGTCTTGTGCATGATGCATGTCCCACAATTATCAGACACTCATGCCCATGTGTTCCAATGTGTCCAACTCCTAGGACACCAAAAAATTTCAAAAGTAAAAAAATCTCAAAAAAAGGTGTGCAAATATTTCTTTACATGATATAAAATGTTTCTTGACATGTGCTTGAGTAGCCTATAGTGAAGACATTGGTGTATGTGCACACCAACCTTCGTCTTACATATAGTGCAAAGGAATAGTGGTTGAGAGGAAGGACAAAGATGTGGAATGTATTGCATGATGAGATGGGAATGAGATGCAAGAGGATGAGTTATAGCCCCTGACTTGTCACTCATGAGGTTCTTCTATAAATTTACTGTATTTTGTATTTTCTATTGGCATTCCATCTAAAGTATGATAGTATATTAGTATCGTGTTTCAGTTTCAAGATTTCATCTTATCTATGCAATACATTTTCATGCCATTGAATGAGAAAACAACATAACTTATGATTCCTAAATTTTGTTATCTTTTGGTTGCTCCAAAAGTGTTTTCACCTAGCTAGGGGAGCACTTAATGTGAT
This sequence comes from Pseudotsuga menziesii, assembly GCA_001517045.1. Lineage (NCBI taxonomy): Eukaryota > Viridiplantae > Streptophyta > Pinopsida > Pinales > Pinaceae > Pseudotsuga > Pseudotsuga menziesii. The sequence continues at coordinate 63,270 of LPNX011024764.1, read as the reverse complement.
GTGAAGGGATTGTGGTCTCCTAGCCCCTTTGTCGTATATTGGTTTACTTAGATTTGGAGAGCTTAGTAGGTGTATGCTTATCTTGGGATTGGTGCTAGGGAGGCAAACTTCTTGATATGGTAATTGGCACACACAGTAGTTTGTTATCTTCTACAAGGGTGCTCGTTGAGGAAGATGTGTGCTTAGGACATGTGGAGTAACCACCTTGGTGACGGGGGTTATGAACTTGGAAGGCTAGGCATGGAGCCCTAGGAACATTGGAGCCACCTTGCACATATGTTGAGGAGGAAGGCTTGAGTTTAGGAGCCATTGTTGGAGGATGCACCATCTTGCTTAGAGATGTGTTTGACATGTGGAAACCTAGACTTGGAGGGCACACTAGGGTTTGTACAAATCCTGTTGTGTCATGTGGCATTCATGCAAAGTGTAGCGCTCCACTCGGGGTTTTGTTGTTAACTTGGCCTATGGTTTACTTGTGGATTTAGTCCATGTAATATTGTTGGTCTCCCTCACCTAATTATACATAAAGGGACTAGAGTGTCTTTGTTATCACTTGTATTGTGTCTTAGAGATGTGATAGTTCTATTGGAGGATCATGGAAGGACGATTATTCGCTCTTGTAATGAGGATAGTGTTTGTGAGAGGCATGCACTAGGGTTCCTTGGCTTTTGTGACATAAGTGAAGAGTAAAGCTTGTGAGATGCAAATGTGGATCTAAGGGTGGTGTGATGCTAATTTGTTGTTGAGTTGTTGGAACTTGGTGGGATGCCTTTCTAGGCCTTGTTTTTGCTGGTTATGGTTTGCAGTATTTGTGGATGCCCTACCTAAGGTTTGGCAAGCTTTGGGGAAGTCCTGGAATAAAGTGGAAGGACTTGATGTGCTAGATTTGGAAAAGTTGAGTTGTTACCTCTCATATTGTATGAAGCCTTATATCAGTTTGAAGACCATGCCCAAGCAGGCTATGTTTGGAGTATGTACCTCATTGATTATCATTTGTTTGGCATTTTCATGACACATTACAAGAGCATACCGTTTGATTTTGATTGAGCACTTGGGTTGACTAGGGGCATATCATTTATGCACACTTTCATAGTTGCTTCCCTTGTGACGGTTTATTTGTTAACCACTTTGTGGGTGTTGAGGCATTTTAATGGGAGTTTCCCACTTGTACATTTGTCCAATACTCATGTTGATCCCTAGAGCACCTAGCTTTTAAATTGTACCATCAATTGTTTCTAGGTGGAATTCCTTGGTTAGAGGATGTCTATTGCCCTCATTTGTGGATCTTGCATCATGTTTTATGACTCATCTTGTTGAGCGCTTCTCATTTGCACTTATTTCAAGAAGGTTTAGCCTTCCAACGACTATGTTTGTGGACTCTTCATATGATATTTTACTTGATTGAGGAGTGCCCTAGTGTATGGGGGTATATTCAACATTAGGATAACATGTTTGAGGTGGTTGACTCATTTGATGGAGCTCTCCCTTGATCCTTCTTCCTTGGCACACATATTGAGGCATTACAACTTTTCATGCACATTTCTCTAGAGCGCATGCCTTCTTTTTTGGATCTAGGATTTTCTTTGAATGCCCATGCACATGGATCGATGCTTTGGCATAGTGAATGAGGTTTTCTTCACCCATGGACTATCTTGGAGGGTGAGTTATTTGGCTCCTTGGACAACATGTCCTATTTGTTTGGCAATTTTGGGCATATGGTTAGCTCTATCTTTTGGTCTAGTGGAGTGCTCCCCTATTTATGGTATCTTGGCACATGTTTTGAGGCCATCTGATGTTTGAGGAGGATCCACATTATTCTTGATGCATTTACATGGTCAACAACCCTAGATCAAGGAGACACCTTGCTTGAGGATGGGAAAAGTGGCATGCCACTTTCTATCGCTTATTTTACTATGCATATTTTGACTTGTCTTTAGGAGTTACGAGAAATTATATTTTATGTTTTCTTGGGAGGGATTTTGGATCTAAAAGTTGGTTATTATTATTTTATATTTTGAGGGTTTTGAGCTCTAACTCTAGATAAGAGAGGCTCCCTTCCATTGTAATGGTTGTTGGAAGTTTGAACAAAATACTATAGAGCTATTATTGAAGAGTTGTTGAAGGTTTTGAAGTTCAAGGGATTCTTTCTTGTTAATGTGAGGCTCATGTTTTGGATCAAAATTTGCTGAATGTTGATGCTGCAAATGCTTACAAGGAAATCAACTTGAAGGGCTAATTTATGGGTATTACTACTCCATTAGAAATGCTTAACTGTAGGATTTCCCCACTTAGGTATATTTGCTGTTTTGTTGAATATTTTGATACTATTAGAGTTATTGTAGATTAACATATTTTAAGAGATGCACTCACTTGAAGTGCCCTTTAAGTGATTTTTTTGCATTACATAACAATGATAACATCAAAATAAGGTTACATGTAGCATGCTGATTCCAGCTCTGTTTTGTCTTCGATTCTTTTGGCTTCTTCTAGTTTGGTCTCAAGTCAACAATAATTTGCTCAAACCCTGGTGCCTCTTCCTTGAGCACCTTGTTCTCCTTCCTTCAAGGGGCTTATAAGTTCTGCTTCAAGATCTACCTCACCTTCAGTTTTGGATTCTTCATCACTATTAAGAGCCTCATTTGAGTTTATTGTCATAAAGAGTACCTTCTCTGGTTCACTCTCATCGTCAGAGCCACTGCCATCGTCATTGTCAGAGTCACCACTAGATGAGCTGTTGTGCCTTTTTGTATAGAGACTTTTCTTCTTTGCAAAGTGCAAACTTCCCTCTGTTCTTATTCTTGTAATTATTGTACTTCTTGTAGGGTTTGAAGCTGTCATCTTCATCACTATCTGAGTTCTTTGCATACAGACATTTAGAAGCAAAATGACCTATCTTTCCACATGAAAAACATTTAAGAGGTAACTTACCTTTGTATTTCCCAGTGCCTCTCTTCAACTTCCGAACAAAGTTAGCTATTTCTTCATCATCAGATTCATCACTTGTTGGCTTGCCCTTTGTTGATTTGTTCTTCCCAGCTTGTTTGGAAGAGACCTTGAATGTTGCCTCCTTTCTTGACCTGTCTTCATCTTCAATTTTCATTTCATAAGCCACAAGAGTCCCATGTAGCTGATCTACTGTTATAGTCTTCAGATCTGTTCTTTCTTCTAGGGCAAAGATCTTAGGGTTGAACCTTTTGGGAAGAGTCCTTAAAATTTTCTGAACAACTATGGCCTTAGCAACTTCTTCACCCAAACTTCTTATGGTATTTACAAGTTGATACACTCGAAGAATATAGGCTGCAATGTCTTCGTCCTCATTCATCCTCAGCTGTTCAAATTGTCCTCTGTATGTTTGAAGTTTGGCTTCCTTGACTTTACCATCTCCTTCATATGTGGTTTGGAGTCTGTCCCACATTTCCTTTGCAGAGGAGCAGTTCATCGCTTTGTTGAAGATGAATTCATCTATAGCACCCAGAAGGTGATTATTGGCTTTTGAGTTGTTATTGTATTGAGCCAACTCATTTGCATTTGTTGGTACGGTCTTTGGTACCTTGTACCCATTTTCGATACTTTGCCATATTTCTATTCCTTGAGCTTCTATGTAGGCTCTCATCCTTATGCTCCAGAAAGCATAGTTGGACCCATCAAACAAGGGTGATCCATTTTTGCTTTGTTTAGCAAACTTGCCCATGACTGCCTTCCAGCGGTTAGACTGTTCTTGAAGGAACCTGCTCTGATACCAATTGTTGAAATACTGAGAGGGGGGGGGGGTGAATCAGTATTTGCACTATTATAAAATTTTAATCAAGAGCAAGTTGCTAATCACCAACCATAGCATATCATCAATGTACATAGAAATAACAAGATGCACAGTACACAATGTTTTTGACGTGGAAACCCAAGTTTTGGGGTAAAACCACAGAAGCCTTTTTAAAAATAAATTTGACCCAACAATAATTGTGGTAAACAAATTTAATACAACTTTAGCAGCTACAACTCCTTAGGCTTTGTCAGCTACAACCGACAAGCTGCTACAACAACTTAACTGACAAGATTGTTAGCCCTAGCACCACCCTACCACCCTGAAGAAAAATACGACTGAACCTGTGGACCTGTCAAACCAATTACTGAACCTGTTGCTGATACTCTCTGCTCTCTGATCACTGCCAAGTCATTCCTGTATACCAATGAGTTATTTCATTGCCATACACTGCTCATGTACATCGTTTGTACACCTCATCATACCCAATCATTGAATAAGTAATTCTGCTCTTCTTTTTCTGAACATAAGGTAGGCATCATTGCACCGAGAGGTGCTCTACAGCCCAGTATGGGCAAGATCTTGTAACATTACGTAACGTTATTTTTCTTAATAAATACTAATTTTTTTAATTATAGGCCAAAATAAATGTCCGCAAAAAAAACAACCTAAAATGTGGGAGATGTTGTAATCTTCCTACTTAACAAAACAATAAAAAACTAAAAATTTAATTATCCGTAAAAAAATGTGGGTCAAGAAAAAAAACAATATGGGGGAGATGTTGTAATGTTCCTACCTAACAAAATAATAAAAAATAAAAATTTGAATTATCCTCAAAAAAATGTTGCCCTTGTGTGCATGGTTTTAAAACCATGTGCACATGATTTTAAAACCATGTGCATGGTTTTTAAAACTATGTGCACATGGTTTTGAAACCATGTGCAAGGCCTTCTAAAACCATGTACAATAAAACCATGGGTTGTTTAGAAGGCCTTGCACATGGTTTTAAAACCATGTGCAAGGCCTCCTAAACAACCCATGGTTTAGGAGGGCCTTGCAAATGGTTTTAAGACCATGTGCAAGGCCTCCTAAACAACCCATGGTTTAGGAGGGCCTTGCAAATGGTTTTAAGACCATGTGCAAGGCCTCCTAAACAACCCATGGTTGTAGGAGGGCCTTGCATGTGGTTTTAAAACCATGTACGGGGAAATGTTGGAATGTTCGTTCATAATAAAATAATAAAAAATAAAAAATATTATATGTCGGGCATAAATAATATTAAATATTAATAATAAAAATATTATATGTGGACCTTAAATAAAAAGATGTGACTTTTGGTTTGAATCAAATCAATGGATACCTAAGAAGAGATTTGATCCCTCTCGGCGCTTGATAGAGCCTAGGATTTGGATCTACGCTGGTCATAGTAGCATTGCCATCGTAGTGTGTAGGAATGCATTAACATCATTGAGTGCACATCATCATCGCTTGTATTGTCATCATGTCAAGGCATGTATCATCATAGAGTGTATAGCATATATCATCACATCATCATGTATGTATCATAGAATAGATCACAACTTCACACTAGTACATACACTTGTACACTACTGTACATACACTTGTACACTACTCACACAACACTGTACATACTGTATACACTGCTCACAAAACAATGTACATATCTTTGTATACTTCACTGTACATACTTGTACACTTTACTTTACATACTTGTACACTTCACATAAATACATCACTGTATATGACTGTATATCACTGTGTACATACCATTGTGAACACATCAGTGTACACACACTTCATTGTTCACTCATTATATATCATACATACCTTGTAGAAGATCCTGAACAAGACTAACCTTCCACTGCTTCAAATTCGTGACTGTGGTTGACCTTTAATTTGGGACCGTTGGAAGACTGATAAAACCCACCAGTAAAACATCAAAGCATACAACCCAAACTTTTGACTGTTCAAGCTGAGGAAGACCTTGCAAACTCGGACTGTAATGAAGACTTGTGGAGGCTCAACAGTGAACACCCAGCAACTATCAAGAGGCTGTAAAACTCGGACTGCTTACCCAAAAAAAATCTGTGGAAATTTCAGATCTGCTGCTGCTGTGTATCCCACGAAAAACCTCAGTCAAACCAGCGAAAATCCTCAGTCAACTGTTGATTTGTTGATGGTAATTGTTATGACAACAACTTGGTGTATAAATACACCAAGATAGGCGTGAGAGAGGAGTTTTAGGGCCTACTTTTAGGTGTATTAAAACTTTTATTAAATTTAAAAATATTTTAACATATCAACACTTCAATGGGACCGATCTTATGGAGGGTTGAAGTGTTTTATTTAAATTTAAGTTTGTTTTAACTTTTGTTAACATTTATTTATTTTAAAAAGCCAACGTTGGAGGAAATGGGTTGGTTGACTTGGTGGAGGGTTTAAACATTTTATTAATTTTCAACTGGTTTTAATACTTGAGCTCTTAATGGGGCTGACCTAGTGTGGTTGCATGCTTCCAATGATGGGTCATTTGTTAAATTTTAATATTTTATTTATTTATTAATGATTTTTTTATTGATTTTAAAAATTGTTTTAACACTTTAACTTAATGGTAAGTGTTTAATGTTTAAGGATCTCCAAGAGGGCTTCGTGTAATGGGCATCATTAGTGTTTTAAGGGCAAGGCATACATCATAGGGTCAACTTCTAGATTGTGGGCTTAGGGACTTCTCCTAGGGTATCATGACTGCATTAAAACACAAATGACCACTGAAAGGGTCATTTGGGCTCTTGCAACTTCTTCAACCCACCAAGGAAGTGTCTAGGGTACTAGGGCATAGGTTGAGGAACTGGGGAACCATAGAATTTATTTAGGGGTACTTCAACACTCTAAAGGGTGTACAGACTTGGGCTTGGACAAGGTCGAAAGGTCTCCTTTGATAATGACAACTACTTAACCCTCAGGGGCTCCTCAAGGGGCACCAAGACACACCGACACACCTGTTGGCATCAATGACAATCTAGTCAACACGGTCTGTCTGTAAATCCTTGCCAATTTGTTCAACTGCTTAATGTGATAAGCTGCTCATATGGTCATTTAGTTCAACTGCTAATCATGTCTAACAGACTGTCATCATCTGAACTCAAAAGGTACAATACAAAATCTTGGAGAAAAAGAGAGTCATAGAACTCTCATATTCAATTCTTATATCAATCCAAAACTTTTCTCAAAAGTCTGGTTCATAAAAAATAATGCCAAGGTGTACGTACACGACTTTGATATGCCTCCTTGTCTTTGCATTAGACCTTCATTTGCAGGGCTGCCTTAGTCATTAAAATCAGAGCTAAGACTCCTCTCCAAAATGTGACTGTGACAAACTGTTGCTACCTCTGTACATTCCAACAAAAGACCCCAATTGCTGCTTCCTTGAACTTCCTTTCATACCCGAAAATCAGAAGAAGAAAAGACATAAAAACTTCTCTTCTGCTGTTGCTGCTGCTAGTACCTTCGCTGCTGCAAAATTCGGACTTTGGAAACCTCAACCGCAACTACTGCAAAATTCGAGACTGTTTGACCTCAACCTCTGCTGCTGCTGCAAAATTCGGAACTGTTTATATGGTGAGGATGCCCTCAACCTCTGTCAAAATTGGAACTGTTTAAAGAAGAGTCAATTTTGGGACTGTTTATGTGCTGAGGAAGACCCTAGACCAAGTCCAAAATGAACTGTCATATAGTAGCAAAAAAAGGAACCTAAGTCAAACCAAAAACATAATCCTTCTCCTCAAAAATTCGGGACTGTGTCTTGGCTTGGACTGCTCCTACTCGAATTTCCTCAGTCCACCTGAAATTATGAGCTACTTCTTTTCATTTGTACACCATAAAATGAGGGCGTGTTCTCCTTATTTATACACATTTTTCCTCATTATTTTTGAGCTGACCTATTTGGAGGTTTTTAAAAATAAAATTATTATTAATTTTTTTTAAGCTGAGCAGACTTGTTGAAGAGGTTCTTTTTGGAGTCTTTTAAAGAGCCGACTTGGTGTATATATATATATTTTATGTGCAAGATTTTATTTAAGCAAATCCTTTGTACCGCATTGGGGTTTCAAGACCTCCTTCAAGGGATCATCTCTTTTTATCAATAGCTCCATTAACATGTGCAAAGGGTTCAAGTTCTTCATCAAGGGTTCCAACATCTTTAAGAGCTTCAAGCATCATAATGTCATGGCCAAGGGTAATGACTTCTTCACCATGGGCTCCACCATGTCTTCATCAATAGATCAACCACATCATTGTTCAAGAGCTTAACTACCACACACTTGTGGGTTAGATGATCATCTTAAGTGTCACGGACTTCTTCAAGCTACATGGTCATCTTGAACATATGAACAATATAATGGTAGTATCAACTATATTCATGATCTTCATTATAGGTATCAAGAACCCATGAGTCAGTGGTTCTAAGACCAAAAATATTCCAAATACATGATCAATGATCATATAGTGCCCAAGGGTCATTATACCATCATGTCTTCATCACCATACATCAAGGGTTCCACATAAGGACATCTTCAAGGTTCAAAGGGCTTCAACATGTCAACCAAAATTTTTTCAAGAAACTTGTGGGCTTAAGGATCATCTCCAAGGGTTCCAAGACTCCATCAAGTCATCAATAACTATGCAAACCACAAATGACCACAGAATGGGTCATTTGGCCCATTTGGTGTTCCAAAGGCTTCTTTACCATGGCAATAGGCTTCATGGGCTTCTTCAACCACCTCAACCACACAAGAGGACCTCCAAGGGTCAAGATGCATCATGCCACCTCTTATGGGATTGCCAGTCCTTCACCTAGGGTACTGTTGCCGCCTTTCACACACCTGGGGGGGGGACGTGGCAGAAATCTTCAAGCCACTCGGTGTGTCCTTGGGGGCGAGTCTCGAGTCAAGGCTGTCACCTTGTTCTTGACTCCTCCTTTTAGGTCAACTCCTAACGAAGCCAAGGGGGGTAGACCCTATTAATTGCTAAGGTTGTTAAGGATTTAGCGTTTTATGGTGATGAATGAGTTACTTAAGAGTTTTGATAAACAAATTTAACACAAGATATTTGCAATATTGATTAAACCACAACAACATAAAGATTAATACATGATAAGCAAAGCATGCGGAAACATATGATGATATCCAAAAAGAGACCAGTGCTAATAATGGATTCCACAAATGAAATTGCTGTTGTATTGCAGAAAGAAATGTTGCAAGTGCTCTTGGTCAAATTTTAAGTTAATATGGGATGAGTTGATTAAACTTAGGGGGGAAGGGGACTCCCAATATACCCGAGGGTACAGGGAGTATGTCCAAAACCCTTAACTGATACGGCTACCCGCAAGGAATATGTAGGCTGGTTGGAGTCTCTGAGACAATGTTCAACACTACACCGCAAGGGTGTAGCCTAACTGTGTCTTGAGGTCACTGACCAGTTGTTCCTGCTTCCTTTGGGTAATTTGCCACCGCAACGGCTTAATTCGAGGCGTTGGATCTTCGCCTGGGGAGGTTTATTGAAATGTGAGAACTAATTATTCTAGTCACCCACGTTGCTTTTGATGCAACCGGCTGATCGGACGAATCGCAGCCAGTGCAGAGCATACACAACGGAGTCTCGGTAATTTTTAAGGATTTTAACTTTGTGTTCTTTATTAAAAAGAAAACCCTCCAAGAATCTCTTTCGGTCCAAATGGACCTCAATCGAGAAAGCGAGGAGGGGTTGATTTTAGATAAAAAGAAAATGCAAGAAAACTTCACGAATTGTCTAATTAGTCCTACCACGCATCTCTTTTCCCTTTCAGGTCAATCGGGAAGTCGTGGGGTAAGTAGTATTGTTACTTTGAATTGAAGAATATGGAATGCTTGTAATGAAGATTCAAAGTATACAGTGTTGCAAAACACAACTAAACTGAAGCAAAAGTAAAAAAGAGCAAAAAACATAAAAAACGCAGAATCCCCCCTGGGGGGATGGGGAGGGCTGAGCTTATCCAGCATGTACGTTCATGCTGGTTAAGCCAGCTGGCTAGCGTGGTCCCCCATATCGCCTTCATTGCCAGAATCGGAAAAACAGTTGGTAACCGGCGATCGTCCGTTTGACACTCCCTTTCCCGGCTCCTTCTCGTTAACTGGTTTCCTCACCGGGTTCCGAGCTTCACTTGCATGTACAGGGTTGTACCCAGAGAAAACGTAATGTCATCTGTACTCGTCCACTTCGCATGCCATGGCATCCATGCATTTGACCATCACAAATTTGAAATTTGAACTTCTTTAATGGGCGGGGAAGTTTGAATTTGAACTTATTGAATGAGGGGACATTCAAATTTAGTGAGCGGCTTCTCATTGCAGCAATATGCTTTCTCTCTCCTTTGTATGATCGAACAGGTGATTCGATAGCTGTAGAACGTGGCCTCAACAGGAAGACGATGACGGTATAGGCTATGGGAGAAACAGACGAGAATGGAGACCCTTCCCTCTCGACTATCTTTTTCCTTGAGAAGGAGTTGCACAGTGGAACAAAAGTGAATTTGCAATTCCTGGAGAGATCTAGCAGCCATGACAATAGAGTATTCTTCCTTCCACGTCGTTTGGCTGAGACTATTCCATTCTCCTCTAAGAAACTCTCCGACGCCCTGGAGAAGCTCAATATATCACAAGGATCAGACAAGGCTCTTGCTATGGAGCAAACATTACAAGAATGTGAGAGTCCTGGAGAAGCTCAATATATCACAAGGATCAGACAAGGCTCTTGCTATGGAGCAAACATTACAAGAATGTGAGAGTCCTGCGATTAGTGGGGAGAGCAAATACTGTGTAACATCGTTGGAATCAAATGGAATCCATGATTGACTTCTCGACATCTACACGGGGGACCAATAACATTCAAAGAATGTGAGAGTCCTGCGATTAGTGGGGAGAGCAAATACTGCGCAATATCGTTGGAATCAAATGGAATCCATGATTGACTTCTCGACATCTACACCGGGGACCAATAACGTGAATGCCTTAGCAACGAATGTAGGTAAGGGGTAGCAATATACAATCACTGGGTTTCCTTTTCGAAGCAAATCCAGTTCGAAGTCGGTGGCTTGTCACAGGCAGACATATGTTGTGTACTACTGCCATGAAACAAAGCACACAAGCACCGCGCGGGTGTCTCTGAAGGGCGAAGAATTCAGTGTGCCAACTACATCTTGGTGTAGTCCTTCCCTATATTTCATGTCTGGCATTTACTCTTTCTCGTGAGAAAGAAGAAAAGCCCAATTTTTAATAAAAGCACTTGCATTCTGTAAACTATATTTGTTGGAACTTTATTACGTGAAGACATTTACTTGGTCAATCAGTCATAACGAATATATTTCATTTATAAATATGTTTGAAAATTGTTCTGATTATAAAGCCAAGTTCATATTATTCATAGCCTATCAAACAGAGTGGAAGGACTTACATTGAAAGGTTGATTATATTTTCTGTTTTTTTAATTTATTAAATTTCAGAATATATTGTTTTTTTAATTTATTCAATTTCAGATTATATTTTATTAATAACAAGGAAAAAAATTAGGAAATCAAATAGATATGATTAATTTTTCATGGTTGTTTGGAAAAATAAGTTTGTATTTTAATTCTTTTGCTTAGCCACCTTATGTGGAACTTTGATTCTAGAAAAATCTCCTATTTTTCTTCTCAACCATCCACCTTATGAATAAGTTAAATTTTATTTTGATTTAGAGGTTTAATGATTTCTTGTTAATTTGTAAGTGTGTAATGCCATATCTTTATATATGTTCCTCCTCTAAAAATATATAAACAATATTATCTTATTCTAGACCTTAGGGTTATTGATGGCATTTGGTAGGTGATTTTTGTTTAAAAGAAAAAAAATGCTAAAAATAAAATACTATAACAATAGATTAACTTATTATATTTGGTATATCTTATTTTGTTAAGTACCAAAAATATTGATAAAAATGTACATCACAATTTTGTTAAGTGAAAACCTGTGGGAGAGTGACCAAGTGGACAAAAAAATAGTGAAAAATGTGACAATTTTTTTTTC
>LPNX011024764.1:21254-48575 GCA_001517045.1 Pseudotsuga menziesii | reverse complement strand
TTCTTATTTAATAGTATATATATAAAAACATTAATAGTTAGCCAATTCAAACAAATTTGTTTTCATTTTTATTTAGTTAATTTTAATATACTTGCTAATAATATAACTTCATATTGAAGAATCTATGAACATTTTCTTGAAAAAAAAATTGTCACATTTTTCATTAATTTTTTGGCTACTTGTCCACTCTCCCACACGTTTTGACTTAACAAAATTGTGATGTACATTTCCATCAATATTTTTAGTACTTAACAAAATAAGATGTACCAAATATAATGAGTTCAATAGTACTTTATTTTTAGCATTTTTTTTCTTTTAAACAAAAATCACCTACCAAATGCCATCAATAACCCTCAGATAATATTGTTTATATATTTTAGAGGAACATATATAAAGATATGGCATTACACACATACAAATTAACAAGGAATTATTAAACCTCTAAATCAAAATAAAATTTAACTTATTCATAATGTGAATGGTTGAGAAGAAAAAATAAGAGATTTTTCTAGAATCAAAATTCCACATAAGGTGGCTAAGCAAAGGGGATCAAAATATAAACTTATTTTTCCAAACAACCATGAAAAATTAATCATATCTATTTGATTTCCGAATTTTTTTCCTTGTTATTAGTAAATATAATCTGAAATTGAATAAATTAAAAAACGAGACAATATAATCAACCTTTCAATGTACGTCGTTCCACTCTGTTTGATAGGCTATGAATAATATGAACGTGGCTTTATAATCAGAACAATTTTCAGATATATATATAAATGAAATATATGAACGCTATGACTGATTGACCAAGTAAATGTCTTCACAGAATAAAGGTCCAACAAATATAGTTTACAGAATGCAATGCTTTTATTAAAAATTGGGCTTTTGTTCTTTCTCACAAGAAAGAGTAAATGCCAGACATAAAAGATAGGGAAGGACTACACCAAGATGTAGTTGGCACGCTGAATTCTATTATATTATGTTTTAGCATAAAAACGTAGGTATTAGACAATAGTGGATCGTGTACAATATAAGACATGGGAATGAGCGGTAAGAGGAGGAGATATGGCAGGAAGCATCTAGTTAGCAGGAAGCCAGACGATGTGGTCGTTCGGAATGAAGTGGCAGAAAGGTGCACCACCGGGCTTGATATTAAGCACCTTGAAGGCCGTTCAGGATTCCACCCGCTCATGTCTGTGTGACACACTACAACTCCCTCCCCACGACTGCCATCTTCGCCCTTCAGAGACACCCGCGCGGTGCTTGTGTGCTCTGTTTCATGGCAGTAGTACACAGCATATGCATATGTCTGCCTGTGACAAGCCACCGACTTCGAACCGGATTTGCTTCGAAAAGGAAACCCAGTGATTGTATATTGCTGCCCCTTACCTACATTCATTGCTAAGGCATCCACGTTATTGGTCCCCGGTGTAGATGTCGAGAAGTCAATCATGGATTCCATTTGATTCCAACAATGTTGCCCAGTATTTGCTCTCCCCACTAATCGCAGGACTCTCACATTCTTGTAATGTTTGCTCCATAGCAAGAGCCTTGTCTGATCCTTGTGATATATTGAGCTTCTCCAAAGCGACAGAGAGTTTCTTAGAGGAGAATGGAATAGTCTGAAGGAAGAATACTCTGCTGTCATGGCTGCTAGATCTCTCCAGGAATTGCAGATTCACTTTTGTTCCACTGTGCAACTCCTTCTCAAGAAAAAGAAAGACGAGAGGGAAGGGTCTCCATTCTCGTCTGTTTCTCCCATAGCCTATACCGTCATCGTCTTCCTGTTGAGGCCACGTTCTACAGCTATCGAAGCACCTGTTCGATCATACAAAGGAGAGAGAAAGCATATTGCTGCAATGAGAAGCGTTCACTAAATTTGAATGTCCCCTCATTCAATAAGTTCAAATTCAAACTTCCCCGCCCATTAAAGAAGTTCAAATTTCAAATTGGGATGGTCAGATGCATGGATGCCATGGCATGCGAAGTGGACGAGTACAAATGACATTACGTTTTCTCTGGGTACGACCCTGTACGCGCATCAGTGAAGCTCGGAACCGGGTTGACGAGAGGGAACCGGGAAAGGGAGTGTCAAACGGACGATCGCCGGTTACCAACTGTTTTTTCAATTCCGGCGGGTGAAGAATGGAAGCGATATGGAGGACCACGCTAGCCAGCTGGCTTAACCAGCATGAACGTACATGCTGGATAAGCTCACCCGATGGGGAGAGGGCTCGAAAGAGACTACACGGAAAGATCTTTTATTATGGTATTTACAATGCTTGAGGTGGATGCCAATGGTCCTTACAAATTTGGATCCAAAGGCTTACAAGTTTTATGAGTAAGACAAGTTCAAGGGTGGTGCTCTGGGAGGTCTTTGAACAACTTAGATCTTTGATTTTTCTGCAGCACTTCTCCTTGTCCTGGCAATAAAAGTGAAAAACCAGCCACCTGTAATGCACCAAATGTGCCAAATAAAGCGTTAAGTGTTAAGAACATAAAAATATTAAGTACTGAAAGATTGGAAATATGCACAAGTACTTAATAAAAATTAGATCTACTTTGAAAATATTACTTTGTGTTTCTAGATCTAGATACATGTTTAAATAGATCAGCCTTTAGATATTGCTTGAAAGAGAAACTAAACTACTTAAACTTGTGAATAATTGTAACCGAGAAAGAGTGTTGGAAACCTGGGAATATTGGGCCATGGAGTTTGCTTTGGTGGAACATCGAGGGACTATGTCCTCAAAAAGATCAAAAAGATCTTGAAGATGAGGAAGATTCAAACTAGCTCAACCCCTTCTACAAGTGAGATCACCTGCAACTTAGAAGTCCTTGCACAAATAGATGGTTAAAACATAGGTGTTGCTGGAAAAAGACAATTAGAATGCATGCAATTAAACTTAAAATAGATGCAACTCCAAGAGATCTGAAACAAGCGAATAGTAAGAGCATAAATCAAACTAGAATAATCTCTTACCCCATTGGGAGGGAGCTCCCCTTCAAGGCCCACAATTAACCAACAAAAAGCAAAGACCAATAATATAGATTATACCTCATAAGCACTTGACAATCACCATCCACACATGAAAAGCATTACACCATAGATCTTGCCTCCAAAGCCTTCCTTATTTCAAATGGTAAATAATACAATACAAGCCATGCCATTCCTTCAGTCCTTTGACCCTGCAAAATGAGGAAAGGAGCCCTGCTTAAATAGCAAAAAAGAGACCCAGAGGGTGCTACCAACACTGAAGAGAGAATCTAGTTGAACTGAGCTTGAACTGAAGAGTAAGTGAAGAGGTGATTGACACCTCTCTCACTTAACCCATCGTCAACCTGCCAACACATCCAACCAACTCACCAACTCCAAAGCCCACATCACCCAAAACCCTTCCAAACTCCACACGTGCGAATCCTCTCCTCATGCAAATGTATGAAATCCATGGAGTTGGCGTGAATGATTTTGATGAAAAGGTTCGAGACCATAGTATGAAGTAACACAAGTTTTTAGAGAGGGGAGGGGTCCACCCTCACCCACTTTAGCGCAACATCTTAGAGCTAGCGTAAGCTCTCCCTAGAGTTGACGTCACCCACTTTGTGTTACCACTCGTAACCTCCATCCTTTATCCGAAAATTATAACAAGGAGTAACCAAAGTTTTAAATTAAATGTGCGGAGAGGGGTCCACCCAAAACATGCTAGCGCAACCATCTTTAATTTGAGTTGGCGTGAACCTCATGTTAGCTTGACGTCACCCATCCAACATATAACTCAAAAAACCTTATTATAAAACTATCCAAAGTTTTAATAGCCTTCATATGGGAAAGAGTGGCGTGATTAAAGGTGACATCATGCCATGTCATTCAAACTAATTTTTTAAATGAATTTGACTTTTTTCAACTTTGTCCTTTATGCCAAAATGTCTTAATTTAGCATTAAAACACCCTTTTGATGCATCTTTAGTTGTATAATGCTCCACGGGGTGTTTCGGCTGCCCAATTGATGTGGAAAGTGGTTCTTGGGATAAAGTGGGTGCTCTAGGTGTGAAAACGAGTGTCCCCACGTCAGAAACCGACTCCGTATATGACTTAAATTACATTTTGAAAAAAATTAATTAAACCATTAAAAGATGGCTTAAAAAAACGGAAAAAATTATTTTTCTCGGAAATTGACGAAACTCTAGGGGGACCTAGCACATGACCATACAACTCAATTCGAATGCCTAGAATTTAAAAAAACACTGACACGAAGGCTCTAATAACCTCCTAAGGCCGAAACTGCAAGACAACTACCCCAGCTTTGGAGGTGTGAGTGAAAAACTCAGAAATTATTAGTTGTTTGTTCAACAACCAATAACAACCAAGGGAAAAAACACTATGGGCTAGTCGGCTTGATGCTTGAGTCTAGGAAGCCGAGCCTTTATAGAAAATTAAATGCTAGGACATTTTTTACAATTTCCCCAAGGGGGTATGAACATGTGTTACAAAAGTTTTCGAACAGATTCCCAGAAAAGGACTGGCGGACTTCTGAACTCCGAAATAGAATAAGTGTACTTGTTCTACTTCGTCGGCTCGCTTGAAAAAACCACCTAGTACAACTTAGGTGGTAACAGATACCATGATCCCATCAAAGCATAAATGACCACAAAATGGGTCATTAATGCTTCTTTAACCCATCAAGGGATTCTCGATCGTCCACAAGGGCTTCAACACCATAACCAAGGTCTTCATCATCATCAACAGGGTCTTCAGCATCATCAACAAGGTGGTGGCTCCAAGATCCAACCTTGTAGGTACAAGGACCTTGTCAACTAGATGCAGGGCTCCACAAGGTGCTCCAAGGCACAAACCATCTCTGTAAGGGCTTCAAGGCACTGGATGTGAGGGTACTGGGATCATCCATACCTGTGCACTGCAAGAGGGACTTGGTGGCATCAATGACTACCTGTGGGGTCACTGCAAGTCCCATGTTGGCATCAATGACAATTCAATCAACAAGAGATACCTTGATGAAATATTACGCTTCTTAACGAAAGGGAACCCAACATGGGTATTTATACAAGCAAACACTCTCATTGTAAATCATCATTATCTTATCAATTATATATATTATGTTATTTATCCATTCATGGATTACTTGGCGTATTTATGCTGGTTATTTTTGTAAGAGACAACTTTTCTCTGTTTCAAGGGTTATAGGAGGGGGGAGCTTGAGTTGGAGAGGGAGCTACGATAGAGGGATAGGGAAGCGTGGGAGAATGGGAGAGGGGACAAGAGATGGGCATGCGTAGGTGAGAGGTTGAGAGGAAGGAGGGGGATGAAGGTTGTGGGGGAGGGGAGAGAGAGAAGGCGCGAAAAATAGCGGCTGGCAGTGTGGGCGGAACGTTGCGGCTGACGAACGGGGAAGGAGACTGTGGCGGTCGGATGCGGTAGGAGATGATGGATCGGATCTGAACAATGGCTAGAGTAACGACGTCCTTGGCTCTGATACTAGTGGAACTCAAGTCTGACAATAATATATATTTTTTATAAAAATGTCCGATGATCTTTTACAATGAGTCTTTTTGGCTTATATAAGCCTTTTTACGTTACTATTTGAATAGTCACAATGTTTCGTAATAATTTTTGGTTATATATATAGGTATATTATATTATTACTTATTTATATTTATATATTTTTAATTATTATATAAATTATTTAATGTATACAACAGTAGCTCCATCACAAAAATTGTGATTTCCACTTGCTCTTGGGCTGAAGTTCACTCTTTCTTCATGCAGTTGTAATGGGTTTGCAGAAACAAGGCCTCCATTATTTATCCTGTGGCATCTACCAAGATTCAAATTCATTTAGATCTACAACATTGTCAGCCGACAAAGTTCCCTTTCTAAAGTAGAGTGAGCATTTGCAAATTCCAATTCCTTCTCAATGTTGACTGCTTCTTGAATCTCCTTTACCATGTTTGACATTATTGGCCGTAGTCTTCCATATGGTTGGACACAAAACATAGCTTTCTATGCAACTTTCCATACAAAGTGGCTATTGATATTTGTTCACAGAACTGGATTTGTAATGCTCTGAATATCTCCTTTATCAATATGGAACATTGCCTATTGCACTAGATTCCGAAAGTCAACGCCAAAACTCTCATTAGAGATCGCTTCTCGCCCAAAATTCATTTCTCGAAGTACAACTCCAAAAACATAAACATCACTCTTTTAAGTGAACTACTGAGAGACATAGTATTTAGGATCCAAGTAGCCGACAATTCTACAAACTAAGCTTGATACATGAGTCGTTCCTTTTGCTACTAGTCTTGAAAACGCAAAGTCAGAAACTTTTTCCCTCATGTCCTTATCAAGGAGGATATTGTTGCTCTTCAAATCCCCGTGTTTGATGTTTGGATTGCATCCTGTATGAAGATATTCGATGCCTCTAGCTGCATCTTCGGGTGATCTAATCCAAATGTTTATCTTTAGTTGTAGGAGCGTGGAGATGCTCTTGCAAAGTTCCATTATGCATGCATTCATATACAAGAATATTCGTCCCTTGATCCTAGTAGTATCCAAGCAGAGAAACAAGGCTTCGATGGTGTATTCTTTGACCTACACATTAGGCAGTAACACCTCTCAAATTAGTAGTCCCTTCAAAGAATACTAAATATGCCCCGTGCTAGTGATGGTAAACATATGGGAAGAGCTAGACCTAATGTCACCACAACCTAACTCCTCAACTTCTTCGGGTAACTCCTAAACCCAGGAGAGAGTTAGTAACCAAAGAAAGGACACTTGCAAACGACGACACACTTGCAAATACCTTTCTACAAGCCTTATGGTTGAGATTAGTACCTTATATGGAGTCAAATGGATAATGAAGACACATAAATCATATAAAGGAGTTAATTCAATGTACTAACCATATTAATCAGTATCACAACTTGCAATGCAACTACACAACTCCCAAGGGAGGGTTTCACACTTCCCAAGGCATTGCCTCAGAAAACTACGCTTTGAAGTTGAGGAGATCAAGTGAACTAGGGTGAACTTGATGATCTAGCAAGAATTGCCCAAAACTCTATAGAAACCCTAATTTGGGCAATTTCATGTTTCCCAAAACACCAAGGCAAATGGGGATGCCCTCAGAATTCTGCGAATAAATCCACTACGGCGAATTTGATGATCCAACTAGAATTGCCAAAAACCTTGTAGAAACCCTAATTTGGACAATTTCACATTTCCAAATGCACTAAGTCAAAATGGGACACCCTCATAGATCTGTGGATAAATCCACTAGGGCGAATTTGATGGGTGGACCAGAATTATTGAATTGCAAATATTTTTGGTTTTATGAATTTATCTAGATTTTAAGGGTTTTTCCAGCTATATTATATTTTTAGGGTTTTTCAATATATAAAGATGCATGTAAAATAAAAGGCATGTGAATTGATAAAAGAGATATAGATTTGTTGGAAATATAAGGGATATGATTCTTGTCTCAATCCCTAGGGCATTGAGAAATTGATATCAACGTCCCTCTCTTAGAATGGCTTTCAACACTTGCGATTAGGGCATCAACTAGAAGCCACAAGAGCTAGCTAGAAGACCCTAATTAAGGCAAGAGGAGAAGTCCAAGGCTTAACAACAATGGAGAGCTCCTATGAAAGAAAGGTCTCTTCATGTAAGGTTAACAAAATACGAGCAAGAAACTCTAACACTTTAGGATAATGCACCCTAAAAGCACCATTAAACTAGGTTAGAAGTATAACTTACCAACATTTAACAAAGATGAGCAAGATAGCGCTTTAGGTCACCTTTGTGCTTGAGTTATTAATAATTACAACCATTCATTAGCATCAACCAATAGCATTTGTAAAAAAAACCCTAAAACTTCATCAACTCAACCTTCAAGAGAGAAAGATCATCCCAAAAGAGAGGTGTGCATAGCATCAAGAGCTCCAATAAATCAAGAGAAATAGAAAATATCTCATAATGAACCCATATAATATTGTGTTTTTACAATGAGAGGGAGGCACTATTTACATAAGACTATCTTCAACTAATTTAAAGTTATTAGCCTACAAGATGATGTAAAAAAATATAACTTTTGGCTTGCTCAACCACATTTTGGGGGCTAAACCATTCATAATAACAATAAAATATCCTTAAATGACATAAAAAGTAGTAAATGAAGTGCAATTGGGCTACACCAAGTGCTAGGTGTGCCAAAAGGAGGACACCATGCCCCAACTAACCCCAACAGACGTGTGCCCTCAACGTCCTCCTTCATTATCCTTGTAGGCTTCTTCAATAAGGAAGTACAATTTGCGGGTAAAGCAACCCAGAGGTGGGGTAAAATAGGTCCAAGTGAGCAGATAAGGTGTGCTAGATAGGGTACACATACCTTTACAAAGTGCTATCACCTTTTACATGGCAAATAAATGAGTGTGGTCGTGTCCAAGTGATTATCCCCCCAAGGGAACTAACCCCTATAGGGTGAGTGCCTCTTGGAGGTGGAAATCAAGCAAACCATCCATGACATCATTAGGGGTATTTAGCCCCAAATTAACACTCTACGCTTCAACTTGGCCTTTACATCAAAATCTTTAACCCCTTGCTCTGGTAGACCTGATTGGGAATGCTGCAGATACTCTTGAGGCATAACAGAAGGAAAGTTTTATGAGGTTTTAGAAGAGCATATGAAAGAGATAAAAGGAAAAACATAGATTCATATATTAATTATCTCAAGGACATATGGTGAGATGCCCAACAAATAAGAAATAAAGAAGAAAATCAGGGATAAGAAATGGACTTCTTACTAAAGAAGAAATCAAGGGGTTCCATAGAAGCACAAGATAGGAAGACAAGTTTCTCAAGGAATTCATGTGAACAAACAACCTATCCCAACATATGGAGCCACTAAAGGGCCCTTATTGAAAAAAACAAATGTAGATATGGATTTTGATCTATGCATTGATGTGATAAGTGAGATTTCCAAAATGAGCGTCCTTGTTCCTCTTTAGGATGGCCATGATTCCATCTTAAAGATATATTTTATTTATTTATTTTTATTTGGGTATGAGGAAGCAAATGAAGATTGCTCAATGGTGTTTCTAACAATGAATTAGGGGAGGAAGAATGGTAGTCATTCACCTTTTTCATTACGTTAATGATAAAAATAATTAATAGAAAATTACATGTTGGATTTTGGAGGCTCGACAAATGTTATGTCTTTAAAGGTTATAATCAATTGGGCCATAAGAATACACAAATTTCAAAAATCTATGTGTCATGGATTCAAGGTAAATCGAAGTGTGTGGCTTAATCAAGGATCTTCAGGTTAAGTTGCTTGCATATCTAGATATCTCATTGTTAATGGATATAGTTGTTATTGATATCCCATATGCATGGGGTATGCTTTTATCAAGGAAGTGGGTTGCTAATTTAGCGGGAAATATTCAGGTGGATTTGACTTATTGCACTGTACCTACATTTGAGAACACCTATGTCACATTATACAGGGAACCAATGATGAAGTATCATGGTTGGAGATTCAATGGTCCAATGGTCCAATGAATGAATTGATGTGTGTAGAAGACAACCTTGGGAGTTATACTATTTTTTCTCATTCCATAGTTCTAGATATTCAAAAACAATCCTAAGGAGGAAAGTAAGGCTAGTTGGCAAATGCATTTTTATAGGATTTAATCTAGAACTAGTGTAGGAATTGGAATTGTTTTCACTTCTCCTCAAAGTGATGTCATAAGTTTTTCCTATAGGATGGAATTTGATTGGACGAACATCATTGCAGAGTATGAAGCACAATTGTTGGGGTTGGAATTGGCTAGAGATATGGGCATCGAAGTTTTGAAAGTCATAGGGGAATTTGACGAGGTTTCCATGCAAGTTAAGAATCAATTCACCACAAAAAATGTCAAGTTGAAATACTGAGAAATATAGAACAACAATCACATCAATAGAGACACCAATATTTTCGGGTATGAAAACCCCCGGAAAAACCCAAGATGGGAAAATTGGTGCAGCAGTCTGAGAAGATATTTTTATTAGCAAGATATAGAACAATACAATCCATAAATCGATTTTACTGAACCTGGCAAAATTGTACAACCGAAACTCACATAGAAAACCTCAACAAGATCGTACGTCTCTGTGTCATTGCCTACATCACCCTTTATGACCAACTTGTCTTTGAACTTCACAAAACTGTGCCTACAAAGTGCCTTGGTGAATATGTCCACCACTTGCTCATCTGTCTGAATGTACTCCAATCGAATGTTTCCTTTTGTAAATTTTCCTTTAATATTCAAACTAGGGCTAACCAATGCATGCAAAATATCAAGTTATCAACTGATAACCACACATGAATATCTTTTACAGTATGCAGATAAAACTAAGAAATAACTCACAACATCACATCACAATATTGACACTATTATTTTGGGTATGGAAACCCCCGGAAAAACCCAAGATGGGAAAACTGGTGCAACAGTCAGATATATAGATTTTATTATGAGAAAATATGGAACTTTTACATCACTGCAAATTCACCCAAACCTCGTGAATGCAGCACTTGGCAGAATCACTGGGCAAATCCCAGCTAAACCTCAACACCCTCTTGTGTGAGTGTACAACCCAACTGTATGAAGCTTGATGATCTTGCTACTCGCTCCTCCGTCTTCTTAGCTAAATCCTCTGTCTGACTTTCTCTCCCTGTCTGTATCCTGTCTCTGTCGGAATACACGTGTGTGTGTCCTCTCCACCAATTGATCTCTCTTTTATAACTTTAGGTAAAACGAAAACCCTAATTTCACTTTTACTTTAACTAGTGGTAAAGCAAAAACCCTAATTTCACTTTCACTTTAACTAGTGGTTCACTAAAGTTAATTTAGATCACTTTAATTTATTTTCCAAAGTAAACTTAAGAAAAGTAAATTAAATACAATTGGTTTCCTAATTTAAGTCTTTTGCATGCAAGAACACATGCATGCAAGAAGACCTTCCTTGTTGCTACTAGTTTAACACTCCCTTTCAATGAGGAAAGGATTCGGTACCAACCCCAACATATCCTTGAACTTCACAAAACTCTGTCTGCAAAGTGCTTAGGTGAAAATGTCCGTCACCTGCTCATCTGTCTGTATGTACTCCAACCGAATGGTTCCCCTCTGAACACAATCTCTCAAGAAGTGGTATCTGATGTCTATGTGTTTGCTCCAGTCATGGAACACTGGATTCTCAGATAGCCTGATGCCACTCTGATTGTCACAGTGAACTATTGTAGCCTCTAGCTCACACTCGAACAACCCTGCAAGTAACTTCCTTAGCCACATACCCTCACAAGCAGCCATGTACTCAGCCTCTGCCGAGTTCAATGCAATTGACTTCTGCTTCTTGCTGAACCAAGAGACAACTCCTGATCCAATGCTGAAACAACAACTTGAAGTACTCTTCCTTTCCTCTACACATCCTGCCCAATCATCATCTGTGAAACTTGTTAACTGTACACTCCCCCTGCGCTCATAAACCAATCCATACTCCATTGTACCTCTGATGTAGTGAAGTATGTGCTTCGCAACCATCCACTGCACTCTCCGAGGGTCCACCATGAACTGACTCAAAGAGTTGACTGCAGAGCTGATGTTTGGTCGAGTGTTGACCAGATACATAAGTGATTCGATAAGCCGACAATACAAGGTAGGATCAAATCTGTTTGACCCTGATACATCAATCTTCCTTCAGTTGGAAACTAGAGGTATGGCCATAGGCTTGCAGTCCTCCATCCTGAATCTCTTTAGGATCTTTACTGCATACTTCCCCTGTCCGATGAAGAAGCATCCATCTCTCTGCCAAACCTCCAAGCCCAAAAAGTAATGCATCAACCCAAGGTTTTTCATCTCAAACTCTACTGCAAGGTTGGACTTACAGTCTCCAATCAGCCTCTCATATCCTGTCAAAAAGAGACCATCCACATATAAGACCAGTATGAGAGGCACCTCACCTGTCAAGAAGTACAGGTTGTGGTTAGCCTCACTCCGCTGAAATCCCATCTCTCGTAGATAGCTGTCAATCCTCGAGTACCATGCTCGAGGTGCCTGCTTAAGCCCGTAAAGAGCTCGATCCAGTTTTGCATACATGCGTCTCTTTGTTGTCCACATCAAACCCCTCTGGCTGCTTAATATACACCTCCTCCTCTATCACTCCGTTGAGGAAGGCAGTCTTGACGTACATCTGATGGACACGCCAACCCATCTCAGCTGCTAGTGAGATAATGGTCCGAATGGAAGAATACCTGGCAACAAGGGTGAAGGTCTCCTCATAATCAATACCCTCCTTCTGTGAAAACCCCTTTGCCACAAAGCGCGCCTTGTACTTCTCCACACTTCCGTTTGCTGCATGCTTCACCTTGTAGATCCATCTGGATCCCACCACCTTTTTCCCTTGTGGCCTTGACACAACCTCCCATACCTGGTTTTTCATAATGGAGTCATACTCCTCAACCATAGCTTCCTTCCACACATCATGTTGTGCAACCTCCCCGAAGCTGGAAGGTTAAGAGTTAATCAACTTTGTCATCAGTGCCATATAACTAAGCCTCTTTGGTGGTACACTTCGTCTAAGAGATGTCTGTGGAGGATCTACCTGCCTGGAATCCTGCATTGTGGATCTAAACCACTTAGGCCTTGGCTTAGTGTCAACTTGCTGCGGCTGTTGGATATCTGTCTCCTGCTACAGCTCACCCTTCAAGTCAATGACTAAAGGATCCTATCCACCTGACTCCCTCTGACCACTAGAACTTGTGCAATGTGTCTGTACCTGTACATCTGGCTCCTCCACCTTGACTCTCGACTCCTGTGCTGGCTGCTGCTCTGTTGGTAAGTCTAGAGATCTCCGCAAGGCCCTGTCCTCATCGAACTGAACATCCCTGCTCACAATGATCCTCCTGCGAGCAGGAATGTAAACTCTATTTGCCTTTGAAATCTCGTTGTAACCAACAAGTAACCCCTTCTCTCTAGAAGGTTCCATCTTCTTCCTATTGTCAGCATGAACATGACAATAGGAAAGACTGCCAAATATGCGAATGTGACTCACATCTGGCCTAGTGCCTGTGAAGACCTCCTTCGGTGTCTTCCTCCCCAAGGCTGTGTGGGGACACCTGTTCTGAATGTATACTGCAGTCTTGTATGCCTCGGCCCAGAGGAATAGTGGTAATCCTTGATCGAATAGCATGGCCTTGGCTGCTCCAACCATAGTCCTGTTCTTCCGCTCTGCAACTTCATTCTGTTGTGGGGTATGGGGCACAGTGTGCTCCTTCTTGATCTGCTCACCCGAACAATACTCCATGAACGCATTGGAAGTGTACTCACTCCCGTTGTCTGTCCTCAACACCCGAATCTTCTTTCCTGTTTGGTTCTCCACAAGAGTCTTGAACTCTCGGAACCTTTGACTTGGCCTTCAGGAAATAGATGTAGGTTTTCTTGGAATAGTGATCAATGAAGGTTACGCAGTAACTGTAACCACTGAACGAATGGACACTCATAGGTCCGCATACATCCGAATGCACCAAGTCCAAGGGCTCCTTAGACTTGTGCTCACTCTGTGGGAAAGGCTTCTCGATGTTCTTCCCCAAAGCACAACCCTTGCAGTGGTTATGCTTTTCCTCCTGTACCTGAGGAACTCCAGTGATTGCCTATCTCAAATGCTTCAGTGCACCATGGTGTAAGTGTGCCATCCTCCTATGCCACAACTCACCCTAACTGTTGCTGTTGCTGCTGACTAGAGCCTTTGTAGGCTCAAAGTGTAATCTGTACACTTTCCCGCTCCTTCTGCCAATCACCCGATCCAAGCTTCTATCTGACCCCTTGGGCCTGGTATACACTCTATGGTCA
Source organism: Pseudotsuga menziesii (assembly GCA_001517045.1). Classification (NCBI taxonomy): domain Eukaryota; kingdom Viridiplantae; phylum Streptophyta; class Pinopsida; order Pinales; family Pinaceae; genus Pseudotsuga; species Pseudotsuga menziesii. The sequence goes on along the minus strand of LPNX011024764.1, from coordinate 34,670 downwards.
CGAAACTTCACCTGATATCCCTTGTCCTTTAGAGTGGAGACTGATATAAGGTTCTTGGTCAGTCTTGGAACATATAACACATCAACAAAATTGAGGGGTTTGCCAGACTCCCTCTCAAATGAAACAGTGCTAACTCCTTGTGCCTGATACCGCGCATCATCACCCAACTCAACGTGGATCCTTGTTCCACCGTCCTGCAAGTCTCTGAAGAATCTCTTCTGTCCAGTCATGTGACCAGATGCTCCACTGTCAATGTACCATATGTTGCTCCCCGTGGTGCTTGCCATGCAAGCTATGAAGCAAAACTCCTCATCGAAATTCCTTTTGAACTCATCCACCTCTGCAAATCCATCCATCTGAGTGTTACTCTTCTTCTTCCTGTTTGGACACTGGGAGGCAAAGTGTCCCTGCTTGTGGCAGATAAAACACTTGACCTTTGACACGTCAAGGTTCTTCTTACCATCCTTCTTCCTCTTTGCCTTCCCCTTGCTCTTCCTTGTAAGGGCTAGAGCCTCCTCATCCACAATCTGTGGGGCACTGCTGGATGAACCTAATCCTTGACCCATGCAGGTCTCCTCCTGCACAAAGTGATCCCATAGTCTTTGCCAATCAGGGAGCTTCTCCCTAGCCACAACAACTTTGAGAAAGGTGTCCCATGGCTTAGAGAAGTCATTGAGGACTATTTGAACTAGCTCCTCATCATTTGTCTTAGAGCCAACAGCTCCAAGCCCATCCCTGATTTGTGTGAGCTTCGTGAGATAAGGCATCACTCCTCCCTTGGTCATCTTGGTGCTGCGCATCCTCTCTTGCAACACCATCCTCCAGTTCTCGTTCTTGCTCTAATACAGACTCTCCAAAGCCTTCCACATTTCTAATGTGGTCTTATTACCAGAAAGGTGAGGGACTATATGGTCCTTCACTCCATCCATGATAATCAGAATGGCTCTGGAATCAATCTTCTTCCAAGCTGCTAGATCTGTCGGATCTGTGGGTGCAACCTTCGTGGAGTTAATGTGCTCCTCTGCATCACTGACGTCCAGGATCCTTGTGATCAGTTCTTTCCATGTAGGAAAGTTCTGAGCACCCTGGAGTCTATCCTCATCTCTCAACTGCACGACCATAGTGAAGTGTACCTGTCAAACCCTAGATCTGGAAATCTAGGTTTGTGTCTTCCTATAGATCTGCCCTTGATCTATCACTGCTGCTACAAATCTCTTAGCTTTAGCTCACCAGAGCTCTGATACCATGTAAATTTTCCTTTAATATTCAAACTAGGGCTAACCAGTGCATGCAAAATATCAATTGATAACCGCACATGAATATCTTTTACAGTATACAGCAGAATATAAAACTGAGAAATAACTCACAACATCACATCACAAATATTGACACTATTATTTTGGGTATGGAAACCCCCGGAAAAACCCAAGATGGGAAAACCAGTGCAACAGTCAGATATAGATTTTATTATTAGAAAATATGGAACTTTTACAATCACTGCAAATTCACCCAAACCTTGTGAATGCAGCACCCGACAGAATCATTGGGCAAATCCTAGCTAAACCGCAACACCCTCCTGTGTGAGTGTACGACCCAACTGTACGAAGCTCGATGATCTTGCTACTCGCTCCTCCGTCTTCTCAGCTAAATCCTTTATCTGACTTTCTCTCCCTGTTTGTATCCTGTCCCTGTCAGAATACAAGTGTGTGTGTTCCATCCACCAATTTATCTCTCTTTTATAACTTTAGGTAAAGCGAAAACCCTAATTTCACTTTCACTTTAACTAGTGGTAAAGCAAAAACCCTAATTTCACTTTCACTTTAACTAGTGGTAAAGCAAAAACCCTAATTTCACTTTCACTTTAACTAGTGGTTCACTAAAGTTAATTTAGATCACTTTAATTTAGTTTCCAAAGTAAACTTAAGAAAAGTAAATTAAATACAATTGGTTTCCTAATTTAAGTCTTTTGCATGTAAGAACACATGCATGCAGGATGACCTTTCTTGTTGCTACTAGTTTAACACCTTTCTGTACATTGTCTCTCAGGAAGTGATACCGAATGTCTACGTGCTTGCTTTGGTCATGGAACACTTGATTCTTAGATAGCCTGATGCCACTCTGATTGTCACAACAAACAACCGTAGCCTCCAACTCACACTTGAATAACCCTGAAAGCAACTTTCTCAGCCACATCCCTTCACATGCAGCCAAACTGGCAGCCATGTATTCAGCCTTTGCCGAGCTCAGTGCAATTGATTTCTACTTCCTGCTGAACCAAGAGACAACCCTTGACCCAATGCTAAAGCAATAACCTGAGTGCTCTTCTGGTCTTCTACACATCCTTCCCAGTCAACATCTGTGAAGCCTGCTAACTGTATACTTCTACTACGCTCATAAACCAATCGATACTCTACTGTGCCTATGATCTACTGAAGCACATGCTTCACAACTGTTCAATGTACTCTCCGAGGGTCTACCATGAACTGACTCAAAGAGTTGTCTGCAAAGCTAATGTCTGGTCTTGTGTTGACCAGATATATGAGTGACTGGATAAGCTGGCGATACGATGTATGATCAAACTCCTCTGAACTCGATGCATTAATCTTCCTCCAGGTGGTAACTAGAGACATGGACATGGGTCTACAGTCATCCATCCTGAATCTTTGCAAGATCTCTACTGCATACTTCCCCTGTCCAATGAAGAAACACCCATCTCTCTTCCAAACTGCCAGACCTAGGAAGTAATGCATCAACCCAAGGTATTTCATCTCATACTCAACTGCAAGGTTGGACTTGCAGTCGTCAATAAGCCTCTCATCTCTTGTAAGAAATAGATCATCTACATACAAAACCAGTATGAGAGGTGCCTCACCTGACAAGAAGTGTAGGTTGTAGTCAACCTCACTCCGCTGGAATCCCATCTCTCATAGATAGCTGCCGATCCTCGAGTACCATGCCCAAGGTGCCTGCTTGAGCCCATAAAGAGCTCTCTACATAGTTCATACATGCGACTCCCTGTTCTCCACCTCAAACCCCTCGGGTTGCTCAATAAATACCTCCTCCTTTATAACTTCGTTGAGGAAGGCAGTCTTCACATCCATTTGATGAACGCGGCAACCCATCTCTGTTGCTAATGAGAGAATAGTTCGAATAGAAGAGTATCCGACGATAGGGGCAAAGGTCTCCTCATAGTCAATACCTTCCTTCTGTGAATACCCCTTTGCCACGAAGCACGCCTTGTACTTCTCCACGCTTCCCTTTGCTGCATGCTTTACTTTATAGATCCACCTGGATCCAACATCTCGTTTTCCTTCTGGCCTCGACACAACCTCCCACACCTGGTTTTTCATAATGGAGTCATACTCCTCAACCATAGCCTCTTGCCACACATCATGTTGTGCAACCTCCTTGAAAATGGAAGGCTCAAAGTTAATAAACTCTATCATCAGTGCCATATAGCTAAGTCTATCTGGTGGTTTGCTCCGCCTCATGGAGCTTTGTGGAAGAGTCACCTGCCTGGAATCTTGAACTGTGGACTTGAACCACTTGGGTTGTGGCCTAGTGTCTACCTGTTGCTGCTGCTGGATTTCCTCCTCCTGCTACGGCTCATCCTCTAAGTCAATGGCTAAAGGATCCTGTCCACCAGACTCTCTCTGACTACAAGAACCTGTGTCCTATGTTTGTACTTGTACCTGTGGCTCCTCCAACTTAACTCCCGAGTCCCGTAGATCTGTGGTAAGTCCATAGATCTTCGTAAGGCTTTGTCCTCATCAAACTGGAAATCCCTGCTCACAATGATCCTCTTGCGAGTCGAAATATATACCCTGTATGCCTTAGAAGTCTCGTTGTAACCAATTAGCAGCCCCTTCTCACCAGAAGGGTCCAACTTCTTCCTAGTGTCAGCGTGGATGTGACAATAGAAGACACTCCCAAATATGCGTAGATGACTCACATCTGGCCTAGTGCCTGTGAAGACCTCCTTGGGTGTCTTCCTCCCCAAAGTTGTGTGGGGACACCTGTTCTGAATGTAGACTGCGGTCATGTATGCCTCGACCCATAAGAATAGTGGTAATCCTTGATCAAATAGCATGGCCTTGGATGCTCCTACTAATGTCCTATTCTTCCTCTCCGCCACTCCATTTTGATTCGGGGTATGAGGAACTGTATGCTCCTTTTTTATCCCCTCTGATGAACAAAACTCCAAGAACTCCTTGGAGGTGTACTCACCCCCATTGTCCGTCCTCAATACCCGAATCTTCCTCCTTGTCTGGTTTTCCACGAGATTCTTGAACTCCCGAAACCGCTCGAAGACCTTTGATTTGGCCTTCGAGAAATAGATCCAGGCCTTCCTGGAACAGTCATCAATGAATGTGACGCAATCACTGTAGCCACTGAAAGATTGGACAGTCCGCAAACATCTGAATGCACCAAGTCCAAGGTCCCCTTAGACTTGTGCTCACTCTATGGGAAAGGCCTTCTGATGTTCTTTCCCAATGCACAACCCTTGCAGTGGTTATGCTTCTCCTCTGATACCTAAGGAACTCCAATAACTGCCTGTCTCAAATGCCTCAGTGTTCCATGGTGTTAGTGTGCCATCCTCCTATGCCGCGACTCACTCTGACTGCTACTGCTGCTGACCAGAGCCTTTGCAGGCTCGAAGTGTAGTCTGTACACCTTCCCGCTTCGGATCCCAATCACCCGATCCAAACTCCTATCTGACCCCTTTTGCCTGATATATACTTTCCTACCACGAAACTTCACCTGAAAACCCTTGTCCTCCAGGGTGGAAACGGATATGAGGTTCTTTGTCAACCTCGAAACATATAATACATCAGCAAAATTGAGGGGTTTGCCAGACTCTCTCTGAAACGAAACAACATCAACTCCTTGTGCCTGATACCGTGCATCATCTCCCAACTCAATGTGGAAATTTACTCCACCCTCCTGCAAGCTTCTGAAGAACCTTTTCTGTCCTGTCATGTGACTAGATGCTCCGCTGTCAATGTACTAGATGCTGTTGTCTCTGGTGCTTGCCATGCAAGCTTTCAAACAAAACTCCTTGTCGAAGTTTTTGTTGAACTCTTCCACCTTTGCAAAACCTGCCATCTGTGTATTGTTCTTCTTTTTCCTGTTTGGGCACCGAGAGGCAAAGTGTCCTGGCTTGTGGCATACAAAACATTTGACTTTTGACATGTCAATGTTCTTCTTACCACCCTTCTTCTTCTTCGCCTTTCCCTTGACCTTGCCTGCTAGGGATAAATCCTCTTCATCCACGATCTATGGGGCACTGCTGGATGAACCTAAACCTTGATCCATACAGATCTCTTCTTGCACAAAATCATCCCACAATTTCTGCCAATCAGGGAGCTTCTCCCTAGCCACCACGCCTTTGACAAAGACGTCCCATGGCTTAGAAAAGCCATTGAGGGCTATCCGAACTAGCTCCTCATCTTTAGTCTTAGAGCCCACTGCTCCAAGTTCATCCCTGATCTATGTGAGCCTTGTGAGATAAGGCACCACTCCTTCACCCTTGGCCATCTTGGTGCTTCGAGTCTCTCCTATGGCACCATCTTTCGATTCTTGTTCTTACTCCGGTAAAGGCTTTCCCAAGGTTTTAAAACTCGGAACCGAGAGTCGAACCGGTCAAGGGTCAACTCGGACCAGAACTGGAACTGGTAATGAACCCAAGCGGTTTGATTTCAATGACTCGAGCTATTAAATAATACAAAAAAATTACAATTTTAATGACAAAAATTATATTTAACATTCCAAACTATGATTTCAAGCCATTAGATGATTAGAGACATAATATGCAATAAATTTAAACCATGTATGGGTCACAAAATGGCACCAAGTGCACTACATAGATGATAGAACACGGTCCAAAGTTGACTGAGCGATCAACAAACTGCTCCACGCCGATGATTGCAATCAACAAACAAACAGTCTGAGCTTGAGTACTCAACAAACTCTCGTCTCCATGCTAGCGGCTGCAAAGATGCTGATGATAGAGATCGGTTACTTCTGACTCTAAATTCCAAATGATGCTGATCACTGGTTACTCTCGACTCCAAATTCACTGGCGGCTGCAAAAGACAAACTTACAACTCAAACAGTCACCACGTTGTAAACTTGTGATCGATGAATGAAATGGGAGGGAGGGCGGTCTGTTTTATAGTGTTAGCATGCATTTAGGGTTAGGTATTAGTTAGTTTTTATTTTTATTTTATTAAAACATCAGTTTGAAGTGGTTTTTTTAATTCCGCGGGCTTGTCCGTTTTTCTTAGATGGCTGATCGGCTAGTTACGGGACCGACCGGTTAGTTACGGGACCGACCGTCTAAGATCGATTCGGTCATGAACCAACTAGTTCAGGTCTCGGGTCGGTCGGTTAATTACCGAATTGGTCTTCGGTCCGGTTTTAGGCCCGGTCCAAATCGCTGAGAGGGTTGGTCGGTCAGACCGACTGGTTCCGGTTCCAGTCTGGACGGGTTTAAAAACATAGGGACTTCCAAAGACGTCCACATGTCTAATGCAGTCTTCTTGCCGGAAAGGTGAGGGACTATGTGATCCTTCACCCCATCCAAGATAATCAACATGGCCCTAGAATCCACCTTCTTCCACTTAGCCAACTTTGCCGGATCTGTGGGCGCCACCTTCTTGGAGTCAATGTGCTCCTCTGCATCACTAACATCTAGGATCCTCATGATCCTCTCGTACCATGTAGGAAAGTTCTGAGCCCCTTGGAGTCTCAACTTGACGACCATAATGAAGTGTACCTATCAAACCCTAGATCTAAAACCCTAGGTTTGTGCTTGAATAGATCTGCCGCCGATCTATTCAATACTGCTGCTTTCTCTCAGTTCTACTCAAAAGAGCTTTGATACCACGTAAATTTCCTTAAAACCCACTCTTGAGTTACACAATATTATTTTTTTATATTTAAAACCTCAAATAAATTAATGGCAACCACAAATGACTTTCTTCACAAATATTGCAGCGAAAAATAAATAATGAGAAAAATAGAACAACAATCACATCAATAGAGACACCAATATTTTCGGGTATGAAAACCCCAGGAAAAACCTAAGATGGGAAAACTAGTGCAACAGTCTGAGAGGATATTTTTATTAGCAAGATATAGAACAATACAATCCAGAAATTGATTTTACCCAACCTGTCAAAATCGTACAACCGAAACTCACATAGAAAACCCAACAAGATCGTACGGCCTTGCGTCACTGCCTGCGTCACCTTGTACGGCCTTTGCATCACCTGTACGACCTCTGTGTCACTGTATGAATGCTGACGTCACCCGTATGACATCCCGCGTCACTCGTACGACCGCGTACGGATATTGACGTCATGCGTACGACTGCTTGCGTCATGGCCTCTTTGTCAACGTGTACGGCCTCCCTGCGTCATTGTACAATCTCTGTGATTTGCCTGTGTTGCCCTGTCAATTTCCGGAAAATGTTCTTTAGTCTCACCCTCTGCAAAATTCTCCTGCAAAATTTCTTTCTCTCTTTGGATGAAAACTATGAACAAGAAGTCTCTCTCTAACAATGTGTGTGTCAAAGCAACTGTGTGTGTGTCCTCTCCACCAAATCAATCTCCTTTTAACTCAATGGCCAAGCGAAAACCCTAGCCCTCACTATGGATCAATGGATGAGATCCTCTGGTGAGATCAACGGCCAAGATTAGATTAGCTATCACTTAATTGTTTTTAATGAACTTTATAAAAGTGCCTCCATTAAGTCAAATTAAAATTAGATCACATAATGCACGTTTCCTAAGTATAAACTTAGGCTAAAGGCAATGATCAATCTGGCTTTCTGTTTTATGTCTTCTATCAAGCGAGGACACATGCAAATGATAGAAGACCTTCCTCGTTGCCATTTTTTAACACTCGTTGGTCCACTGACTCGCTCAGCTACTTTGATCACCTGACTCACTCAAGCAACGCTGAATACTGTCTTCCGAATGTCCTTCTATAAACTCTCGATGAGATTAGTGTTCAAAACCCTAATTTTGACTTGCATGCAAAATTTCACTTGTGTGTTAAAAACTGTGCATAAAAAACAGTCTAAACTGCATGCATGCAACCTTCATGCACCTCCCTACACAACTCCATGCATACTAGGCCATCTTGCACATACTCATGTAGACTCACCCATCATAACTTTGTGCATCATTGCACACTGGCATCCAATTGAAGCAGTATTGAACACTGCATGTCTTCAATCACTGAAGCAATGCCAACCTGTTGAAGTGCATCTCACACTTCAACCAACTGCCTATACATATGCTGCCCCTCCATGCTAAGCAGAACCACATGGAGAACATCCTGAGTTACAAAACTCAACAATGATCCTTTGTTTCTGCTGCAATTTATGTTCAAATTTTCAGTGTGCAATTATTCAATGAAAACTGTGGGATGAAATGAATGCTTGTAATCATTGTGAAATAATTGTCAAGATCTGGAAATAGATTAAAATTCAACACAATGTAACCACAACCTAGCTTCTTAACATTTTAGGTCAACTCCCAAGACCAAGGGGGAGTTTCTAGAATTTGGTGAATGATATATGCAATTGCTTAAATAACACACAAACACCTTTCCCATGAAACCTCTTAGCGAATACACGTGCCTTATGGAGTCAAAACAATAAAGCAACAATAACATTAAGTGAGAGGTAGGAGTTATATCACTTTGTAACATATCACAAGAAAGATAATTTCAACATGCTACTGCTGTTATAAGGTTGCAGCAGTTAAGATACTTTAGAAAACTTGATATAAATCAATCACACTTATTCCAGCTTACCATATGATATGTACCTTTTATAGTAGGTCAAGGGGCAAGCCTCTGCAGGGTGAAGATAAACACCAAGTCAGATCTGAAAATGTAAAATCAGATCTGGTATGTGTTCTAGAATAGCCCCCAAATAGATGGTGGTCCCACTTTTCATGTTCCCCAATGAACTTTAGATCCCCCAGTGTTCAATATAGGCCCAAAACCCTGATTTTTAGGCCTTCAAGCTTGGCTGAAATGATTATATACCTGCTGTATCTGCAATAACAGATATACAAAACAAAACCAGAAACCCTAGCAAGCACAAATCATTGAGAATCTCACAATTTATTATTTAACCATAAGATCAAAACGCCCTTTAAGATTCACCATCAATTTTCCTAGGTGCACTTTTCTGTTCGAACAGAAATTCCAAATTCCAAATATTTTTTTAGAGATGAATTTTTCCAATTTTTAGGGTTTTTCCAATATTATATTTTTTTGGATTTTTATAATAGATATGCGAGTAAATTTTGATAAAAAATATGAAGAGAAGGGGTTATGACCTTAGTCATCAACGAGGGCAATTAGAGATCAAGGTCAATGTCCCTACTCAATCTAACTCTTCAAGATTTACCAATTCGAGCAAAGGCTAGTAACCCGATACTAGGTCAAAGTAGAAAACCCCTAATTAGGGCAAACTGTGAACCCCAAGGCCTAGAATTGAGAGTTCCTTCAAGAGGAAAGTCACCTCCAGCAAGACTGATAAGATGCCAATAAAACCCTGATTTACCTTGCTTAATGTGCAAAAGCAACACCAAACAAGAAAATGGAGAGATCTTACCAACATCAACCAAGGAAAGAGAGAGAGAGAGTTCTTAAGTCCTCCTTAGCCACGAGTTATTACAACTATTCTTTGGATGAATGTTGCAAGATAGCTAACTCTAGAGATATAATCATTCAGCCTTCATCACATAAAGATCATGCCAAAAAGAGAGGTGCGCCTCACTCAAATGCTCCAATATAACAAGATAAAGAGAAAAAAGTACATAATTAGAACCCTTGTCTTGTTTCAAATGAGTTCTAGGAGTCTTTGTTTATATGAGGCTTCCTAGTCTTATTTAACTTTAGAGCCTACCTTACTAAAAAGTAAAATGACTGGATTTTAGGATTTGTCATCCACAAGCCGAGGACTAAACCACAAAGACTAAGAATAATGATAAAATATGAAGATTGCTTCATCCAGATGAAATAGTGAGCCGAGGGAAAGATGTCATGCCCCAATCAACCCCAACGATGCAGAAGATCCCTTAACGCCCTCCCCTTTAGCAAGGCAATGTTCTCTTGAAGAAGATGACGTCATGATGAAGTGTGCACATGTGAACCAAGAGGAGGGGCCATACAAGAAAAGGAAGGTCCAAGTGGGCATAAATGTGTTTGTGCTAAATTAGGTATGACCACCCTTACATGCACAATCATTTTCTACATAGCTTAAACATGAGTGTGGCTAGGAACCCCTAAGCCATGTGTCCTAATGGGTCCATCTCAAGAAGCACCAGACACCAACCAGTGCACAAATAGCCCAAGATGACGGGGGCCTTCTGCCCATCAAGGCGCAGTCAGTACTGCTACTAAGCTAACACTTCTTGGAATAAAAACCAAGGGGACCTTCCATGACTGGACCATGGGTCTTGAGCCTAGCTAGATCAACAATTTTACAAAAAGAAGCCCAGTCTTGGCCTTTTACAATGGCAAAAAACCTCTTCACTTCAGTATATGTTGAAAGGCATGATGTAGACAATCTGAGGCGTAGCAAGCATGCTATGTATAAAAGGAAGAAAGAAGTAAGCCAGCTTGAAGATAACATTGAGATAAATATTGTATTAATAGAAAGTCCCAAGCTCATTCCGATTGAAAAGAATGTCTTTTTGGAAGAAAGGATAGACAGAGAATCTTATCAAGGAGTATAGAGATGTCTTTGCCTAGACATATGATGAGCTTAAAGCTTATAAGGGAGACATCATTTAGCATATGATCCCATTAAAAGGAGCAAAGCTGTTCAAATAAGCCAAGGCACTTATTTCAATAGAAGATATGATTTCCATATATTCAACTTTCAAGGTCCTTCAAAAAGTTCACAAGTAAGGCTCGACTAATTGACTGATTAACCAAAAACCTTAGTTGCCAATATCTTAATTATAAGTCTTAATTGACATTTTGAAATGCTCATTCCCTTATGTCTATACATACTAATGTGCAAAATCAGAAAGTGCAACTATATTTTTGTAAAAGCTTCCACAATGCACGACACATTATCAATCCAATGAAATACAACAATACAATGGCCACCAAGTCAAGTTGATAGACAATCAACAAATCAAACAGTTTGTGATGTTATAAAGAGAAGATAATGTACTAGGAAAATTTTCAAGGACTATTCAAATATCATGAAAGACAATTATATCTCAACAAGAGAATGAAAATCAAAAGCAAGTTACATCGATGTAGACACTGGCCAACTCAAAGGACATGTTCTCAAACTACAACCCTCAAATTGATCTAGTCATAGAAATATTTGCAACCTCTAAATTGGTTTATAATTTAGGTAACAAGTCAACATCCTTCCAAAGAAAACTAGTGTTTCATGGGGACGCGTCCCACAGGGTCGGGGGCGCAGCCCTCTTGCTGTCTATGCCCTCAGGACGTGGGGGTGCCTGGGGAAACGTTTCTGCACATCCCCAATTTACCGAATGGGGAAACACATGGTGAGACATTTCACAAAAAGGGGGATGCCTTGACGGCCCCTCCCAATAAGAGGGATGCCTAGATGCCCCTCATTTCTGAAATTTGTTTTCTTCTTAAAAAACAATAAAACCTACTTATATATAGAACTTGATTTTTGATTTAGTATGTCTGATTCCAGGCTTTGGTATTTGTTGAGTGATCTAACATTAACTGATAATATTAAATTCTTAAAGTATAAGGATAACAAATGAAAGAGAAGGAGAATGTCACTTTTACGAATAGAAAATGAAAGATAAGGAGAATGCCACTTTTACTTAAATTTTTAACATTACCATTAATTATTTCAGGATGTTTGAGAGTGGTTCCAACCTCATCGGAGTTCATATGCAAAAAGTAGAATTTTAAATCCCATTCAGAATTCAACAGGCTTATCAGTATTCAAGATTTACCGTTTCCACCAGATTCTATCATGTATGAGGCTATGGGATTGGTATTTAATCAAGCACGTCAACCCATCTATGTATGTCAACCCCTCTATGTACCTTGATGTTGGTGGTGCTGATTGTTGAACTCCTTTATCATGACCTTAATAAAAATGTACCCTTCATTGAAGCAAAATCATTTATTAAGGCATGGGAAGTTTTTTGAATTTTCTACCTTATTTTAAAGCTTGGATTGGGAGGTTTCATCAAAGTTGTAGGGTGTTGACTAATGTCCTTGGAGGATAAACTTCGAGATTCGAGGTAGAGGGAAGGGTTAGAGCCTACAGGAGGGGGGCACAAGGTGCTATTGGTGAATAGGATCCTTATATGTGAAATTCAAATACTGAAATATGATAAATCATATCGACGATCTTGTTTACATTGCACAATGATGAATTTATTATTTATTATTTAAATGGTGATGGGATGAGGCATTGTTATGTTAAAATGTTGGGATTTATATATTTTTAATAATTTTGGAGATGGGGCCCCGTATGTTAGGGACCCCGACGTCCCTCCACCGCCTATGAATTCTCCTAAAATTTGGGGGTGGTCTCCAGACGCCCCCCATGTGTGTTTCCCTGCTCCCGTGCTCCCATGTCTAGAAACTTGGTGGAACATTGAGAAAAAGTTCGATTTAGATAGATCAACTAAAGTTGTCAAAGTAAAAAAACCTAGCTTACACTTGGTTGAACCTTTAGGAGTTTTAAACAATGTAGAAGGAAATTTGATGGTCATTGTTGCACCTCATATTCTATGAGGTTTCACATTGTGATTTTTATCAGATTTGATGGGGATTTGTAGTTTGTTCCCATGGAGGATTGGATGGACTTGGGGTACACACTTTCATGGAGCCTCTTCTCTTCTTGACAAAGGATTATTTGATGAAGATCTTTGGTCTTGATTGAGTAGATGTTCTAGCAGAGGAGCTCCATTCTCCTTGTTGGATTATCATGCTTGATGGCTTATGGTTTGGTGCTCCTTTCATGTTTCATGTCTTTGCTTAGTGGATCACTTTTTGGGCATATATTTGATGGTTATGGCGCATGCTACCTCATCATGGTATTGACTTGGTATAATTTCTTCATCATTTCTAAATAATGCTACACCTTGGTTCATGTATGACGGTTCTAGCCCTCCCAAGGGGTTGGATAATGGTGATGTGAGGTAGTGGCATGCCATCATATTGTCCTTGGAGCATCCTAGTGATCTCGCATGGTGATGTGAGGTAGTGGCATGCTATCATATTATCCTTGGAGCATCCTAGTGATCTCACATGGTGAAGTTATATTATTGATGTCACTAGGAGAGGGTCTTCTACATGGCCCCCTTTTGTTGAATATGTGGTGGAGCGTGATTGATTTATCCCTATGAGTGATCACTTTTCTTAAGTTTC
>LPNX011024764.1:9046-21023 GCA_001517045.1 Pseudotsuga menziesii | reverse complement strand
CTTGGATGGTAGTGCTTTGATAGGGAGGACAACTTCCTATTACATGATACAACACTTTGAAGGAGCACACACCTTATTGGCACACATGTTGAGGTGGATCACATGTTTTATCATTATTTTTCTTGAGTGGAGGGGCTATCCCTTTGGTTTTGGAATTTGTTGGGTTGATTAGATATATGGATATGATTGTTGATTCCTTATCTTCCTTAGATCTATCCACTTGCACAAGCTTTTAGGAATTGTAACCACTTGTATAGTATTTTATTATTTTTGAGGAGTTAACATTGTCAACTTTGACAGTGATGAGTTGGTTACACATTGAAGAAAGAACCCAAGAGAAGGAAGAGTTGAAGGTCCCATGACTTTTGACTTATCATACATGTGAAGCTCTCCACTTATTGAAGGCACCTTGCACACTTATCTATGTAATGTTTGTGGAGCAGACTTGAACAACACATGTGGAAAGGAGTTCCTTGTTAACATGGTCTTTTGCACACCTTTCCACATTTGTTCACATGTGATGATGCGACATATCACTCATGGAGACCCACACGTTCTTCACGGAGGATAACTATTTCACACATGTCCATGCAACTTGTGGACCACAATTACTATTTCTAGGTGGTTGAGGAGTGCTCTCTTCAAGGGAGTTTCTATTTTTATTCATGCATGTTGGAGGGCACACTTGGAGATTTCTTCTAGGTGAACCATGAAGCACATTCTTCCATGCCACAGAGTATTTTATTGTATTCTTGGTCATGCAACTTGAGAGGTGCACTTGAAATGGACGTCTCATGCTCTTGACATGGTAAAACCTTATCTTAGAGAGGATGCACTCTCTCTTTTGGAGGATATCTTGCATATTATTTTGAGCGAGCTTTTTGGGAGAGGATGGAGGCCACATGATCTTGTTGACACTTGACATGCTCAACTTTGATTGGGATAAGGCATAGCTACTCCATTATTTTATTATTCTTTGACATGTCATGTAGTTAGGGAAATATTGTGTTTTAATTGTAAGAGAGATGAATCTACTTCTATATAAAGAGGAGCTTGCTCTCCATTCATTGGTGAAAAGTGTGAGATTGATGAGTGATGGAATGAGAAGGAATAATAGCTTGGAGTTGAAGGTTGATGTTGATCTTTGTTATATATTATGCTTGAAGACTTAATGAAGAAGTGAGGTATTGCATCTAATTTGTTGTAAGGCTTATGCTTATGCTCTTCAATTGTTGTAGAAACCTCTTGCTATCATTTTAATGTGAAGGCCTAGTAATGAAAACACCATTCATTTAGGAGTAAAGCAATGTGAGGAACCTCTCTTGTTTTCCTTGCTGTTTTATTTCTGCAGTTGTTATCCGTCATCTAACAAATTAAGTTGCTGTTGGAGTAATAATTCTGCCAATGAAACATCTCCACTTTAGAATGATGAGTGGCACCTTTTGGGATCTCCACCACTAGATTCCACACCTATTTCCAGCAAATACTCCAAGGTTAAATGTATCAAATAGATCCTTTCTCCTTGAGTATGTAATGAAATGATGAATGTAGCAAACAACTTATCTCATCTATCATTTTTGAATGTGGCAAATGGCCTTTTCCACCAATATGTTGCCTTGATTGAAGTAGTTGTGACTCTGGTAAATAGCTCTATCCATTGTGCAAATATTTCATGATCCCATTAGTTCAATAGATTGATAGGCATTGGTCCCTTATCATATCATTCATTTCCTTGTTTCCTTCTTCCCATTCCTTTCTTTCCCATATCATTTTCCCCATTTCTATTTCCTCCCATATACTACAACCTTTGTTTTGTTAAGGCTTCACCTTTAGCCTCCACTCCATAGCCTTAACAATCCTACCTTAGGGAAGTCTCCCTTGTGTTGGAGAAGAGCCAAACTAAAGTGCGGGGAAGAGTTGCTGAGGTGACAACGGGCAGCCTTCCCGACTTACACAAGGCTTTCACCTTCGTGGTTGGAATTTTTACACCGTGGGTGTGATCTTTTGTTGTAAGAATTATTAGTATTGATGTCTATTTCCAAGTTATTAACTTGGCATATGCAAAGAATGCAGATACAATTTCAATCAGAAAACCATTGGCAAAAGATGAGAGAGATTCCTTTTCCTTGAAGAGAAGTCATTAGCCATTAGGATGAAATGGAAAAATGGTTGTTGTTCCTACTGACCTGGAAGAAAAAACATGTTCTGAACCGTTGGACGAAGTTGATAAACAAGTTGGAGCCAACTATATCCAATAGATCATGTATAAATGTGAAAACCAAATTGAATTCTATCAAGAGGGAAACTAACGACTTGGTAGTCCATTATCCATTGGCCAAAATTTAAATGTTGCTATACTTGTAAGAAATTAGATAATAGTGAAGTAAAGTTGAGAGCTTGTAGAAGTATATCAATTATTCCCAGACAGTAGATATGGTGTTTTTCCATAAGAATTATACCGCATCTTATCAACCAATTTGAAAAGGAGGGTCTAACCCTCGTGTATATTGATATTGAACCAAGATGTCTTCTGATTATTAAACATCACCTATGAAGCATATTAAACAAAAGTTACAAAATACAACAAATATTTTGTAGACTTTTGTCAGATCTTTAAGAAGAAAATTAGCAAGAAGATGGTTGAATCTTGAAAAGAGTCTCCAACATTCTTTAACCGCCAAGAGCTATTTCTGTCAAATATGTACCTATTCTTTACTTAGGTCATTGGGGGTAGAGCATATAAAAATTGGTGAAGATTCTGCTACACATTCAAATTCATGAAGAATTGTGGAGAAAGCATGGTTATGTAACAAAGAAGTAGGCTTCAAAGTTCACAAGCTTCCAGCCCTTCTAGAAATATGTCATAATTACACAAAAGGGATTAGTGGAGAAATAGCCAATCAGAAAATACTATAGTTGATTTCATCAAGACATTTGGATCTGAAGATGCTGGAATTTAACCTACACATAGTTGAGTTGTACAATTTATATCAAGAGAGCCTTCAATAGTAATTTGATTTCATCTCCAGCTGAGAAGAATAGTGGAAGTAAGGACTGAGGAGTCAACAAGAAATGGCTCTCTTCAACTCAATCAAATCCCAGAGCCTTAGAACATAAGATACTGATCGTCGCTAGAAACTTTGGTCCACACCTCAACCACATTAGCATGTCAAAAATGAAGTTGTATTGAACCTTGGCATAAGCTTTATCAAAATTAATATTTAAGAACAAAGCCTCTGGTCATGACTCCGACCACTGGAAAGCCATCCATAGTTAAGGTTGTGTCGTCTCTATCTTTTCTCCACTGCAGATCATTGCTAATTGGGGAAATTTTTACTTCTCAATAAATATAATATTTACTATTTTGTACTCCTGTATTTTCGAATAAGATTTGATTCATTGTTTTTTGTGCTTTTGTAGTTCAAGGCCTTTGTTGCAGATTCCATGGTATTATTATTTTATAATACATAGCAATACTTGAATTCTTCCTAAATAATGTTTTATGATCAATTCACCATATTCAAGATACATAATCTCTTGTTTGATTTGGTGCCTGTTCTCTCGTTTCCTTGGATAGCTAATGTAGAAGCTACTTCTTGGTGCAGGGAGTTGCAGATAGGGTTTGTCTTGGCCTTTTGCCAAGCAGTGAGCTCAGCTGGTGTACAGCTGTCAGAGCTTTGAGGTGATCTTGCCTATCTGAGAAAGATTAGCGTTTTCCTTGCAATTTTTTGAAGTGACTCATGGTTACACTTGATGTGCATAATTTAGAAATTAGGATTATTACTCTTGAAAACAAATTTTAATTTTAAAATGAAATGTCATATCAAGCATAGATATTGAGACATAGTTCTTTCCATTCTTCCAATGCTCCCTAGCTTTAGCAAATTATATTACCAGTTTACAAAAAATAGTAATTTCCTATAGAAGTTGAACTTATAATTTATGATATCGCCTTGCCTGCACATACAGAGGAAACTGTTTTGGTCGCTTTGGAATATATATTATCTCTCCAGGAGGAGTTAAGATACCAATGCCAACCTTCTGAAGTCCTCGAGTGATATTATATAGAAGTTGAACTTATAATTTATGATATTGTCTTGCCTGCACATACAGAGGAAACTGTTATGGTCACTCTGGAATATATATTATCTCTCCAGGAGGAGTTAAGATACCAATGCCAACCTTCTGAAGTCCTCGAGTGATATTTATTCTTTTATGTTCCTCATCTAATCTTGTTTTTTTCCAGCCATTGCATACCAAATTCCCTTGAGTTCTATTAACGTCTCATATTGTCTATGTATTGTTTGTTCCCTGTCATCTATTGTATTACTTTTGCATTCATCTTCTTCCATCTCTCTGCTCATTTATGGGGTATGTGGGTATTGGGTGTGGAAATCATTCTAGCTATTGAGAAACATAATCAACTATTGGGAATAGAATGGTTATAGTTCTCTTCCTTGTGATGTTCTTTGGTTTATTTATTTGCTTGACATTTCCAATATGAAGATCCAGTGCCATACATATACCTATTTTGCAGAAATATAGCTTTCTACCTGTTACACTGCACTTGTACCCAACGCAACTTTAGGTGTACCTTAGGGAGAGAGGGCCAATTTTTCGACCAGAAGGGGTGTTATCGAGCAATGGTGGTCATGGCTGGGCCCTTTGGTCGTCCTTTAGGGGTACTATGGCTTAATGGCACTGCTGACTGCCCTTTATTTGGGTTTTTTAATCTTGGGGTAGGTGACCGAGGCCCCTAAAGGGTTGACAACTGGGTCACAGAGCTTCATATCCTGTTTATGTGCTCTGGTGGCCTTTACTTCAGCTGTGAGACATTCGTCGTTCTGCTATATCTTCACTTAGAAGACAACTTGTCTGTCAGGAATTGGTATGAGGGTTTCCCTTGCAAAAGTTTTCCTTCACTTAGGCAGTTCATCGATGCGTTCAACATGGATTGGGATTATGGTATCGAAGAATAGGAAAGAAAGGCCATGATTGACAATATTTGGGAAGAAACGCTGGGAAGCAACCAGACTCAAGATGATTCAAGAGAAGGAACCAAAGATGATATTGCATTTGAATTTAAACATCCTGATAATCCGACTGCTACTGAAATGGATATAGGTTTTTTTCCTCTTGATCTATTAGCCTTTCTAGGATATTCATATGAGTTACCAGAGGTATTCTGGCATGCCTTCAAGGGTGACCATGATAATGCCGCACATCATGCGGAATGGTTTATGACTTTGGCTGCATAATATGGTATTAAAGAAGAAGAAGATGTTTACATGCGATCATTTGTCCTTCACCTGGGAGGAAAGGCTCTTGCTTGGTTTCTGGGCCTAGATAAAGGAACGATATCATCCTTTGCAGAATTGGTGGAAACATTCTGTAACCACTGGGATTCAGAGTGCCGTGATGAATGGATACCTCATGTCAAGCATGCAAGGGGCTTGTTCAGTAAGGAAGCCCAAAATAAAGATCAGGTCGACGTAGCCATTGTTCAAGGTCCAACTGATGATATCTTAAGCACGATAGATGAAGCTTCCCAAGCAGATGAATATGATGATGGTCCCATATATGAAGATCGAAAAGTCCTAGGTGAAGAAGCTGAATAATAGAAGGATAAAGTGAGCTCTCCCTCCCAACACACAACGACTTCTTATGACATCTCAAACCTCTAGGAACATAATGATGGAAATTATGAGGACGATGGTTATTGGACATTTATGGGTCCACCTTTCTATGATTCCTCGAGACCAGGTAGCATTGTCTCTATACGTTGCAGCAAGGAAGAACAACTTGATGAAGTTACTCAGGTTGAGCTAGAATTTGACACTGTTTGGGATGAAGAGCGTTCAGTCACCTTAAGTAGGGATAATGAGGAGATGATTTATGAAGACCCTGTGGAACAAGATATGATTGTTCCTTCTCCTTATGAGGATAATAATGAAGAATGGCTCAAACCCTTTGCCACTATAACTGAAGATGAAACATTACCAGACCTTGCAGATTGTTGTCATATGCAGATGGTCAATTATGATGAAAAGTTTGAAGATATGGGATCCCGTATCTCCGGTGATTCTTCCATGATTTCTCCATCATATTTATCCAACATCAAGGAAGCAGATTATACAGAGGATTTTTTCGCAAAAATTCATCCTGTGGTGAGCCTAGATTGTCAGTCTCTGCTAGGTTCTTCAAGAAGCATTGAAGAGGTTGTTCAACCCACTCTATTCTATGTCAGTAAGTCCTTAATGATACATATCAACAAGATCGAGGCAGGTAGGTGGACAGGTATGATTTTCTTTCCTCAGCTTTGTAATATGTATTGTTCAATGTTTATCTTTTCATTTGAAGCATGAAGGTATGAATTATATAGCTGACAATTTCAAAGTTTCAAGGATTATTGGGGTTACTAACATGATGGAGAAAAAGATTAGCAATGTGCTTGTATACCCAAAGAAATGCGTGAGTAAATGTAGAGACAGGTTGTGGCTCACATATGAAGAGTTGCGAGATTCGACTCTACGAATAGCCTCCCATGTATGATGAAGGTATACCATACATAAGTCTGCTAGAAGCATGGATCAACAAAGCTTGTCAAAGTGATGCTTCTCTGTGGCACCAATTTCAAGTCTTCCTGGATCTTAAGAAGGTCTGGTTTCATGACCTCACCCAGATAAAGATCCTGGTACAAACTCAACATATCATCAATGAGGTATTGTCATGGATTACATTAAAGGACAGAGGTAAGATATCATGTATGAATTTCATACTCATATGGTTACATCGGTGGTATGATTTTACTTAACCTAGTTTGGATACCAGGTTTAGGTTAGGTTAGTTGCATTAGGCATATTTCTGTGCATTGCATTTGATGTCTTTTCATTGTCTAGTTGGTTTTTATTGTTCTTAGTTTGTTTCCCTCATTTTTGCGAAAAAGGCAGTTCGAGAGTGTCTTCCCTGTTATCACCAACCTTGTAGTTTCCTATGTGAGATGGATCCAGAATGGATGGTAGAGGGACAAGCAACGAAGGAGGTGGAACCAAGATTGCCTCGACTCCCAAATGGATGGTTGTCACGCCAATCGAGGCAATCTTCGTTTTATGTTATCTTAGCCCAAGACAACAAAGGGGGAGACCCGGATCTACTCCCGATAGGAGAGATCAGACCTAGACACCAGATCAGATCAAATAGACTATAGGTACGTAAGGTGTAAGGTAAATGGGAACCCTAGATCTATGGAGGGTGTCACTAAGTGAACCAGGGCTTTGGAAGTGTGAGGTTTGATCCAAGGTTGGGACACAGGGTGAATACTAGATCTGGGGTTGGGGTACTAGCAATAGATGAAGGTATTCATTGCCTTGGGAAGCGTAACCAATGCAGGGAGGGCAAGGACAGGATTGGGGCTATCTAGTACCGATGGATAGACTCGATGGAATGGTATAACAATGTCACAATACCTGAGTCACCAGGAAAAATTAGATTTCAGGAAAAAGAGGCCAAAGAGGGGATAGCGCTAGGGTTGGAGATCAGTGTCTGTCAGATCCAGGGAAATGGAGTCACTATCTGCCCATCCTTGTAGGAAACCCACCTGGGAAATAACCCGATCTACAAACCCAAAATGGTATTCGGCCGAAAAAGTCAAAGCACGGGAAGAACCAGCAGCAGGATGGCTAGCGCTAGTGTTTGGGAGGTCAATTTCTCAGATCTAGGGCAACCTGTATACTTCTAGCTCAGCGTTGAAGGTGATTTGGTGAGAGGATGACCCGATCTACAAACCCACGAAGGTATTTTGTCGGAAAAAGTCAGAAAAATGGATGATAGCGCTAGGGTTTGGGAGGTCATTTTCTCAGATCTAGGGAAAACCAACCACTTTTAGATCAGCGTTGAGGGTGATATGGTTAGGGGATGACCCGATCTACAAAACCAGCAGTGGTTTGGCTCGAGATCAAGCGGTCTGTTTTTTAGTATTTTTGGTTTCTCTTATTATAGATTTTTCAGTGTAAAATGAAGAAAAGCAAAGGCCAATGGATTGGGATCTAGAAGAAAGGGACTAACCTATAGATCTTAACTGGAAAACCTTGTAGATGCCTTGATGATGATGATCCCTGCTATCCCAATCAATTTGAGAAGCTTTGAGCGAGTTCTATGTCCAACGTTTTGCCCCAAGGAGTCAATGCGCCCTCTCCTCCTGCACAATAAACGTCAACCATATCAGATTTGCTGCAACATGAGAAAAAAAGCTAGATGCTACAGAAAAATAGAAAGAAGAAATCATAGATCGCAATGACACTAATGAAAACCCCCTGATAAAAACGAAGACAATCCAAGCGAGTTGAGGTCCCCCTGCAAAAATGCCCAAGCTAAAGTCACCCTCCTGTAGACAAGACAAAGATTCCCGAAAAAGATATAGATCTCACAACAATTTCCCGAATGCTAGGAAGTGAAAGACTTTCCAATCACCATCTAAGAACACTAGATGCAAAGGAGATGTAATATCCCAAACTGATATTTTCCTGTTTATGTGTATACTGTAGATGGCTAATAGACTTACTCCTTAATTAAATAGGAAAGCAAACCTCGAACTTTGCATGCATGCAGTTGCATGCAAATGTGCCCTAGAAAAACACTGAGAAGCTATAAAATAGGAGAAATCAATGCATGTACAGACCAGTATATAGATCAGCTGATGGTGAAGAGACTGGTCCTAGCATGCAAGGATTCTGCCGGAGGAATAAGGAGATACACCAAATTGTCCTCCACAGGTGAATGCGCCCTCCTCTCAAACTGTATAAGATCCAGAATAATAAATAAGCTGCTGCTGAAAGCCCAGATGATGTGCACTAGGGTTATAACACCCCTCTGATGATGATGGAAGCAGCATGCGGAAGTTCTGAACCCTGTAGGTAGGAAAACGAATTGCTTCGTCTTTGATCATGGTGACACGGTGTGACGGTGAAACCCTCTGGCTGGATGAATAATCAACCTCCCGGAATAACTGTTGAATGTAACCTGATGATGAACTAGTGCTGAACCTGGATGATCCAACTTGATGATGAACTAGGGCAGATAGATTTTGCTGCCGAAATACACCAGTTAGCTGAGCATGCGCTCAACCCCAACTTAGCTCGTCGAGCTCTCCAATTTGACTCCACAAATCAATTATCACATAAGTGACTTCTCCATTCACTTTATCTTTCTTTTATAACTTTCAACTGCGAAAACCCTAACTTTTGACCTAATTAGGTCACTTTATCTTCTAATTTGTCGTTGACTTGCATGCATGTGCAAACCCTAACTTTTGACCTAATTAGGTCACTTTATCTTCTAATTTGCAGTTGACTTGCATGCATGCGCATGGAGACTTAATCGGGTGCATGCATCATTAAATAATGCCCGGATGTCATGCATGCAGGTGGCCTTTGGCTCTAGTGGCCCTCTTCGACCCAATGGTGATATAATATTGATGCCCTAGATCTTCTATATATGGCATCAGTCTTTGGCTGATTCCTTGACTGTCAGTACCCGCTCGAACCTATAGGAATCACATAGGTTAGCGGGTTGGTCCTCAAATACCTAAGCAGAAGAGGACATTATAGTCCTCCCTGCTCGAATTTGCTTGTCCTCAAGCAACTGTAAAGCTAGGTGCTGTAATACCTGTTCTGCCTCCTAAGTAGCCTCTTCTAAAGGCAGATCTTTCCACTGAACCAGGTAATCTCTGATGATTCTGTTCCTCAGTTTTCGCTCTCGCACCTCTAGGATGCGCTCCGGAATCAGAACCAATTGCCCCTCGTCATCAAGGGGAGGCAGCTCGGAAGATGTAACAATCTGTTGACCAACCACCTTCTTGAGATTGGAGACATGAAATACGTTGTGAATCTTGCTCTCTGGGGGTAGTTCTAGCTCATATGCGATCTCTCCGACCTTCCGAATTATCTTGTATGGACCATAGAAACGAGGTTGGAGTTTTTTGCTCCTTTCTTTTTAAGAGATGACTGTCGATAAGGCTAGAGGCGTAAATAAACGAAGTCCCCCACCTCAAAACTGCGCTCAACTCTGTGCCTGTCTGCATATATCTTTTGTTGATTCTGAGCAGCATGTATGTTCTCCCTGAGTATCTTGAGGATATCTTGACCCTCCTGAATCCACTCCTTGGCCTTGGGGGCCCTGGTATCGCCAAATATCCGGTCTGCAAAAGTGGAAGCATCATACCCATACAGGGCTCGGAAAGGGGTCATCCTAATGGTCATATGGTAGGTGGTGTTGTGACAATGTTCACGCAAGTGTAACCATTTGATCCATGTCCTCTGCTGACCTGATACGTAATTTCTTAAGTATCCCTCAATCCATTTATTAACAATCTCTGTCTGCCCATCACTCTGCGAATGATAACTTGTGCTCATGGCTAACTCGGTCCCCACTAACCGGAAAAGCTCTTGCCAAAAGGCTCCTGTGAATTTGCTGTCCCTGTCATTGACAATGGTCTTGGGTAACCCATGGAGTCTAAATACCTCTCTGAAAAATAGTTCTGCTACCCGTGCTGTTGAATAATCTGATGATATGGCAAAGAAGTGAGCAAACTTAGTCAATCTGTCCACTACTACGTACAAGCAGTCTCTGCCTTGGACCTTGGGCAGCCCAGTGATGAAGTCCATAGAAATGCTCTCCCATTTCTGCTCGCGAATAGGTAAGGGATGTAGTAAACCAGCTGGGTGGATGTGCTCTATTTTGTTTTGTTGGCACAAGCTGCACTCCCTCACATGTTGTATCACATTTTTCTTGAGGCCCTTCCATGAGAACCTTTCTCTAATCTGTCTGTAGGTCTTGAGAAACCCCTGATGCCCTGCTAATGGTGAATCGTGCGATGCCTGTAAGATTTTCTTCTTGAGGGGAGACTCTGGAACCAAGAAGATTCTGTTTTTGTAGTATATGATATCATCAATGACCTTGTACCTATCATCCTGAATCTATCCATCCAATAGCTTGCAAGCAAACTTATCTTTGGAGTACTCAACCAAAAGATGAGACCTCCAATATGATGAGATGCTCATAAGGGATAAAGTAGCTGGTCGTCTAGAAAGTGCATCGACCACTACATTGCTCTTCCCCTTTACGTACTCAATCTCGAAGTCATAAGCCTGAATTTTACTTACCCATTTCTGTTGTCTCTCGTTTAGCTCTTTTTGCGCTAGGAAGTATTTCAGGCTGTTGTGATCTGTCTTAACCTTGAACCTGGCACCTACTAAGTACTGCCTGAACTTGGTTAGTGCATGGAGGATAGCTAACATCTCTTTGTCATATATCGAATAGTGGCGCTCATAGTCTTTGAGCTTCCTGCTCTCAAATGCAATGGGGTGGTTGTTATGCATCAAAACTGCCCCAATTCCCTCTCCTGAAGCATCACATTCTAACACAAAGGATTGAGAAAAGTCTGGTAAAGCTAATACTGGGCATGAACTCGTTACCTCCTTCATTTTCTCGAATGTTTGTTGTGCTGCCTCCGACCAACTAAATGCTCCCTTCTTGGTAAGATCTGTGAGGGGTGCGGTCATCTGTGAGAATCCACTGACATACCTCCTGTAGTAGGTTCAAAGGCCCAAAAAGCCCCTCAGTTCTGTCACATTTTTAGGTGTAGGCCAATCCAAAATTGCCCGAATCTTCTCTAAGTGCACCTGGACCCCGTTGGCCCCTATCACATGTCCTAAGTACAACATCTCCTGCATGCCGAACTCACACTTGGACATTTTGGCATATAGTGACTGCTCCTGTAGAATACCAAGTACTTCATCAAGATGTCTCAAATGTTCTTCCCAAGTCCGATTGTATATCAATATGTCGCAAAAGAATACCGGAATATATTTACGCAACTGTGTCCTGAAGATATGGTTCATGCATGATTGGAAAGTAGCTGGTGCATTAGTGAGCCCAAATGGCATCACTAGAAACTCATAATGTCCGTAGTGGTAATGGA
>LPNX011024754.1:0-14519 GCA_001517045.1 Pseudotsuga menziesii | reverse complement strand
TGCATAAGTATCTCAAAAAATCCAAGTAAGTTGAGGGATGCCTGATTTTTCAGGTTTCTATTGCATCTAACGCGCCAAAAAGGTCCATCATCTTCTTGCATTCAGGATTGTTCTTCTCAATATTTCAAGGGATATTATATTCCATGTAGATAGTCTTACTACACACAATGAATTTTGGCTCAAGCTCGAGTTACTATTGTGGAAGACTGATGAGATGAGAGGACACCAACTCAAAAATGAGTTGATCATATTGAACCCAACTCGCTTTGAGACGATCCAGGATTTCTTCACAAAGTTCAAATCCTTGGTACTTCATCTGAAACAGTGTGTCATCAAGAGAAAAGAGGAGTAGTTGACCGTGCCCATTCCTTTGAATCTAGGCTCTGAGTATTCAGTTTTTGTCTCCACATTCCACTCAGGCAAGATGACAGTTCAAAATTGGAGAATGGCTTCGCTGGTAGAATTCATGGAGTCTTTGACTCAGGAACAAGAAAAATTGGTGCAAATGGGTACCATCAAATCCACCAAGGATTAAGCCCTTGATGTAGGTGTTTCGAATCAAGCCAAAGGAAATAATAAAGCCAAATATTCGAAGCAACAAGAGAAGAAAAAGGAGGAGAAGCCCAAATATTCAGATGAGGGTTCGAATCCTAGCAAGGACAAAGAGAAGAAGAATCAAGAGAAGGAAAAATGCACTTATTTTCACAAAGGTTTGCATCCAGAGAGTTCATGCATGAAGAAAACCATTGACATGATGGTGCAACTCATTGAGAAGAACAACATCCCACTGCTGGAAGGTGCAAGGAAGAAAAAGGGAGGTTCAAGCTCAGAGAACAAGGATAGATGCCATGCACTGGTTGCTAGATATTCAATCTCTTCTTCCTTCATCATAGATTCATATGCCTCAAGGAACATGGCTTCCATACAATACTCCTTCTCGGCCCTACATCCTTAGAGTGGCCCATCCATTCTCATGGGTGATGACACTAAGATCCCAACAAAAGGGATTGGTAGGATCGACCTCAATAATAGGTACTTCAACAATGTGTCGTATGTTCCTAATATTGTAACAAACCTACTCTATGTCTATCAAATGACACACACAGGTACATCCAAGAGAGTAACATTTACTCAAAATGATGTGGAGATTTCATAAATTTCTACAGGCCAAGTTGTTGCAGTGGGTTTTGCTTACCATGATTCGAGGAGGTATAAGTTCTCTCACTTCCTTCCTTACTCACAAGGGAATGCATTCCTGTCGCATGCCAATGAGACCATAAAAATATGGCATGAGTGGTTTAGACACCTCAACTACAGTTATCTTCAAGCACTAAGCAAAGAAAACATGGTTGAAGGGCTTCGAAGTATCAAGTTTTCCAAAGGCACATGCAAGGGTTGCATGGTGGGGAAACATGTTGAGTGCAAATATGACAAGGGAAAGGAAAAGAGGGATGTTCAAGTGCTTGATCTGATCCATCTAGTTCTAATAGGGCCTCTTCCCACACCGTCCTATGGGAATTCAAGGTATGTTTTGACTTTCATAGATTATTTCTCAAGGTACCGCTCGTTGTATTTTCTCAAGCAAAAATCTGAAGTTTTTGAGACTTTCAAAGTGTTCGAGGATTTGGTAGAAGACTTGAGTGGGAAAAAAATCAAGGTCCTTAGGACTAATAATGGAAAGGAGTATGTAAACAAGAACCTATAGCATCTATGTCATGAAAGTCACTGGCATTCATATGCAAAATTTTGTTTCCTACACACCACAACAAAATGGTGTTGCAGAGCGCAAGAATAGAGCACTGAAAGAGATAGCTACATGCATGATGGAGGATAAGGATTTTTCTCCTAATATATGTTATGAAACCATCAATTGTGCTACATATGTTTAGAACAGATTTCCAGAAAAAGAATTGGAAGAGAAAACCCCATTTGAGGGTTGGAGAGGTCACAAGCCCAATGTTTCTCATTTCAGGGTTTTTGGCTCAAAGGCTTGGGCTAAAATTCCTTCCGAGAAGAGAAAGGCCTTACAACCTCAAAGAAAGGAGTTCATTATGGTTTGATATGTTGAAGATTCAAAGTGCTACAATCTCTTTGATCCCTCATCTTAGAAAACATTCATTGAAAGAAGTGTAGAGTTCGAAGAAGATCCCATGCAGGAGATCGAACTAGTCAAGGGGGAATTCTCACACCATCCACTCAATGATGATGTAAGTGATGATTATTTCTTTGATTTTTCTGATTCTTATATTGAGGATGAAGATAATGACACGAATGCAGATCATGACTCACCCATAAGGCCAAAGTGGGTTGAGAAAACCATACAAGCAGCTGGTGATCTTGTTGGAGATCCACTAGACTCTAGGAAGACTAGATCTCAATTTCACAATGCTTTCTCCACTTGTGAATTGAATATTTTAGATAGGTGATTCATGATCATATTAGTAATCATCACATGACCCAATATGGAAAACATCCATGTAATAAGAGTTCAAGTCTTTGCAAGACAATGAAACTTGGGAGTTGGTTCCTCTACCTTCCAAGAGGAAACTAGTGCAATGTAAGTGGGTCTATAGGACCAAAGTGGATGTTGATGGTTATGATATCAAGTACAAGGCCATGTTGGTTTCCAAAGGCTTCTCTAAAGTCAAAGGGAGGATTAATAATAATCCTAACATGTTTAGTGCCCTATAATCCATGTACATGCGCCTTGTGCCATCTCTCTTTGGCACCAAAAAAATTGGTGATCCACACGGAGAGGAACTGGGACGAATGTCCCCTCTTTGAAGTGATTCCTTAACCTACTTCTTTATCTCTACATTTTCAATTACTAAAGACATGTACATGCCAATGTTAGGAAGAGGTGCATCTTGTTGTAAGTGAATCTCATGTTGGATTTCTCTTTTATGAGGTAATCCTTTTGGTTCTTGAGATAAAATATCATAACCATATACAAATTTAGTCAAGTCATTTTTAAGTTTTGGATCACATCCCTTAAAATATAAATTTTGACCACCATAATTTTCTTTAACTATCATAAGAACAAAATTCTTACTATCACTCACTATCCTCTTCATCTGACTTGCAAAAACCAAAAAAATATCAGTTTTGCATGAGGTGTGCATGAACAAAGTACTCAACACGATCTTTACTGAGTTGGTACATGTTATATTCTCTGTAAAAGATATCCTTCCTATCATAAAGATAAGGACTAACCAACCCAATACCACAGATATCCAACGGGACCACATCCATATTAACATCAACAACAAATCTAACTCTACATTATTTTATAACTTGCAGTTGTGCATTATCACATATCCATCCTAGTGGATATGGCTTAGGGTGTAACTTAGTTTCCAAATTAATTTTGTTAACTATCTCTTCTGAAATGAGATTTTCTTGTGATCCACTATAAAAAAGAGTATCTATTTTTGTGTGTTTAGATATTACCTTGATATGAAATAGCTCACTTCTTTTTCTTTCATCTACCACAGGTTCATGCTTTGAAATATAAGTAGAAGGATTTTTACCTTGAATGATCGTAGGAAAAATCTTAGTTTCATCCCCAAAGTCAGATCCCAAATCATGTTGGATGGCTGCAACAATGGTCTTCTTGTCTTCCTTATTCTGAAACTTCTCGGGCTTGTGTTCTGAGTGAAGTTTCCAACATTTGGATGCATCGTGACCCTTTTTTCTGGAAATGTGTGCGTGAAGGTTTTTCTCCTCCTTTATTCACCGTAGTTGTATTCTTACCTTTCCCTTTACCTTTGAATTGGTTTCCATCTTGGTTGAAAGGTTTCTTGGAAAAAATTTCATTTACATTATTCCCCTTGGACTCCATATGGGTCGCTTGAGCTCATACCTCATCAACGTTAGTCGGATTAAACATAAGTATCATATGACATGTATAACTATGTAATTCTCCTATATACTTGAGAATATTTTCTTGACTGTAGAGAGGTATACAAAGTACCAAAGCTCTTTTTCTGAATTCTTGTGTGTACTCTTGCACACTTTTTCTTTTACCTTGTCTCAAATTCTTCCAGACCATCATGGGTTGCTGCATATATCCCAATGGATAGAACTGCTTCTTTAATGTTGAAGTAAACTCATACCAATAGGAAATAATTTTACCATTTGTGAAAATATCCTCTTGCATTCTGCTCTCCCACCACATGAGAGGTCTCCCTCCGAGTCAGAGAGAAGCCAACTGAATTTTGATGATATCTTTAGTGAATTTTTGAATCCTACAATAAACTTATAATTGACGGATCCAATTATCCATTTCTTTAGCATTAATTTCTCCATTGTAGATAGGTAATTCAAACTTAATATCAAGATTTAATTGAGGCATATTAAAATCAACTTTTTTCTTTCTAGATGGAGAATCAAAATAACCATCAATAAAATATGGTGAAGATGGTGGGGTTTTAGGAGGGTCCTTACCATGTCCTTCTCCTTTACCTTCAATATTGGATGGACCACATTGTTCGCCCTTCTTTCGATCTTGATAAAGATATTCCACCATTTTTTGCATCCTCATAAAATCCTTAAGAAATTCTCCTTCAGATGGGATTGAAAAAGCCCCATATTCTCCTTTTGGTGAAGTCATTCTACCTCTTCTTGAACCAATTTCTAGATCAAATTCCTCAAGCTCTCCTTCACCACACTGAAGCCTTGATCTCGTTAACATTCACAAACTCACAATCCAATGGTTAAGTTGATATGATACCAAACTTGATCTGAAATTTATAGGATATTTTTTACCATTTAAATTGCATGTGAAAATTGGAATGCTTAACTTCACAAAAATACTTTTAAAAGACAATATTAAATGCTTAGGTTAACCACATAAGCAAATAAACAAGTATGCAAACCATAAAATTGTAGACAACAAATGATAACAAAGTTCACCCATTTTGAGCTACATCCTCGGGCCACTTCCAATGAGAAGGTTGATGCTATTAAGTCTTCAAATCTTACATACATGAGTTCTGGAATCAACTCTGAATTATGTCAATAAAAATAAAAAACAGTCTGCACTACTGTGTTCCTCTCGAAATTCTAAGAAAAATGAGTATAACGTCGACTGTCTTTGGCAGAGGCCTCCTCTGGCACACAAATTGAGGCTACTCTTGACTACGTTGTACGAAATCATACCTTCTACACACCTCGAGAACCGTGTAAGCACTTGGGCGTCGAACTCTCCCCTTCATGTCTGTGAAAGGGGGATTTAAATAGTGAAAAAGGGGGGGGCAAAACCATGTCCACCCACCCTTTTCTAGCTTCCAAATCCAAAACAAACATAAAACAATAATTTGCAAATCCCTTAACCAATAGAGTGCTTGGCTTGTTGGTGAAAATGTTGGAATTGTTGGGAGGAGGTCATAGGTTCAAACCCATGGGCCTCTCCTCTTGTTGTGATTTTGGTTAGCATATGGTATATATTGTTGTATAGTTTGGTTGTCGATGGGTGTTGTTACACGTTGCAATGGATATGATTTTAACATACACATGGGGCTGAGGGTTAAGCCTTAACCCTCCCTTTTTGCCAAATATCAAACAAATCAACTTTAAATAGAAGTTGCATCCTATATGGTTAAGAAACAACAATAGGAACCATGGCTAATTAGATGGCGTGGAGATGTTGGCAGAAGTAGAGGTCAGGGGTTTGATCCTCCTTGATCCCATAATTTTTGGTAAACAAAAACATATTGTGGCCAATCGGATCGCCACATGGCAACCTTCGACTGGTCCACTTGGATGCCACATATACATGCTACCTACTAACTGGATGCCATGTATACTCCATATGGAAGTCTCTGATTGTGCCACATCACCATTCATGTTTAACGTACATGCCACGTGGCACCCTGTGGGTGTGCCATGTGGCCTCTTTTTTGCCACTTTTAACATGTTTTTCCGAAAGTTCAAAACTCAATAACTTTCTCATCTGAAGGTCGTTTTACACGAAATGAGCGTCAGTGGAAATCTCTCCCCGATCTCTACATTGTTGTAAGATTATGTTTGCATTTTGAAAATAGTATATTTTGCTCGATCTTGGAGATCCTCCTGGATCAATGGATCCTCTCATTCACTAGTGAATACACAACAATGTGGCAGCCTTTGCCACACAACAAAAGACTCCACAACCAACAACTGATTCCCTTTACCATGCAAATAGTTCTCCTTTGCCCTACATCTCTTTCCCACTTTCACGACAGAGATTTGACCTTCTTCTTTGGCAGGAAACGACTCTTCCCTTTACACTCTTCAATGGCTGCACAATCATCTCATTCATGCTGGGAAAATTCACATAACTTATCAACGAAAAAATTCATACAACGTCTCCTTCCGAAATCAATGTTAGTATGCCTACCCAACACTCAAATCTGATACCAACTTAAAATAGTACACAAAAATAAGAAATGAAGCAAAGCACAAAAACTCGAACACACAAATAAATGATAAACACCAATATATACATTACGAAAATAATATATATATAATATATAAATAAAAATACCTCAACAAACCAATAAGTAAGATCTTATAACATTGGATTAAAAAACCACTCATCCTATCTCGAGTAAATCCACAACAACACAATCATTACATTTACGACATTTCATCCAACATTAAGGACACAAAATACACCTAATCAAATTTATTATGGTATATGTAGATCAAATTTATTGTAATAATCACAGGTTTATCATAGAAATTTATTTTAACATGTTTTATAAAACATTCGGATGGAATGATAAAATTAAATTAGAATTTTAAAATACATAGTGATATAAGAATGTGGAAAGTTAAAAATGTTTAGGGTTTATCTAGTTAAAATACATAGTGATATTTCAGGGATGATGAGAAAAGTCTGCTATGATCAGACTTTTTTTCTTTTTCTGGATGCAGTAGATAGATATGTTAAATTTATCTCTATGTGTTGCATTGTGATGCTGAAGTACTCTTAGTCACAAAGATGCATTGTAAATGATGTCTTTTGATTCTCTTGAATAACAAAGACTGGTATTTTTTCCTCTGAAAAAAAAAATCCACAACAACACAATCATTACATTTACAACATTTCATCCAACATTAAGGACACAAAATACACCTAATCAAATTTATAATGGTATATGTAGATCAAATTTATTGTAATAATCGCAGGTTTATCGTGGAATTTTATTTTAACATGTTTTATAAAACATATGGATGGAATGATAAAATTAAATTAGAATTTTAAAATACATAGTGATATAAGAATGTGGAAAGTTAAAAATGTTTATATTCATTAAAAGGATAAGGAATAACTCTCTCTACTCCATGCCCTAAATTATAAAGGCATATTGTCTTTATTAGGAAATATAACTTTATTTTTAATATTGTTCTCATTCTTTAATACAAATATTAATATTATTTTTTTATTGTTAAAATTCATTTTTTTATTATTAAATTTTGTTTTAACTATTAAATTTTATTTTTAATATTTTATTATTATAAAATGTTTATTATTTTTTATTTGGAAATTAATATAATTTTAATAAAAGTGATAGTGTGAAGAATTCATTTCTTAAGTGTTGGATTTGGAGTAAAACGTTTTTTTAAGTAGAAAAAATAGTTCCTTGATATTCATTAGAATTAAAGATAACAAAATAATAGTGATGAGCACATATCAGAAGACCGGTCATTTGGTATACCATCAAATAGACTTTCTGTTATAGCTCAAAATGACACATCTCTTCCTGTGACCACTTTCCCATGATTCCGTCGCATGTCGACACTTCATGAAAGTCACTGAAAAAACACCTATCTTGGAGGACCCATATCTTGAGTTCTGTAACTCCGTTTGACCTCATTTCTGCGTCGTTGGAAAGGTATTTTAGTTAGCTAAAACTTTCCAGAAGACACCAAAGTCTGAAAATGCCCAGAAATACCCTTAAAATGTGTTTTTTTGTGTATAAGCGACTCTCCTTAAGGCATAGTCGCGTATCATACGCAGGTTGCTCTACTATAGACCCGCGTATGTGTTTCTCAACATTAAAACATTAAAACACGAGTTAATTAGAGATTAGTTATTTCATTTAACTGAATTTCCTTAACTACTGTAACTTCTCTAACCTTCGAACTACCTTATTTCATCCATATAAATAGAGGTAGAGAGGCCATGAGAGGGACTTGGAATTTCTGCATTGTTATGCTGGAGGAATCGGGACTCTCTTTGCCCACACCTTTGCCCTAGAGGTCTTCCCCTTGTGTTGCAGAGCTTGGAGGCTGAGTTCTTTGGAGAAGAGAAGCAGCAGAACCAGATCAAGGTTTCGTGAGGTGCCAAACTTGAAGAGAAGGTATATTTGTACTTGTTTTCAAGATTAATAAAGATGTGATGTCCTTCTTCTTCCCAAATCATTGTTCAATGTGTGATTGAATCTCTGTTTATGATCATATTATAATGTTATTCAGATCATTGTTTCATATTCATTTGATTATCATTGTCTTATATGTGGTCATAATGGTTTGAGGAAGGTATAATTCGTTTTGCAGGTCTCTTGGAGCGAGAGGAGCAAGAAGAGGATTGAAGAGAAAGCTTGGACCAGCCTTCAGTTATTTAGATGTGGACCTTTCTCATCTCTGATCTTGCTTATATATACTTGCTGAACATTGTGCATCTCTCTTTCAACCCCAGTATGTTGATGGCCTCTTAAACCCTAGCCATAGGACACTTTCCTTTACAACAGAACTGACGACTCCGCTGGGGATAGCCTTGTCTGTTTGGGGTTTTTCTCTTGATTTATTTCAGCTTTTGCATTGTTTCAGGTCCTTCTTGCCACTTAGGAACACCTTTTTAGTCTGATTACACACTTCCCCTGCCTTCTTAGGGTATTTTTTTGACCTTTTTGGGATTTTGCTACCTATTCGCGGGTTGTTGTTCTAGACAGTCACGAATACAGTCTTGTATTCGCGGGTTGCTACACTGGACAGTCGCGCATCATTTGCGGGTTGCCCTTATAGACAGTCGCGAATGCCCTTGTAAACAATGTTTTTTCCTCTTTTTGTGATTTTTCTTCTGTTTGTGGGCTGTTGGGTAGGTCTTTTAGGGTCCTCTGCAGGTGCATGACTCTAGGGAGTTAGTGTCATCCCTTTTGGTTGTTTTCTATCTATGTGGTAAGCCTTTTTGAGTTGTTCTTTGCTCTCCCTCCATCTCCTTTGCTTGGTATAGTTTTTGGCTCATGTTTCTGGTTCGCCTCTGTTATTGATCTTTGTGTGTTTTCAGAAACTTGTTGGTGTGGGTTTCCTTCTTGTTTTGTTGATTAATCTCACCTTGCCAAAATAGTAGACTTGTCTTTTATACAAGCCTTCCTTCCAAGTAGGTCTTATACTGACTTTAGGGCATTCTAAAGTTTGTTTGGTGGTTGTTTAGCAGAGTTCTTTTTATCTTGTTCTTGTTATCTGCATGCTTTTGCTTTGTAGGTAGTTTTTCTTTTGCCCTTATAAAAGAAAATTAAAAAGAACTTGTTTTGTTACTTTCCCCCTACCTCTTTCTTTGGTTTGACCTTGTTGGACAAGGTACTGAGCAGCCTTTGTTTGTAGGTTTAGATTGATACTTGGGACTTCTTGGCCTTTGTTTATGACAGTCTTCATGCTCAGTCTTTTCATTCCAGAGTTATTGGCTTGTCTACCTTTGTAAGCCTTCCTTCCAGGAGAGGTCTATACTCAACTTTAGGGAAACCTAGGGTTTGTTTGTGGGGCGCAAAGTAGTTGTCTATCCCCTTTGCTTTCAGTACTTGTTTGCATTAGTTTATAGGCTGATTTTTCTTTTGGCATTTATAAAAGAAAAATACAAAAACATGTTTGCTTTATATGCATATAGATTAGGCTGTTAGTCTAGATTTGCATAGCATAGCATTGTTTTTGAAAAATTAAAAAAATATAAAAAGAATTTTGTTCTTTTTGGCTTTCAAGTTTTCTATTTGAAAAATATAAAGAGAATAGTTTTTGCTTCTTGCATTTCATTTCTCTTTGCTTAGTCATTTTGTTTCAATTTTTGAGTCAAAACACCACATAAGTTTCATGCCATTTACCCTCTGACTAAAAACAGCCCTTAAAATAAACGATATAATTTTAAAATTTATTAGTAAGTTTTATTTTATAGGGTCATACACCAACTAGCTTAGGCTAGACTTGTGGGTTAGGGAGTTTCAACTCCCTACAAGTGTTAAATTTCAGACGTAGTTGGCCTATCACTAGGTAAATCCTTTTCTACATTGATTGTATCTGGGAAGCTCCTCTCAAATGGGAGTTAAGCACTAGGCCGCGTGGAGGCTTGGACAGAGGAGATAACCCTCCGAATCCTTGTCAAAACGTAACCCAGGATTTTTACGCATCTGGGGATTCTGTCCTAGACAGAGTTTCGGGATCAGCTACCCTGCCCATGCGTACGAGTTCGGCTGACGACTGTCCCCCCAGACTGTCAATTTAGTTAAGGTAGCCTCTAGTCTCTTTGACATCTAGGGTTCATACACAGGTACACCGGAAGGTTATTTCTGGTTGACCTTGGACGGGCTTGGAAGGTAACCCTTATGGAAAGTGCAGGAGGGTGGTGGGTGATTCCTCCGCTTGTGCCTGAGAACCACCTCAAGGACGCCAAGTAATTGTCTATCAGCTTTCTTCTGGAAAGTGCATCTTATACCCGTTTTTCTGTTTGGGCTTTAGGAATTTTTTAGTGAGTGCTGTGTGGTTGGTCTATACTTAGTGGGCCTTTAGGTGTCTACTTTGTAATTTTGGTTGACCATCAACCTCAGACTTTGTCTCTCGTTTTGAAACTATGGCTAACACCCCTTTGAACACCAACCAAGAGATCCCTTTGCTAGGAACTCCTTGTCCTTTTCCTCTCACAGGGAATGTTGGTGTTCCCTTGATGGCCACCTTGAATCTTCCGGGATTCACCCTAGGGCTACCGCTGTGGTTGTTTTCCACTCCAACTGTCCTGAATGCTCCTGATGCTTCTCAAGTAAGCTCTGTATATCAAGGGCATCAAAACACTGTCTCCCCTTCACCTGTAGTTGATTCTTCTCCTCCTTCTACCTCATGCGGTGAAAGTACTGATACTAGTAACCGGCAGTCTAAAATGAGTAAAAGAAGGAGGAATAGGAAGAAAGCACATAAGCAAGGGGGCACCCGTTCAACCTCTGCAAGTCAAGTTGAACCTCACCACCCAGCCTCAGTTGTTTAGGATGGGGGCACCCATCCAACCTCTGCAGGTCATGTTGGATCTAGTCACTCAACCTCTGGTGTTCACGTTGAGTGCACTCGTTCAACCTCTGGTTTTCAAGTTGAACCTCCCCATCCAACCTCTGTTGTTCAAGTTGGATCCAGTCACTCGGCCTCTGGTGTTCACGTTGAGTGCACTCGTTCAACCTCTGTTTTTCAAGTTGAACCTCCCCATCCAACCTCTGTTGTTCAAGTTGGATCCAGTCACTCAGCCTCTGGTGTTCACGTTGAGTGCACTCGTTCAACCTCTGGTTTTCAAGTTGAACCTCCCCATCCAACCTCTGTTGTTCAAGTTGGATCCAGTCACTCAGCCTCTGGTGTTCAAGCTGAGTGCACTCGTTCAACCTCTGGTTTTCAAGTTGAACCTCCCCATCCAACCTTTGTTGTTCAAGCATCTTCTAGGGACTAAGGCCTACGTTTCCTCCCTTATTATGTCTAAGGTCCCAAGACACATACATAGTACTTAGAAACCCCTAATGGTTCCCATATCCCCTTTCAAAACAAAACTATCAACATGAGAGGTCATCTATGGTGATTGAAGGTGTCGTTGATCCCTAAAAGCTGGTTTAAAACCTAAAAATAAAGCTTTATGTACCAACCATGATTAACACCTTATCCTCCATATCTAATGCTAAAAAAATCCTAATCATGGCCATATCCCAACTTAAAGGTTGAGGATACCCTTAAGAGATCACGTGTGTTTGTTCGAGGTCTTGTTCTTGGCCCTATATGTATATAGGATTCCTTTAGGGCCTAAGGACTAGGTTTCCTCCCTCAACCGTGTCTACGGATTTGTTTCTAGTGCTAAGAGAATTCTAATGCACTGCATATTCTCTCTTAGATGCAAAATATCACATACGGAAGTCCTATGTGCAGGTTCAATGCCTTGTTCATGGACCTCAAGCCTTTAAAGCTACCTTTAGGAAATAATTCTTGAGTTTCCTCCCTCAAGCATGCTCAAGGGACTATGAACCAAAGTTAGTTCTTAAAACCTCCTAATGGTGTCCATATTACAACATAAAGAAAAATTATGCTCTTGGGAGGTTAGGCATGGTTGTTTGAGATGTTGTTCTTGATGATGCTAAAATATTACTATAGGTCCTATGTCTTGATGATGCAAACTATTGTTTTTATTCATTTTCCTAGCCATGCACTAAAACTATTTTGTGTGGTTCTCCATAATGTGTGCGTGTTTTGCTTCTCTAAAACGCGTGCGCATTTTCCTTCTCCAAAACGCGTGCACGTTTTGCTTCTTCATAATGCGCATGTGTTTTGTAACTATTAAACGCGTGCACATTTTATAAATATAAAATGTGTGCGCGTTTCCCAGCCTAAGCTGCGTGTCATATGACATGTCAAGATCGAGATTAACCAAACCAAGCATTACTTAACACGACCGCGTTTTGTTTTTATGCATCATGAGTGTGTTTCCAAAATGTAGGATTGCATCTAAAAGGTCCCTCAACTTCTTGCACACACCCACACCTTTTTAATTTGAAAACAATTGACACAAATGAATTTTTCCACCTACACGGTGGATGAGTTGTATGCTTTGCTTTTAGGTTCAATTTTCCAAACTTGTGGTTTGGGCATGCAACTAAGAAAACACATCCATTTTTTAATTTTCATGTTTTTCAACCTAGAACCTACATTTGCTAGAACAAATTGCTACTAACAAAATTGCACATAGCTTTCTTATTTTTTTTTATTTGGTCATATGTTAGATTTGGAAAAAACATAGCTTGCTTATTTTATTTGTAACTTTTGATTGCTTGACCTATTTTGAAAATGAAAACGAATCTACATAAGTGCAAATGAATACCTACACACACACAATAAAAAAGAGTTCATTGATTGTGATAAGACCCTCATAGTAGGGCGTAATGATCAACATTCTAATTTTGGGGCTTCTTTGACTTTAGTAATTTAAAAAAAATATAAAATTTACATTAAAATTTATGGAAAAAATTACTACACAATAACAACATGTTAACTACATCTCTGCTTTTTTTGTTTTAAAAAATGTTAGTTTTTACATACCAAACCCAAGGCCTGACATGAACATATGCATTATGTTTTAGAAAAAAAAGATCATACCAATCTTAGGAGAACACCAATTTCCAAGATTCCTTATATTTCATCTCCATTTCCTTTTTCATAGTTCTAGGTTCATAAACATTAGTAAATAAAGCAAATATATATTTGAAATCAAATGGACTAATTTATATATATTTGGTTTCCTTATTTGTCGAGTGGGCCTCCTTAAAGTTTGGGGTGGAGTTTATCCTTAAAGTTTGGGGTGGAGTTTATTTTTCTTTTTTTTGAAATCTATGATCCCCCTCCATATAAGCTCCATCATGAACTTCTTTTTCATTCTATTGTTCAAATTTCTCAGTATTGGGTGGTATAGGAACAATTGATTTCTTCTCATCCTCTTCTAACTACACCATTGTAGGAGAAGACTTAACTTTTTTGGAAATAAAAACAATATACTATACCAATCTTTCTTAGCCACAATATCTCATAGCTTATACCCTTTCACAGTAGCACCATAGCCAATGAAGATACATTTCATTCCCTTCCTATCCAAATTTGATTGCGTCTCCTTATGC
This sequence comes from Pseudotsuga menziesii, assembly GCA_001517045.1. Classification (NCBI taxonomy): domain Eukaryota; kingdom Viridiplantae; phylum Streptophyta; class Pinopsida; order Pinales; family Pinaceae; genus Pseudotsuga; species Pseudotsuga menziesii. The sequence goes on along the minus strand of LPNX011024754.1, from coordinate 636 downwards.
ACATGAGCATATGCCTCACAATGCAAAACATGAAGATGTTAAGGTGGGGGCTTCTTTCCCATTCAAACCCCATATGAGTCCCACAAAAGATGATATGAGAGACCTATTGTTTAGGTAGCAGGACTGATAACTTCTTTGGCCCAAAACTTCTTCTCCAAGCCAACTCCACTAAGCATACTCCTAACTCCCATCAACGTCATGCTCATTTATTGTACAACTTCATTTTGATAAAGAGTATATGGATATATCTTACTTCTTTCAATGTGATTCTCCTTATAAAACTGATCAAACTCTATACAACAAAACTCATCACTATTATTAGCTCTCACCACCTTAGGAAGAGGTTCATACATTTCCAATTTTTAAGCTTGTGTCACATATTGTTCCCTAGAGTCAATGCGATCAATTACGATAAGAAGACTATACTTGCATTTGATTTATTGTAAATGGAGATCAAGATTGTATTTGTTCTAGTGTTAGATATATTCAATTTTGTAATGAATCCAACTCCCAAAGAGATAAAGGCTTGCACAAAAACTGGCATATAAGTTTAATTTGAAATCTCCTAACACACGCCTTAGGGATTGACTTCCATTAAATCAAACTATCACAAGGTATATATCCAATTTTTTATAT
>LPNX011024750.1:12042-28887 GCA_001517045.1 Pseudotsuga menziesii | reverse complement strand
GCACAATATGATTTTACAAGAGATGCACATTTGAATATTTGAGGAATGACTTTTTATTGGAAGATGAATGAAATCATAATATATATGTAGCAAAATAAATGGTACAATAATGCATAAAACAAAATAGTGGGAATTTACTAAGTAATTTGGTGAGCGAAGGTTCATAAAGGACTATGGCCATGCTCTATTTGAGATAATGTTGGAAGAAATTCTAAAGTTGAAATTCATGATAATTTAAAATAGTGAGGACATTGAGGCTCATTTCAGGAGGAGATGAAGTTATAGTACAGATATAAAGGGGATTGAGTTTCATGTGTATTTTATAATTGATAATAATAAAAAGTCAGTTCTAGCTTTGAGGAAAAAACAGGAAAAAAAGGAGATATGTATTTTATAGAATGCTTAATGCATCTCATTCTCCAACCAACATTTTTTGAATGAGCTTGTCATAGTCAATGTAAAGAACTTAAAGTCTTGAGTTGAGTGTGTTATCACTCCAGGAAACTCCTCTAGGTTGCATATGGAGGATGCCTGGCAACTTAAATGTTTTTATGGTTTTTCTAATTGTATCAAGTCAGGTGACCTACAGGACCTCACACTCTCAAGACATGCATGAAACTCAATCAAGGATAAGGATTCTAACTAGAATTGTTCAGAGGTTTGATAATATGGTGCAGAGATGGAGAAATTATCATGCTGGTAGATTCATACATAAAACAAATATATATAAATGGATAATAATAACAAGTAATGTACTTATAATTCAAATCATCAATATGCATATAGGATGACAGCTATTAGACATCAAATAACATGAATAAACCTGAACAACATATTCAAGCATAAGCACAGGACAGACAAAAAATGGAAGCTGAATATATGATATCAAAAGAGCTTATATTAGGTCATGAGCAATATGAGAATCTTGACAATAGTAATGGTTTACAAGTCCTTGAATTCAAACCTTTTCTTCAAAATAAGTATTAGGATTTATATCCTTTACAAAAATATTCAGATCCTGAAAAATTGGATCTGTTTTACTAAACATAGATAAAAATTAATGTTTTTTGCAAAATTAGGTCAGAAACCCTAATTTAACTACTAGTCCATGTAATGCTAACTGTTGTTCGCTCATTGAACTTTTTGATGATCGCAGTGAGCACTGAAGTATAGATTTAACATATCATCTGATAGATAAGCCACTATTGATAAAAAAACAGGTAGGGTTTGTGACCCTTTTCTCCATGGTTGTATCCTCAAAACTGGAACAGACCTCTCCCAATGGTGTTTTCCAACAAATTTCAGCTTTATATTTCATCCTTGAGGTAGTTGCACTCACCAAAACTGGTTTTGTGTGCCAACACATCCTTTTGAACCATTTTCTGCTTTCGGTGATTCAGGAGGTAGAAACCTGGGTCTGTTAGCTGCCGAAAGCTCTGTTTTCAATGGCTAATGAACAACTATTGCGTTTGCCTAAGCCACTGAAAGCTTTGTTTTCCACAAAATTTTATTTATCCTTTAAATCATAATTTTACACTTTAATCCTATCCTTCTGGTACTTTTTCAACCTGCATAAGATTTGGAATATCAACAATATCATGGGTTACCTCCGGATTGTGAAGGATAGTGGCTACCTCTGCTAGGCTTTCCAACGCAAGGTGTGTTCTAGGATTTGAATCTTTCTTCTAGAGCCTTGACCTTCTTACAATCCTATAGAGCCTCGATTTATCCTTCATCAATCTCATATTTATTCAACCTCTATAACAACATCATCATGGGTTGCCTCTGGATCCTGCAAGCTTGTTGCTACCTCTGCTAGGGTTTACATTGCAAGATGTGTTTTAGGGTTAGGGTTTGGATTTTCCTTCTAAGACCTCTAGTCCATGTATTTTCCCGAATAGCTGGTTGATTATCTGGGACCTAGGTTTGATTGTTGAACTCTTCAACATATGCATCAAATCTTCATGGACTGATAGATGAGGTCGAAAATGCCACCTAGAGGACTAACAAGTCATCTTTTTCCCTAAAAATTTGGCCAAAATGCTCAAAATGGGGGCTCAGAGAAGGATTTGTTTGTTCAAATCTATGACACCTATGTATAAACCGAAAGATGTTTTTGTATATTGTTTTTTTGTGATAAAAAAAGTCTCTTAGTATTTTGGAATTCGTTTTAATTTTTTCGGGATTTGTATTTCAAAAACATGTGTCAAACAGGAAATTTTGAGATCTGAAAATTAGGTCTTAGAGATGGATTTTATTCTCCCAATATGAAACACTTGTAGGAAAATTGAGAGAGGTTATTGTTCTCTGACATGTTAGGAACAAAAATATCTGAGCGTTTTGCAAAATTATTCTCTAGTCGCTCAGAATCATCGTTTTAAAAAAATGCATTTTCATAGTAAAACGCCACTTTTGGTGGCTTTGAGCGCCCTGAAATTTTGGTCTTAGCTGCCAAAAGTAGGGATTTCAGTGGCTAATGAACCACTGGTACATTATCCTAAACCACCAAAAGTCCCTTTTCAAAAAACGTGATCAACAAGCTTTTGATGGTTAACGTGGTCTTGAGTCGAAGCTGTTAGCTGCCAACAGCTGGCTTTTCGGTGGCTAATGAACTGTCAAAAAGTCTTCCTAAGCCACCGAAGCTAAAATTTCAATTTTTTTTGAAAAATAGAGCACGAGCTATTCAAAATTTGTTAATCACATATAAAATCTCATAATGCATCTTGAAATCTTCATCACTGTGCAAAAATAAATTATCTGAGTTTGACTGAGTGAAAACCTAATTTATTTAGGAGATAACATCTGGCTCCTTCTTGGGGATGAGAACCTCCCTGTGAGGTCCCAAGAACCCCAGACCAAAATGACTTTCCTAAAAAATAAGAATTAAAGTTGCCCTATAGTGTTCCATTATGCATGGAGTCATTTGTCCTTCATAACTGATTTGCTGCAACCTATCTGTAGCCCGCTTTGCTTGTTCATGAAAACAATTGAAAATGACCTAGCTGCTCATATTAAGAGCTTATTTTCCGACCTATTCCTACTCCTAATTCTAATCAGTGGAGTCTTCTTATCAAGTGACATCATGCTTCCAATGAAGCCATGTCAGAAGCTGATATATTGAACTTATCCTTGATCTTGACCCAAAAAATAAATGAAACCCTAACATGCAGTAATGTAGTTTCAAAGGGTGACAGAACCAACTATTATCTGAAAAAAATATTTTGATATTTATGTTGCTTATAATTTTCAGATAGTCAGCAACAAGGTCATAAAATCCAACACAAAATACCTTTTCATGTTGTTGATATTTTCCTTCACTGATGTTAATGCTGAATGTGGATTGCTCAACCTTTGTCGGATCAAAACACAAGCTCATTGTAGCTGATCTGAACCTTCTTGTTCTCTTATGATCAGATCTTCATCATCAATCATAAAAATTTCCTTTTGAGAATAGTGCTCACAATAGGATGATAAAACAGGGTTTACATCATATGTATAAAGATTAGTTGAAAACATATAATTTCCTATACAAACATTAGTTATCATAGGCTCATCTTGGTTTGCAAAGTGATCATAAAATCCAGATTCATACCTATCTTGGGGAGTACTTTGCAAACACTGAAGAATATGATCCTAAATCTAAAAGGAGCTCACATGCTTGTTGTTGTTCCAAATCTGCTTTAGACTCATAATCTTCCTATTCAAAATCTGAATCATACTGATGTTTATCTGGCTCAGGTAGATGATGGTTTTCAAAATCAAACTGCTCTGGGATTCTCCTTGAAGCACAAATGTTTTCCTCCACCTCTAAAGCATCTTCAAACATAATGCTTAATGATGAAGATTTCCTTTCTAGCAGAAGAAGGGAAATTTTTGAATGTAGTCTCATTGCATAGTATATCATGGCAACTGCCTTTGTGGGTAGGATCTCCAAAGGCATATCATGATAAGTGTTGTAGACTATTTGATTGAAGATAGGCAAATTTTCCTCTTCCTCTCTCTTCAAAGCATAGAAATCAACGAGATAAAAATCAAGAGATTTGTTCTCACCCCAATGCTTCAAAAAGGCATTAGTGAATTCTATCCAAGAGCCAATGGAGTCAGCTCTTAAACTCTTGAACCATATAGCAGCATCTCTAATCAATGATTTAGAGAAAAATATCATTATTACATCCTCATGAACAATCTGAAAATGGTCAATAAAATATTTAAAAGATTTAAAGTGCCTTTTAGGTGAAGCTTGATTCTATCCAAAAAACCAAGGGAGATATTCATAATATTCAAGAGGATAAGGACGAAGATGAGAGGGTAGTTTTAATGGCTTAAACATCTTCATCCTAATTTTGATTTGAAAGCCCATGGGCTGATAATGAGGGATAACAATCTGTTGAAAAGGTTCAAAAGTTATGGTGATGAGTGCTGAGCTCTGCATAGGTTTTGAATCAATTTTAGTTTCTTCAAGGTTACATGGCTGATCATATTTAGAAGGAATTTGGATACAGAGGTCATTTTTATAAATGAGCTGCGACACAAGGATTGATTCAACTTATACAATACAAGCAGGCTGCAAATCTTCTTCTAAAGATGGATTTATAAAATATGGCTGATAATATTGAGAATATATAAAACATTGGATAATTATTTTAACATGTGAACGGAAAAGTGTAAAGGAGCTGATAAAAAATAACAACACTTCATAAAGTAAACTAATGAACTGGTACCTGGACTTTGAATTCAGCCTCCTCATCTTCTAATGATATTCTCTGTGTCTGCAACAGGTGTTGTTGGTTGCCTCTCTTGATTTGCTCTGGTATGAGCCCTCATCGGAGCCACAGTTCTTCGATGGAGTTGCTAGGGATGAGACTTCACAAGCAGCAGTTCTTGAAGATTCCTCAACCCTAAAATTTTCTGATGTAGCTTCCCTTGCATCTCTAGAGGTCTACCTTAGTGAAGCCATATCTCTTCTTATAATCTCTTCTGGATCTGAAACAGGTGTTACTGGTGGCCCTTTAGGTTTTTCTCTAGTACTTGGTCTTCTTAAAGACAATTTATTCCAATGGAGTTTACACATAGATGATTACAACCAAAATAGTGTCCAAACTTTGTTTATCATCAAAGCAATATCTATCTTGTCTCCCAGGGAAGATGAGCTTTAGTCTCCTCTCCCCAGCAATGGTGCCAATTTGATATCACTCCAGGAAACTCCTCTAGGTTACAGATCGAGGATGCTTGGTAACTTAAATGTTTTTATGATTTTTCTAATTGGATCAAGTTAGGTGACCTACCAGACCTCACACTCTCAAGACATGCATGAAACTCAATCAAGGATAAGGCTTCTAACTACCATTGTTCATAGGTTTGATAATATGGTCCAGAGATGGAGAACTTATCATGCTGATGGATTCATGCATAAAACAAATATATATAAATGGCTAATCATAACAAGGAAAGTACTTATAATTCAAATCATCAATATGCAGATAGGATGAAAACTATCAGACATCAAATAACATGAATAAACCTAAAGAACATATTCAAGCATAAGCATAGAACATACAAGAAATGGAAGCTTAACATATGATAGCAAAAGAGCTTATATTAGGTCATGAGCAATATTAGAAGCATGACAATAGTAATGGTCTACAAGTCCCCAAAGTTAAACCCTTTCTTCAAAATAAGTCTTAGGATTTATAGTATTTACAAAAATATTCAAATCCTGAAAAATTGGATCTGTTTTACTAAAAATAGATAAAATTAATGTTTTTTGCAAAATTAGGTTAGAAATCCTAATTTAACTACTAGTCTATGTAATGCTAACTCTTTTTCACTCACTAAACTTTTTGATGACCACAGTGAGCATTGAAGTATAGCTTTAACCTATCATCTGATAGATAAGCCACTGTTGGTAAAAAACAGGCAAGGTTTGTGACCCTTTTCTCCATGGTTGTATACTCAAAGCTGGAACAGACCTCTCCCAATGGTGTTTTCCAAGAAATTTCAGCTTTATATTTCATCCTTGAGGTAGTTGTACTCGCTAAAACTAGTTCTGTGTGCCAAACGATCTTTTTGCACCCTTTTCTTCTTTTGGTGGTTAAGGAGGTAGAATCCTGGGTCTGTTAGCTGCCGAAATCTCTCCTTTTGGTGGCTAATGAATAGCTGTTGTGTTTGCCTAAGCCACTAAAAGCTCTGTTTTCTGCAAAATTTTATTTAGCCTTTAAATTAGACTTTCACATTTTAATCCTGTCCTTCTGGTACTTTTTTAACCTGCATAAGATTTGGAATATCAACAATATCATGGGCTATGGTTTTTGAAGGCTAATAGTTGCCTTTGCTAGGGTTTCCAGTGCAAGGTGTGTTCTAGGGTTTGAATCTTTCTTCTGCAGCCTTGACCTTCTTATCATCCTTTAGAGCCCAGAGTTTTCCTTCATCAATCTCAGATTTATTTAACCTGTATAACAACAGCATCATGGGATGCCTCCGGATCCTACAAGCTTGTTGCTGCCTCTGCTAGGGTTTACAGTGCAAGATGTGTTTTAGGGCTACGGTTTGGATTTTCCTTCGAAGACCTCTAGTTCATGTATTTTACCTAATAGTTGGTTGATTCTTTGGGACCTAGGATTGATCTTTGAACTCTTCAACATCTACATCAAATCATCATGGACTGATAGATGAGGTCGAAAATGCCTCATAGAGGACTGATAGGTCATCTTTTTCCCTAAAAATTTGGCAAAACTGCTAAAAAATCGGGCTCATAGATGGATTTGTTCCTTCAAATATGTGAAAACTGTGTATAAACTGAAAGAGGTTTTTGTATATTGGTTTTATTTTTGAGATAAAACCTCTCTTAGGTTTTTGGAGTTCATTTTAATTTTCCCGAGATCTGTATTTCAAAAACATGTGTCAAACACGAAATTCTAAGATCTGAAAATTAGGTCTCAGAGATGGATTCAATTCTCCCAATATGCAAAACTTGTAGGAAAAATGAGAGAGGTTATTGTTCTATGGCATGTTATGAACAAAAATGTATGATAGTTTTCCAAAATTATTCTCCAGGCACTCAGAATCACCGTTTTAAAAAATGTCGTTTCATAGTAAAATGCCACTTTCAGTGGCTTGGAGCGCCCTGAAATTTCGGTCTTAGCTTCCGAAAGCAAGGCTTTCGGTGGCTAATGAAATATTGGTATGTTCTCCTAAGATACTAAAATTCCCTTTTGAAAAAATGTGATCAACAGGCTTTCGGTGGTTAATGTGGTCCTGAGCCGAAGCTGTTAGCTGTCAAAAGTTGGCTTTTTGGTGGCCAATGAACTATCAAAAAATCTGCCTAAGCCACCAAAAGCTAAACTTTCAAATTTTCTTGAAAAATATAGGACCATCTATTCAAACTTTGTTAATCACATATAAAATCTCATAATTCATCGTGAAATCCTCATGATTGTGCAAAAATAAATTATTTGAGTTTGACTCAGTGAAAACCTAATTTATTTAGGAGATAACAGAGTGTAAATTATTTTATCTTTCAAATAGTACAGAGTATGATTTTGTAATAAATTCACATTTGGATGTCTTTTAAAGTCTTGAGTTGAGTGTAAATTATTTTATCCTTCAGATAGTACAGAGTATGATTTTGTAATAAATTCAAATTTAGATGTCTAAGGAATAATTAGCTATCAAATATCAATTAAAATCACAATAGTTTAGTGCAATTAGCAAAGGTACTAAAAAGTAGAAAAAAAATTGGAAATTACTAAATAGTTGGGAAATCAAGAGGTGGAGTTGGAGGCTCTATTCTAATGGATATGGAGTTGCTGAAGGTGGAGTGAAAAGGAGTGAAAAAAAATGACAATGTTGTACCAATACGGACTTGATACAATGGTGATGGTGATAGTCTTAATCCATCAAATTCTCACACCATAGTTCTATTTTCAGTGACACCATTTGTCTTAATGGAACAACATTTAAAAAATATGCATATTGTTATTTGGCTTAATGGAACAACATTTAAAAAGGATGTAGATTGGTGCAGGTTCTAAGCAATTTTGGAAAATAATATGCCTTGCAAACCCACCATTTAAACTAAAGGAAGCCTGCATAATGTAGTGAAAACCCCAACCTTGGGCCACATTTTTGAAAGCAACAGCCACAATTTTGGCTTTTAAATAATTGCACAAAAGAAGATATAGCACATTGCTGAAAGAGAGCTTCATGGAGACAATGATGTGGTCAGTTCACAAAATGAATACGGAGTTAAATTCTGGAATTAAAGAAATAGCTCCCCCATCATTGGTATAGAGAAAACCATACAAATCATTATCATGTGGTGCTTTAAATTTGGATTTGACACCTTCTCCTATATTTCAAAAAATAATGGTTGGAGATTGAGACCCCTTTTTCCTTAAACTCCATTTACTGATGATGAAACATGAAAAAAGTCTAATCTATCGTAAATGTCTGTGAATGGAATGAAGAGTTCAGAGTTAAAAGCTAAGTTATCCTTATTTTTAATGAATATTATTTACTTTTCTCAATTATATAAATTGGTGAATTATGGTGTACTTAACGTTGTTATAATTTAGAATGGTTTGGATTCCAGATGGATGAACATAAAGCCAAGGAAATGCACCCTATTGAAAATGCCCTTGCCTTATTTATTCCAGGATGAGAAACTCTTGATGAAATGAAAAATTAGTAGTATATGCAAATGAAATCATCTGGTTAATAAGGCATTGCCATTCAGTAGCTGGCTACATAATATGATTGCTGTCCACCATATAATGCATTATGCACACGGACTACACAACGAATTTTCTTCGGCTTGACCAAGCGAGCATCAATTACTAGAAATGAAATTCATGGATAACAATGATTAGTAAAAAAAAGCCACATCATCTTGATTAAGCAGGAAAAATCCAAGAGGGTAATGTGTGATTAATAGCAAAAATGATTGGATTTTTCTAACAATTAAATTTTCCCTATGGTTGATCTCAAACTCTCGAAATGATCCCAAACTCTTGAAATGATCCTTATAAACCTTCAAATTAATAAATAAATGGTTGAATTAACCTTGACCTTAAGTTTGTGAATGTAGCAAAGAATATTCATGTTTCTTTAATCATGTTCATTAACAATTAAAAAAAAAATTATGGGATGCATCGCACCACACCACACCACACCCCACCCACAATGTTGAAATATATATGCTTATCAATATCAATGTTCTATCATGTGGAGGAAATTTTCCTACTTCTCATCTAATGAAATTTTCTTGCGATCAAGAACAAGCTCATATAATTGTTAAGGCTAGAATCAAAGTCCATGCTATGTTACAAATTTGGTTTTTGGCCATCTAAAACCATTTATGTAGTAGAAGAATTACAAGTTTGGTTAGATTACATAATGTAACCTTTGATCTTTAGAGTCAAGTTTTAAAATATTTTGTGGTCATTTTAAACCCACTTTTATGGTCATCCTAACACCATCCATATAGTAAAATATTTTCAGCTTTCGTTAATCTTTAGAAAGTTACAGAGCACCTCTAAGCTTTAAAGCCAAACACCAGATTTTTCTAGCCTTTTATGAGCTTACAACTAAAGGGATTGTTAGAATAACCTTAATCTAAATCCTAAGCATACCTTAATATGCATTTAGTTATAGTTATGATGCAATTATTAAGTAGTTACTAACTTTTTTATTATATATATAACTTTTATACATATTAATAAACTGCTCATTCCTCAAGGTGAGCCTTTTCATCTATGTTGTAGCCTCGATGATCTTGTTGATTTATTTATATGAATAATTTAGAAAATATGCAAGTAATTAAATATATTTTAGTAATATAACCATTATGGTTGATAAAAATAAAATAAAAAATAGGAGGAATAACTCAATAAAAGCATTAAAAATAAAAGCCATGGATAATACTGATAACAAGAAGATAAGGAAATTGAAAGTTGTATAATAAATTAAAGACATCCAAATTTGAAAAGGGATTACTATTTCAGGTATATAAAAGGGTGTGTGCAAGAAGTTGAGGGACCTTTTAGATGCAATGGTGGAGTGAATCCAATCGCTCTTGATCCAAAAAAAAGAAATCATCCCAAGTAATCCTAAACCTGCCAAGCCTAGTCCCAAGGCTGCCAACAATCATGTCAATTAGGATAGTAAACCAAATTGTGCATCCATTTTATTTATGCAAATAATGCCTCCATTTTATTCAAGAAAATCATGCCTCTGTTTTATTCAAGAAAATCGCGCCTCCATTTTAGTGAAGAAAACCGTGCTTGCATTTTGGAAAGCTTGTTTTTTTTTAAAGAGGTCGAGCCCATCTTTCTTCACCACATTGCATGGCTATTGGAGCTAGATGGAGAAAATATCCACTAGGTGAACGCGTTTTAGGGTGTGCAAAAGCCATCCACCTCCGCCTTTGGATCAACCTCCTATTTGTGAGGTATTTTCCTCATTTCTTCTCATGTTTTTTTCTCTTTGTTCATCAATTTATTTTCCCTAATTTGAAAAATTAAACCAAAATAAATTAAATTATGGCCAATGGAAAAAAAAACCCAATGACAATAAAAACCCCAATGTAATTGACCAATGGAAACCAAATCCCCAATTTAATCATAAAAATTAAATAATTTTGATTATTGGCCAAAATTCATACCCAAAATCCACATGCCCAATGGAAACCAACACCCCATATAACTCATAAAAAACAAACGAATTTCACTATTTCCATATGCATATTCACAAGCATCCTTGTGAATCCATACCAAAATTCACAAATATGCAAAGTTTTTCAAGCATATTGCAAGTTTGCATAAGTAATTTACATGCCCAATGTAAACCAAAACCCCAATTAACTCATAAAAAACAAACGAACTTCACAATTTGCATATATGTATATTCGCAAGCATCATTGTGAATCCAAACCAAAATTAACAAATATGCAAAGTTTGTCAATTATATTGCAAGCTTGAATACAACTAAAAAAAATCAAGTAGAATTCATATATTCCCCTAAAATATGTAAACAAACATGGTAAATCCCTTGCCTCTATCCAAAATATCAAAGTTCGTCTTCCAAGAACGTCAATAAACACCTTACAGTTTTGATAAAACTTCCTAATCCAAGTGTTAAAATAGGGTATAGAAGCTTCCCATGCTTTTAACAAATATTTCGTCTTGAACGAAGGGTACTTTTTGGTTAAGGTAAAGACAACAAAGTTCAACAATAGACTCTACGAACATGAATATACATAGGTAGGTTGATGTGTTTAATTAAACATGCCAATCATATACTATCATACATGATATAATCCAGTGGAAACCTTGCAACCATAAAATCCACTATACACAATTGTGCATTTAAATTCTCTCATGGGTATATAGAAAGAGGGCATAGAACTAAAATAACATCAAGTGGAATCTATACATGATATAAACAAAGATCTACTAAATGGACTTTAAAGTCCAAAAAACATCACGCTACAACAAATAATTACATATCTAACAAAATCGTTTCCTATACTGGGATTCTATTCATCAATAGCACATTATGTTGCCTATTCTAGGGTCTAGTTGTTGCCTCTACCTGCAATCTGGGAGTTGCTCCTACAAAGGCAATAGTCAGCACCTCACAATTTCGATGAAACTTCATAATCCAAGCCTTAAAATAAGCTAGAGGAGCTTCACAATCAACATATGCACTCAAGACACTTTATGTACACATGCATACATAAAAATTGGAACTAATACTTGAATTTATGACATAAATATGAAATGAAAAAATGTTAAATGTTTATTTTTTACTGTAAAATTCAAGATCAATTTTTAAATTTACATGATAGATTTAGTTTATGTTGTTATTTGTCATACATTAGTTATACAGTTTTCAGTGCTTAGAGATGTGATTATATCATGTGTTTATATTTCTAATGATATTTTATTTGTATTTATTATTGCAGTGGCTACTATGGATAACAATGCGGAGATACTGAGGGTTATTGGCCATCTGAGAGAGATTGGTTCTGCTTGGAGGGGTGGAGATGAGCTCCACCACTCCTTGTTAGATTCTTTGTTGTCTATTGTTGATACGCTCGCAAGATCGAATGATGCTTTGTATAGCATCACATCATACAGGGAGAGGAAAAGACAACAATACGCTGATGGGTTGAGCTACAATGAGGTAAAAAAGCTCAAAATAACAAAACAACACATCCATACATTGTTTAGACTTCTTAGGACAGATGGCATTCCAGAGATCAACAAGCCACATATTTCTATTAAGTGGTGCACCTTTCCACCCATCAGAGACAATTGTATGGATAGGTGGTACATGGTTTTTGACGTTCCCCCTCACAACAATAGGGAAGTACCATTGTACTTCCTCCGAAACTTGTATGCAAAGTTTGCGATGGGGAAATATGTCAACTATTTTGACATGTTGGTATTCCAGGGAGTTGGTATGGGGGTGCCCCAGCACCGACCCAATGCTAGGAATAGAGATGCTTGCACCCCATGCCTAGCTATCGAGGGCATACATCCCTCCTGCACATGACATGGTTTCCTAGAAAAAGGAGGCATTTTTTACTCTAGCTGAGATGGTCTCTCGACACACGACCAATATTGACAAGAAAGCACCCTCTTCCTCTTCTGGTTTACAAACACCAGCTTTTGGTGGTGGAGGGACATCTATTGGTGGGGATAGATAGACATCCCATGTGCCTCAGAGCGAGACACACATCTGCACATCATCTGGGGGACCCTGTTATGGTCCTGGACCAAGACATGGTACCACTACGATGACTCGTGGTCAGGTAAGGACATTGTTTTAAAACTCTATTATTGTTCACTTTTAAATTTTTAATATGGTATGTAACATATTAAAATATTCGTAATATATGAAATATTTTCTCCTGCAGGAGATTGATGCCTCTCATGGGGGTGGTACTATACCTGGTGTGGTTGTACTCGAGGCCCAAACAACCACCATTGAGGTAATATTTAAACATTTTTCATTTTTTTAATACATATAATTTTGTTAATGCATGTGTTAGTCTTGATTAATTTATTAAATTGTCTAATATTTACAATTTTTGAAGTTAAAGGAACCCCACTTAGAACGTGATGCTGCAGATGTTGATATCAACGACATAGTCCGAGGTGGAATTTACGATTACTTGAAGAATGTAAGTACATGGGTTATGACTGAATCTTGTTGGAATTATTTAAATTTTTTAATGTACACTCCTTTATAGATTGCTAATATTTATAATTTTTAAACTTACAGATGCTATTAGCATCTGAAGAGGGGTAAGAAATCGATGGAAGTGGTCACTCCCATGGGGGTGATATGTCCCAGGTAGGGGTAAGTATATTACAACATATTATATTTTTAGTACATATTATTCCATCCATTCAAATCCATGTCTAACTATGGTAACACTTTATGACTGTAGACATCATCGCAGATCCCTACATCGCCTCTTTGGTGTGGATCTCCCCATTGTCCATGTTAGAAAATAGAACGACAGAGCAATAACAGATATATAGTTAAAGCAATAAAGAATATGAAAAACACATTAAAACATTACAAAGAGACACAAATATAATGTGGTTCACCCAAACGATGGGCTACATCTAGAAAGAAATTGCCAATCATTTAATTACAGTCCAGAAAGATGAAGGGATACACCCTGTGGAAAAACTGTTGCACTTCCTCTTCATGCTCTCATAGTCTCTCTTCCAATACAATACAATACCATACTCAGTCGTTTTACAATTCTTTCTTTTATAGGGTAAATACAACAGGAAAATTCTAGGGTTAACCCAATACAATGGGTCCGCAATACCGTTGGCCAACACACATCCCAAAAACGTTTCTCGGGGGTTCCACGTACAATAATCCTGGGTTACGATCACAATTGAATAATATCTCTAAATCTTGAAGATTAGGCTCCATAAGCAACAATCCAAACGTAGATAAGGGGGGTGTTTACACAAGACGACCCTCTTTCTTGAACATAGTGGGTGTGCATGAGGATCAACCTACTCATCCTACAGTGATGTACACACTTCCAATGGCAGTTGTTGGTTAGCTATGAATTGACTTCACAATTTTTTTTTCTTAATGTTATTTTTTCATGTTTACATCATCAGGATGTAGAGTCATCCATGCTAGAACTTAGTGGGGTTGTTGATGCTTCGGTTAATGCTGCATATGCAATAGGGATAAGTCACACTGAGGTACATCTACTTGAATATTTGTAATTGTACATTTAATTTGTATTGTTTATGGACATGCACAATGTCTAACTATTTTATCATTTGGTGAATGTAGCCACACCTTGGTCCATTAGTGCACGCAACTGAGGTTGATGTTCAACCTACAACGCCTCTTACTATTGAAGAGTCCTAGCATAATCCCCTAGAAATGGTTTTTTTGTTGAGATGTTCATTTTTTACATAATTGATTAGTACTTTCTCATTCATGTACATGTTGATAAATCTTGAGATAATTGAAATATTTTCTTTTTATTCGCAGAGAAGCATTGCAAAGAGACTCTCTGCAAGGAGGAGGACACCAGAGGCACCTATACCCCTGACACGAAAGGAACCTATACCCCCGACAGATGTAGTGAATCTTTGTTTTATTTACAATTGAGTCATATTTTAAATTTTCAAACTTTGTTATTGCTGGATAGTACTAGTTCAGTTACCTCATCAAGAGATATTGTCATTAATTTGTAGTTGCCAGAGATGCACAGTGGTCGTAGACAAAGGTGACAAGCATCAGGGTACATGAAAAACAAGAGAAAGTTATATTTTTTATGTGTTAGTCCAGGACAAATATGTATTTTTATGTATAATTTGGAGTTATAGTATAGGGGCACGGTCCAGGACAAATGTACTTTTGTTTTCACGTGTACATCAAATATGTTTTTTATACATGTACATTGATAGGCCATAGATGGGCCTTCTATTTTTGTATTATAACTTTCATTATATAAAAAATATTTCATATCAAGGCTCTTGAGATCTTCATGGTTCAGTCATTTAAGTGTGATTATACATGTGTGGCCAAGAATGTTTCTATGTGTAACATTCGCATTTTTTATAGATTTTACGATTGCATGGAGATATCAGTTATAAATTTGAGAACAATGCACAATTACAATATTATGTAATGAAAAAAAATGTACATTGTAATTTTTTTTACCACTATCCAATTCAATATAGAATGTTATATTAACAATGTTAAATTGTATTCACAAATATGGAACATACCTAATACACATAAGCACCCAGCAAAGCTAAGCAACTAATCCAACTAGGTGGAATACAAAAGCACCTTACCCACATAACAACCTAACAAACTTTTAAAGGATGCATAAACTTGACACACCTAAGTGATGCACCTGTGTGGTCTACCTAAATAAAATTAGTGTTTGGAATGATGTCTTTCATCTAACGAATACATGTGATACACATCAAACCTAAACGTATCTGAGTATTATAAGGTTGATTCAAAATAATGGTTATGACTATATCCTGCAAATTATGTATATATTGCACATTATTTTATCATTTTTTTAATGTACATGGTAGTTTATGAATGGCCTCGAGTAACAATTTTGAAAGAGACGAAAGTTATGTGTGATTTTATTATAGTTTAAATTGACTAGAGAAGTACTATTCTGAATCTTGTTTTATAAATTCATGTTTATGGACTATTATTCGAAGCATTCGTAGTGTGAAGATATATATATTTTGTAGTAATGGTGTAATAGGTTGGCCACTTGTTTCTAAACATAAACATGTTCCATTAAATGGTTACTAACGTAATGGCATTGTCTCCTCCTTCATTTCATCGTACAAATGCTCAAATCTCTTGGATGAACTAGCTAAATTAATATGGGAAACAACCATCTTTTGAGTTTCTAGTCCCACGAACGATATGAGATCCTAATATCAATCCACCTCCACATAGAGATTAACAAGTCCTTTCAGCTTGATTAAAACAAAATCAAAGACTATTTTTTGCTTGACAATGATGGGAAATAAGTCAAGCTCAACACCTCACAACAGGTAACATAATTCTCGACAGCTACACATGGAATAATAGTTTGCAACAAGCATTGTTTCAAGACAAGAAGATCTACAATCATGTTCAATCTAACCTATATGTGCAAAAATTTCACATTCACTTACTGATAAAAACCCTAGTTTCAAAAATTGACAAATAAAATGATGCCGTGTCCATGGAACCAGAGTAGAGGGAAACTCTAGCACTATCTTTTTATCTTGAATCCAATGGAGTTGATGGTTCTTCAATCCAAGAAATGGTCATCAATCTATGGCATGTTGAATCCCACCTCCTACAGGATTTTAGGGACAACTATTGAATCTCTAACCGGGGCATAGAATGGAACCATGCATCAAAAAGGGCTTCCAGTGGGTTGTGCAAGCATTTTTAGGCAGGTTCCATGTGGGAATGCTAGCCACACATTCACAGTTGAGAAATATGCGTAGTTGACCCCCATGTTTAAAAATTTCACATTCAGTTACTGAGCAAAACCCTAGTTTCCAAAATTGACCAAAAAATGATCCCTTGTCCATGGACCCAGATTAGAGGGCCACCCTAGCACTATACCGATGTCCTGAATCCAACGGAGCCAATGGTTCATCGATCCGAGCAATGTCCATCATTCTATGCCACATTGAATCCCACCTCCTACAGGATTTTAGGGACAGCTATTGAATCCCTACACAAGGCCTATAATGGAAACCATGCATCAAAAGGGGATTCCAATGGGTCATGCAAGTGTGTTTAGGTAGGTTTCATGTC
>LPNX011024750.1:0-11899 GCA_001517045.1 Pseudotsuga menziesii | reverse complement strand
GATGTCTTGAATCCAACGGAGACAATGGTTCATTGATCTGAGAAATGATCATCATTCTATGGCATGTTGAATCCCACCTCCTACAGGCTTTCAGGGACACCTATTGAATCCCTACCCAGGGCATAGAATGGAAATTGTGCATCAAAAAGGATTTCAGTGCGTCATGCGAGTGTTTTTAGGAAAGTTCCATGTGGGAACTCTAGCCACACATTCACGGTTGAGAAATATGCGAATTTGACCCCCATGCACAAAAATTTCACATTCACTTATTGAGCAAAACCCTAGTTTCTAAAATTGACCAAAAAAATGGTTTTTTATCCATGGAACCAAATAAGATGGCCTCCCATAGCACTATCCCAATGTCCTGAATCCAATGGAACCAACAATTCGTCGATCTAAGAAATGGCCATCATTCTATCGCACATTGAATCCCACCTCCAATAGGCTTTCAGGGACACCTGTTGAATCCCTACCTGGGGCATAGAATGGAAACTATGCATCAAAATGGGCTTCTGGTGGGTCATGCAAGCATGTTTAGGGCTTCCCATGGAGAAACAAATTATTGGAGTGAAGGAGATAATTATCAAATTCAAGGAGATGTCTTTATAGGATCAACTTCAAGATTCAAGGAAAATGCAATAGACATATCCTAGATAGAGTGGTAGATAATGGTCTTGGGATATAAGGCACGAGTCATTTAAGTATCAATATAATGCAACAAATCCATTGTCGAAGTCTATTGAATTTATCAATTTATCAAGTGCTCAATGTATCAAACTGTAAATAATCAATGAGACCATGAAACAAAAATGCCTGACTACCTACCTGTGTTCATTTGAATAGACCATCGAGATGACCTCTAATAGAAATGGTATCCTTTATCCTCTTGTGCTCGAAGTAAGGAAACAAGTATCATGGCTTTGATGAGTACTTGTTTGGAATTGTTTGTAGCTGGATGTTTGTGCCAATAACTAAGTTTGTATAATGGTATACAATTTGACCTGGTCTATAATCCTCAAATACATAACCTTTTTTCTTTCGTGCATGGGAGAACTGTGTCAAATATTCTCCTTTGATAACCATCAATCCAATTGGAAAATCATTTCCCTCGGAATCGATTAATGAGATAATGAGGGTTTGCTTCCCATCCAAGCAATGTGCTAGGCAGTAGTCAGTGTGCCATTCATTGTCTCTCAGGGAAACCACTACGTATATGTGCCATGCATAAAATAAAGTGTAGACCTAGGAGTCAGCTAAATAAACACAACTAGTCATCAAACATTTCAAAGCGATCAACATAATAGTCGAACCTCGTTGTATGAGATCTGAAATGTGGTCATCGTCATGTGAAATACTGGATTGGCCCTCCTCCAACTCGGATAATTCTGTAGTTATTTGTCAACCAATGGGGAGTGATACATGATCCCAGTTGTCAACCCAATCTGTGGATTCACAGTTTTCCCATTCACCATTGCTACATGGTGTTGCAGCCGCAACTGTTCTCCCCAAATTTATTAAAATTTTGGGCCCCCTCCCCCTGATTTAGCTTTATTGTTGATTTTGATCTCTTAATCCTTTGATCATGCCTTCTTTTCGAGTGATTTTGAAGTTTGATTGTCAGTCTGTTTGAAATTTCCATGAATTTATGATGAGTCGCATTGCCTAAGTTCGTGGTTCGAACCAAGTTTGTTTACGCTGTGGGTCGTCGTTGTAGAGAGGTAACAGGTTTTTGTCCGTGGCTAATATTTAAAAGATTGTTTAAACACTCAAGATTTCTTGGATTTGACGTATTTTTATGTCATATCGGAAGCTACGATGTTTCTGCCCCTCCGTTGTTGCGGCTCCGCAATCTTTTACTCGTCCGAAGTCCGAATTGCCCCGACAGTCGATACGTATTGACCTGCTCGGCCGTGTGTCCAAAACCTATTCTCTTCTACCGTTGCGGCTGGGAAAGCGGTTTAGCGTCCGATGTCAAAGCCGTCCGATTCCTGATTAACTTTTCCCACCTTTCCGTCGCGTGCCTGAAACCTCTACCTTTCCACCGTTGCGGCTGGAAAAGTGTTTCCACCCCCGAAACAGAAAACCGTCCGACTTTCGATTTAGAGCCCCTCTTGCCCGCGTTTCGGTTGTCCACAACTTATGCCTTGCCTGCCGTTGCAGCTGGTAAAACCTTTTGGCCTCCAATCTGATTTCCTTCTGATTGCCGACTTTAAGTTTTCCCACCAGTGAGTTTCCTATTGACCATTGTAGGCTAGGTTTGTCAAACCCGCAGGTGGTGCACCTTGTCGTTTCCTTGTGAAATAGTCGTTTTTTAATTGTTAATATTTGTTGTTTTGAATGATGCTTGTTGATTGATGGCAGGTGGTTTTGAGGAAAGTGGTCAATCTACTAGGGTGCAGAGAAAGACGGACTCGTTCAGCAGAAGTGTGACTGAAACTAGGGGAGTGGAGGACAAAATCCGGAGCTGTAAAGGCGCGAACCCAAAACTGATCAATTACCAAGTGGCTCATGATTGCATCCAGACAAGATATAGGAATGTGAAGCGTTTGAGAAACTGAAATACCATGCATCTGGGGGGGAAATGAAACACTCTGTAATTGTAGTTTAAATATTTGAAAGTAGAACTGAGTAGGGGCTTTTTCCCTGGAAAATTTTGTAAATGTTTGCTTGTAAGAGGAACTACTTCGTTTTGCAAAGGAAACTGCAATTTTGCCTATTGGAGAGAGTGAAAAGTGGAATGTATCAATACGACTCAATGAATAATGTTGAAGAGGAACTATTTTGTTTTTAGCTATGTTTCATTTACTGTAAGAGTATTTAATCCCCTGAACCTATGTTCTTGTTGAATGTTCTTCAGTATCTTTTGGGATATTTTCCACTGTGAGTAATAAATGTTGTTTATAAAATAATAGGCTATCTGGTTATTTAAATATCTGCAAGTGTTCATGTGTCTTGAAAGAAGTATCAGCTATCTTTGATTCTTCATAATGCATGTGCAAAATGTATTACTCACTAATTAATGATAATCTTTCTCCCTAGGGATAGTTTAGATAGTCAGTTTGCTTTTGTTGTATGTGATTTGGATTCTTGTGAGCCATAAGACGAGAGGTAAGAACCTGCGCATCACATTGTGAAAGATCCTTGCATTCTGATCACCTTGCATTTAGTTAGGCACTTGCATTTCATATTTTAAGTCAAAAATTACAAAAACTCAGTGGACTGGGCCGCAACCGGTAAAACCCTTTGTTTTGTTACTTTGACCTACGGTGGCTGGACCGTAAACCGGACGGATTCCCTATACCAAACAATCAACGGGCTAGTTGGGAATGTTGATTGGGGAGAATCCCTTTCTGTTGTTGCCTGTGAATTTCCAGGCCTCAACAGTTCTAGCGCTAGAAGGAGGGCCGCCAGTGCATGGCTGGCCGCAGAAACTTGTTTTCCCGAGATTTTTCCACCGGTGACAGTTCTGAAAGAAGTGGGTTCCATAATCCAACCCCGGAAGAAAACAGAGAATATATATATCTTGTTCACAACAAAATTGTTAATGACCTGAGAAGACACACCCGTGCTTATATAAAGGAGATTGGAGGATTGCCAATTATCCCCGAATTGACTAGAAGAGATTACAAGAAGAAAGACCGTCATGTAGTAGAAGAGTCAGTGTTGGTTGGAGACTGGGAAGAACTTGTAGAGACAGCTCTGCAGAAGGTTGAATTACCTTTGAACCAAGTAGGCCCAGATACCCCTTACAGTTCTCCTATTCACACCCCTATTGGTTCACCTCCTCACTCTCCACCTTTACTTATGGCAGGAGTTAATTCCAACCACCCACCCAACCCACCAAATACACCACCTACATGGAGAGCCAGATCACCTCAAAATATGACCCCGCCTTTGCATGACCTACCTCAAGCCTTTGAAAATTTGTTGCCTAAATTTGACCCCAATGAGAAGATATTAGTAGATGAGCATTTGCAGAGTTTTTATTTGGCTATAGAAGGATTAAGGGTGGGGGAGCATGAAGATGTGGTTTGTAGACTATTCCCGCATACCCTCAAAGGAGTTGCAGCCTCATGGTATTTTGGATTTCCTGCTAACTCTATCCCAGACTGGGATACCTTCGAAAGAATGTTCAGAAGTAAGTATGTAGTCCAAAAGACTCATGCTGCCCTTATGAAAGGACTATGTGCTTTGAAGAAAGAAAAAAAAGGAAAAAGTGCACAGTTTCACACAAAGGTTTGCAGCATATCTTAAGAATTTCTCTGAAACAGATAAGCCTTCAGACAAAGTACTGATTGAGTACTATACTTCAGCTTTAGGCCCTGATTTGGCCATGTTTGCAAAAGGTAGGGCCAAGCCTACTTTGACAGAGACCTATGAAGAGGCAGAAGTGCTGGAAGTAGAAAGAAAAATTATTGAAGACTATCTACAACAATCTGGAGAGAGAGGTGTGGGAAGGAAAACCTTATTGTTCACTAAGCGTAAGGAAGAAAAGTTGCCAGACCTGGAGAATATGGCCAAGATGATGCAAAAGCTTTCCAACAAGATCATAGATATGGAGAAAGAAAAGGAGGCGCAAAAGTTTTATAAGCCATATTATAAGAAAAGAGAGGATAAGGATCATTCTCATCCTCCTCCTCATAATGCTGCATCCATGAATCTAAAAGAGGTCGGCATGGATAATTTCTGCACTTTCCACCAACAGCCAAACTCTGAAAATAATTGTCTACAATGGATAAACTCTATGACGCTGGTGATGAATCAACTGTTGGATTCGAAATTAACAGAAGAAGATGATGAAGAAAGAAAAGAGAATCCTGCCTCTACATATAATAAAGAGCAGGAGGAGGAAGCCTTGGCTTTATGGAATTTTGTCTCATTATTTGACATTGAAGAAGGAGAGACTCAGGGATACAAGGGCGTTATGGAAACCAACGTGGAAAAAAGGAGCAAAGGAACGGTCAAGGAAGACAGTATTATTCTTCCAAAGATCAGAAGGCTTCAGATAAATGTTAAGAAGAAGTTTCAAAATAAATCCTTGGCTAATAAGATTCTGGAATTCATGATTACCTGCCAAAATCCTAGACAGTGCGATACAACAGCCAAGTCAAGTGAAGCAAATTCTGATAAACCCCATCCCATTGGACGGCCGATGAATTATGATGTTGTGGAGGATTTAAAAAAGGTAAAAGCGAATGTTCCATTATTTGAAATGTGTAAGGTGCCGCATCAAAACAAGAGACTGCTAAAAGCACTTGAAGCATCAGATGACAAGCTTCTCGCCGACAATCAACCTCAGGATGAAGAAGAATTTGGAGAAACCAGCGTTGGAAGTAAGTCTAAATCTAAACATCCACCTTTCCTCTTGACGTTTGAAATTTTTAATCATAACGTGCACAATTGTCTGGTAGACTCAAGAGCGTCCATCAATGTCATGCCCATATCATTATGTAAGAAGATAAATGGGCAGCCTAAGCCTACCATGTGGAGGGTGGTTCAGTTGGATAAGACAGACGTTAAGGTAATTGGTGAGATGGAAAAAGTCCTAATTCGTCTGACATCCAATGACAAAGTATGCCAAGTTATTAATATCGTGGTGGCTGATATACCAGATGCTTACGGCCTTGTCCTGGGCAGAGATTGGTCAGCCAAATTAAATGGATATTTTGCCTCAGATTGGTCACATCTGTGGTTGCCATACAAAGGGAGTCCAAACCAGATCAAGGTTCTAAGAGAACCCCACATAAAACACAATGTTACCCAACTAGATGAGAAGAATATACCCGTGGATTCTATATTGGGAAACTATTTTCTTGAGTTGGAACCATGGAATTATCAAGCAGAAGAAGCCAGCAACCCATCTAACACCCAGCCTGATCTCCTTCGATTCTCGCAGGTTGATGAGATTGATTGTAAAATAGTATACTTAGTGGTAGGAATAGATTTCCATTCAGTTGTTAGTGATTTTTGGAATTTATTTTTTGATGGCTCGAAGACATTAGAAGGATCAGGGGCCAGCTGCGTCCTTATTGATCCACAGAAAAATAAACATTTCTTGTCATGTAGATTAGAGTTTGAGTGTACTAATAATACGGCCGAGTATGAAGCACTGGTGCAGGGACTCAAAAAATCGATTGAACTGAAGGTAAGTAATTTAAAAGTTTTTGGGGATTCTGAAATTATTGTGAAGCAAATCTGGAATCAAATCCACTATGTTTATCCTCACTTGAAAGCTTACCAGAATGAGGTATGGGACCTGCTTAAATATTTTGATGCATTCAACATTGTTTCAATTCCAAGAATTAGGAACGCATCAGCTGACTTATTGGCTACTTCGGCCGCTAGGCTTGTACCCTCAAATAATTGATGTACTGTTGAATTGATTTTCAGGCCTTCAATACCGGATATGTTCACCAACATGCGGGTGTTCGATGATGACCAGCAAATTATAGAATGTTTAACAAATGATGAGGTATTCAAAGGAGCGATTACTGATGATGAAGAACACTAGGCCAAGATGAAATTTGACAATTTCGTCCCTAAAGGGGTCAGAACGTTAGAGAAGATGTTTGAATTGAATGAAAAGTTCAGAAGACCCACTAACGTGAAGACGCACAGCTCAACTCTACAGTTCGAGCTCATAAACTTAGGGACTGATACGGATCCTAAGTTTGTGAACCTCGACAAATGTTGTTCACCAACGGAAAGAGATAAGTTCATCCGTTTGTTTAAATAGTACAAAGATGTCTTTGCATGGACATACCAAGATTTAAAAACATACGATACCGGCATCATCAAACACGTTGTTCCCATCAAGGAGGGAGTCAATCCATATCAGCATCCCTTGAGGAAAATGCACCCAAAACTAGAACCACTGATCCAGAGTGAGGTAAAGAAATTGTTGGATTCTAGAATCATTTTTAAAGTCAGACACTCTGAGTGGGTATCAAATCTGGTACCGGTCAGAAATAAGTCGGGGGAAATCAGACTGTGTGTGGACTTCAGGAACCTAAACCGCGCATCGGATAAAGATAACTACCCCGTGCCACCCATGGAGCAGCTGCTACAAATGGTTTCAAGTTATAAACTATTTTCATTATTGGACGGGTTCTCTGGATACAATAAATTATTGGTAGCCGAAAAAGACAGATTAAAGACAACGTTCAGGACCAAATGGGGAACTTTTGCCTATAGAAGGATTCCCTTTGGACTGATTAATGCTGGAGTGACATTTCAAAGAGCTATGGACATAGCTTTCCATGGACTGATTGGACGAAGTGTTGTGGTATACCTTGATTACATTACAATATTCTCGAAGAAAAGAGGGGAGCACGCGTTCCACCTAAAGCAAATTTTCGAACGCTGTCAGAAATATGGCATTTCCCTCAATCCTAAGAAGTGCGTATCCACGGTCACGGAAGGCAAGTTACTGGGGCATATAGTTTCAAAGAGAGGTATATATATAGACCCAAAAAGAATTAAGGCCATTGAACAAATCCCTATGCCCCATAATAAAAAGGGAATGCAATCCTTCATGGGAACCATAAATTTCATATGTAGATTTGTGCCTGATTTTGCCCAGACTGTTAAGCCACTGCAGCAGATGGTCAAGCAAAATGCACAATTTAAGTGGACTGAAATTGAAAAGAATGCTTTCAGTAAAATCAAGACTGTTGTTGCACATGCGCCCTCCCTGAAAAGTCCAGACTTTGATAAAGACTTTATTATGTATACATTTGCATCCGATGATTCATTGGCAGTTGTGCTTACACAAAAGGAGGATGGGGGTGATGAATTCCCAATCTCTTTTATGAGCACTGGGCTACAAGGGGCTAAATTAAACTACCCAGCCATTGATAAGCAAGCTTACGCAGTATTTAACGTAGTGAAGCAATTCAGGCCTTATATATTAAAAAATCGAACCGAGGTAATAGTCCCTTACCCAGCTGTAATATCCCTTCTCATTCAGAAATAGTTAGGAGAAAGAAGGGGAAACTGGGTAACAGCTCTTCAAGAATACAACCTTGAATTCAAGCCAACATCTATAGTGAAAGGTCAAGGGTTATGCAAATTGATGACTAAAAGCAGGAACAACGAAGAACAAGCATGGGAATATGAAGCCAAATTGCATGTAATGGATGTATAATCGAACCGAGGTAATAGTCCCTTACCTAGCTGTAATATCCCTTCTCATTCAGAAAAGAGTTAGGAGAAAGAAGGGGCAACTGGGTAACAGCTCTTCAAGAATACAACCTTGAATTCAAGCCAGCATCTATAGTGAAAGGTCAAGGGTTATGCAAATTGATGACTGAAAGCAGGAATAACGAAGAACAAGCATGGGAAGATGAAGCCAAATTTCATGTAATGGATGTATGTCCTATGTTTATAGCTCCTGAGTCCTGGTATAGGGACCTTGTGCATTACTTGCAGTCAGGGCTATTGCCAGAACATTGGAATTCCAAACAAAGAAGAGCTTTGCGTCTCAAATCGGCCTCCTATCAACTTATTGAAGGAGTGTTATTCAGAAAGAAGTATGACGGGGTTCTCCTCAGATGTTTAGAAAAGGAAGATGCAAAGAAAGTAATGGAAGAATTACATGACGGTCTGGCTGGGGGACATTATTCAGGCGACACTACAGCCCACAAAATCCTTAGAGCTGGTTACTACTAACCTACACTCTTCAAGGATGCACATGCACATGTCAGGAAATGTGATATTTGTCGAAGGTGTGGTGGAAGACAGCCTAAGGCAGCAGCGCCCCTAAAGCCTGTGATGATCACAAAACCATTTGAGCAATGGGGGATGGACATTATTGGAGAAATAAAACTGAATTCTTCCCTGCAGCACAACTACATTCTTACTGTGACTGATTATTTCACTTGCTGGGTCGAAGCTATCCCACTGCGCAAGATAAATAAAGACGAAGTCATCAGCTTCCTACAAGATCATATCATGACCAGGTTTGGAGTTCCAGTTTTGTTAGTATTTGATAATGCTAAATAATTTTCATTGATTAAATTGACTACATTTGCTCATGATAAAGGGATAAAATTACATTATTCTGCTAACTACTATCCATAAGGGAATGGCCTGGCTGAATCCTCTAATAAAAACCTCATTAGAATTCTGAAGAAGACTGTAATAGAAAACCAGAGAAGTTGGCACTTAGCCTTACCCAACGCCTTGTGGGATGATAGAGTCACCCCAAAGTCTGCAATAGGAGTGTCACCCTATACCCTTGTGTACAGTAAGGAAGCCATCCTGCCTCCTAATATCATGCTACCATCTTCCATACTATCTCAAGAGTCTAGGGGGTCGGATGATGAAGTTCTACAAATAAGAATATATAATCTCCTGAAAGAAGAAGAGGCCAGATCCAAGGCTAGAGAATGTTTTAAACAACAGCAGGAGGTAGTAAAATGATGGTTTGACAAACATAAAGCTGGAAAAAAGTACTTGGAAGTAGGAGACCTAGTTCTAAAGTGGGATTATCCCCATGATGAGAAATGAAAGCATACTAAGTTCTAGCAGTTGTGGGTAGGCCCGTTTCAAATCACAGCAAAACTTGGCCTTGCTACTTATAAGCTGCAATATTTACAAGGATGGGAGGAGAAATTGCAAGTTAATGGTTTGGTTCTCAAGCCTTACTTTTCTTGAGTTTTCTTTGAGTTTTTCTGTCTTGTATATAAATAAGCAGTTTGGTTTTTTTCGAGTCATGCTTTCATTTGGTTTAAATTTGAGTTTTTGATTTTCAATAAAGGGAACGAACATGCGGTTGTCTGGAGGATATTAATATCTTTTTTGGGAATAGCAAATATGTTGAGTGTTAGCCTGTGTGTTGCTAATTGAACTTCTTCCAGTCTAGATGTTTTCTCGAATGTCTCTATGTGCATTGAAGTCCTGCTTAATCCCTATGAAATAAGCCAGATGCACAGAGTCCAGAATACTATGTTGAGGCTCCATCCACTTCAAACTTAAAATGTTCTAAGGGGCGATAACAGAGGACCCATGGAAAAGAGCAAGGTGAACAGTATGTTAAATAAAAATGATCCCATGCCAAGAAGTAAATGCCAAAGGGCAGATAAGAGTCGAAACTCCTATGAAAGCTTCATACGTCAAAACAAAGGTTGAATCATAAGTTCCACATTGCCAAAGATCCTCTCCGTCATGAGATGAAACATTAAGCATACCGCTCACACAAAAGGGCACTATGGGATAGAGGATCCTGAATTAAAATTCAGTAAGAAAGGCACACAGAAAGACTCGCATGAAAAAAGGACAAAGTCCGAAAGCACAAAAGGTGCCAACATGGCATGGGAATGCAGAGCAAACGAATATTTCTATTCACCACCTGCTACAATCCTGTGGTGTCCGATGCTGTCAACTACCTGAAGACAAAATTAATAATGAAATCATCGGTTGGCTTCAGCAGAGTTATTTGGACTTGAAGATCTTGGTTTCCACTTTTCCAAATTGGACTATCATCAATGATTAAAGGACACACTTCTGTAATTTGAGAAATCCAGATGGTTGGAAGAATTTAATAGATGCACCTGTTGTTAAGCAGCCTGTCACTCAAAGAATAATCTCTCAGAGATCTAGGTTCACCAGGTAATCGCCAGTTGTTGCAGCTGCAACTGTTCTCCCCAAATTTATTAAAATTTTGGGCCCCCTCCCCCTGATTTAGATTTATTTGTTGATTTTGATCTGTTAAGCCTTTGATCATGCATTCTTTTCGAGTGATTTTGAAGTTTGATTGTCAGTCTGTTTGAAATTGCCATGAATTTATGATGAGTTGCACCGCCTAAGTTCGTGGTTTGAACCAAGTTTGTTTATGCTGTGTGTCGCCGTTGTAGAGAGGTAACAGGTTTTTGTCCGTGGCTGATCTTTAAAATATTGTTTAAACACTCAAGTTTTCTTGGATCAGACGTATTTTTATGTCAGATCAGAAGCTGCGAAGTTTCCGCCCCTCC
Source organism: Pseudotsuga menziesii (assembly GCA_001517045.1). NCBI lineage: Eukaryota > Viridiplantae > Streptophyta > Pinopsida > Pinales > Pinaceae > Pseudotsuga > Pseudotsuga menziesii. Next base: position 926 of record LPNX011024750.1, on the reverse strand, counting down.
GCCGTGGCGGCTCTGCAATCGTTTACTCGTCCGAAGTCCGAATTGCCCCGACAGCCGATACGTATTGACCTGCTCGGCCATGTGTCCAAAACCTATTCTCTTCCGCCGTTGCAGCTGGGAAAGCAGTTTAGCGTCCGATGTCAAAGCCGTCCGATTATCGATCGACTTTTCCCGCCTTTCAGTTGCATGCCTGAAACCTCTACCTTTCCGCCGTTGTGGCTGGAAAAGAGTTTCCACCCTCGAAACGAAAAACCGTCTGACTTCTGACTTAGCGCCCCTCTTGCCCGTGTTTCGCTTGTCCACAACTTATGCCTTGCCCATCGTTGTGGATGGGAAAACCTTTTGGCCTCCGATCTGATTTCTTTCCGATTGCCAACTTTAAGTTTTCCCGCCAGTGAGTTTCCTGTTGACCATCGTAGGCTAGGTTTGTCAAACCCGCAGGCGGTGCACCTTGTCGTTTCCTTGTGAAATAGTCATTTTTTAATTGTTAATATTTGTTGTTTTGAATGATGCTTGTCGATTGATGGCAGGCGGTTTTGAGGAGAGCGGTCAATCTACCGGGGTGCAGAGAAAGACGGACCTGTTCGGCGGAAGTGTGACTGAAACCAGGGGAGTAGAGGACAAAATCCGGAGCTGTAAAGGCAGGAACCCAAAACTGATCAGTTACCAAGTGGCTCATGATTGCATACAGACAAGATATACGAATGTGAAGCATTTGAGAAACTGAAAGACCATGCGTCTGGGGGGGAAATGAAACACTCTGTAATTGTAGTTTAAATATTTGAAAGTGGAATTGAGTAGGGGCTTTTTCCCTGGAAAATTTTCTAAATGTTTGCTTGTAAGAGGAACTACTTCGTTTTGCAAAGGAAACTGCAATTTTGCCTGTTGGAGAGAGTGAAAAGTGGAATGTATCAATACGACTCAAT
>LPNX011024710.1:100601-151724 GCA_001517045.1 Pseudotsuga menziesii | reverse complement strand
ATATATATATATATATATATATATATATATATATATTGTAAATCTACATGGTGTGGAGCTAAAGGACAAAGCCCCACCATCGATTCGGTTATGTTATGTTTCGGTGATTAGAACTGTTACCAATGGTATATCGGGATATGCGGCATACATATTAAGTTATGGCATCATGTAACTATGCATTTTAATTAAATAACTCCAGCCAGCTATGTTCACTACAACCAAATTGAAAAGCGCATGATTTTCTAAGGATAAGGGGGGGGGGGATGTTAAACCTTGAACCAAGGGGGAAAAGCCATGTGTCACCTTCCCTTGTCTCATCCAACCACCACCTTAAATGTTCTGTTGATTAGTTGGGGAAGTTATTGCTGGCAGTGGAGTGTGGCAGGACTGTCACTCCTTGCCCACACGCACGCTCCACCAGCCTGACCCTCACGCTGCTAGGAAAACCACTACGCCCACGATCCCATTCTCTCCATGACCGCACTCTCTCCATCGCGACCGTCCTGTTTACTGTAGATTGTTGGTCTTCTCGATCATCCATCCGGAGGAAGGGGACGCTCTGTTCACCCTCCTGCACGCAGGAAGTTGGTCTGTTCATTTTCCCTCACGGGGGCCGAGATAAAAGGAGCCACGATTCATTGATTGGGGGTTGTTTCTTCCTTTTCTCATGGAGTTGTTAGCCTGTGGATCTGTTCATCCTCTTGCTCATGAATAGAGCTTGCGCTTTTACTCCACCATTGTTTTCCAACGTTGGTGCTATGTTTGGACTATGCGATGTTTTGTTGCTTCATCGTGAGCTGTTGCTATGGTTTTCTCCTGTTGTTCGTTGGCTGTTGTTTCTCATAATCGTTGGTTGGGTCCCCTTGTGTTTTTGCTGCTGTGGGATCGTTTTGGCCACGATAGGGCCAAGAACAATCCAGGGAGTTGCTTTTCCCCTGTTAAAGCTTTAATAGCTGGTCTGCTGCATACACGCAGTGGTTTTGTCCTTGGACTGCATTGCAATGGTGAATGAGGGCCTGATGTGCTTGATAAACCTAGTGCATTTGGGAACCACACAGATGGAGCTAGAGGGATGAATTTCTTCTCCACAAACCTTGAATAGCACTAGAAGGGAGGTCAGGAACTGAGGGACTGCATAGCAGAGAAAGGACTGATTTCCTTGTGTTGCGTGTGTGTGGGTGTCCTAGAAGTTAGGCTATTTTTGGTGTAGGTGTCCTTAGCTCTTCAAGGAGCTCACCAGCTTAGCATTTAGCCTTTCCCAGCTTCTGGATGGCCTGATAAACCCAACTTTGTTGGCTTGGCTGATCAGTTGTTCGCCTGATAAACCCAACTGTGTTGGCTTGGTTGAACTATGTATCCTTGTGGTGTTGTTATCCTTGGCTATGTGTAAGCCTGCTAGTTCCTTATTCCTTGGGGAAATCATGCCCGACTCGGGGGTGGCAGCGTTACTGAGAGATTAAAGAGCACGCAGACCTATGATTGGTTGGAACGTTGCAGCAATGTAGCTGGTTGCAGGACAGTTCACATAAGATAAGTATTCTTGACTAATCTATTTTGCAATCATATTTAATGTTAATGAATTATGATGTTGGACATGTTAAATGCTGAATTATATACGAATGAATGTTGGTTTGCTTCTGTTATGTATATGAACTATTATGCATCTTAGTATGTTTTATGTTTTGAAGTATCTTCCTTCAGCGTTATATATATATATGATCATGTTCATTGGGCTATTTTCCTATATGTTGGTGTGAAGTAGTGTCCTCTTGCCTGGTCGGAGGGTCGGGGACGTAACAAAATGGTATCAGGGCTCTGGTTACAGCATGGGCCTGAATGGGCCATGAAGATGCAGTGACTGAGCTTATGTTACAGCATTTGGGCCTCAGAGGGCCATGAGAAACTATCAATAGAGGTAGGTTGCCTACTGCCCAGAAGAAATCGGGAGAAATGGGCGATGACAAGAAAATTCACAAATTTTTTCTAAGTGCCAGAATTGTCGGCTCATTAGAGAACTTAGTGTGAAGTTCCTTCGTCACAGTGGAAGTGTTAGTTTGAATCCCACCCAATGGTGGAAGGTTTTACAAAATTTTGCTTAAGTGTTAAAATTGTCGGTGCATCAGAGAACTTAGTGCGAAGTTCTTTTGACACAGCAGAAGAATTAGTCTGATGATCACCCGACGGAGGATAGCCGACATAAAAATTTCACAATTTTTCTAAGGGTCGTCGACCATCGGTGGAGGATATAGGATGGGGTAGCTGATGTTTTGGCGGAGATCAGCCGAAGACCGCCGAAACGCCAACTCCAATTAGCAGAAAGAACCTTCGATGTTTTGACTGCCGGCGATTGGCGAAGAATAGGAGATGGTTGAGCCGATGAAGCGATGGAAGAGAAGACTAAAGAAAAAAAATTTGGAAATAATTTTTCTAAGTCATAAAATCATCGGCCATCAGCAATGATTAGTTGATCGCATTGCCGATGCCTAGAGGATCAAGTTGCCGATGTGGTGGAAGACAAGGCCAGACATTTTCAAAAATTTCTCTAAGGCACGAGATCACCGGCCATCAGGAAATGTTAGTTGTATGGGTCGTTGATGAACATCCGAAGGAATTAGTGGATTAGATCACTGATCGAAAAAGGTTCAATGAAGGTGAACCATGGTTGTGGCTGCCTAGTCAACTATCCATTCGATGCTGTAATGAACACTGCTCTGACTGCTGACGAGTGCCCCGCGGAGACCATAGTGAATTTGTTGCCCACCGTTGTGGCTACATAAAAAACTAATCACCTGACGAGAAGTGCATTCGAGCACCGATGCCACAAGAGACTAGTCACTCCAATCGCTGACAAAGTCGTGTGCTACAGAAGACATAGAAAGATCATGGGCCGCCGTTGCAGAAGCCGAAAGGACTAACCGTCTGATGCGCATAGCACTCGACCGCCGACACAATGGTTAGTCTATGTTATCACTGATGAAGTTCAGAGCGATAGATGATTATGGACCCGATATGGTGGACGAAATTAGAACAATGGATCGTCGATAAAAACTTGGAATAGTAGCCAAACAACCCGCTGACACAGCAGAGAAAAATTGACGCTCTAGCCACTGAAACGCCGGAAGGTTAGTGAAGAAAGGATCCGATGAACAGCCGATTTTCTCGCTGATGCAGATCAGGAGTTTAGTCGATTTTCCCGTCGAAACACCAGAGAGAAATAAATGAACAGACCGTCGATGAGCTAGGTTTTTTGACCACCAAAGTGTTGGAAAGATAGTTGGGAGGAGGTCTGATTGGTCCAAAGGAGATCTGGGTTTCGAGAGAACTTCAATTGCCTTTCAGTAGGCTTTCAGCAGATTGTCAGTGGTCACAGGGCTGAAAAGGAAGAACATAATATTTTTTTGTTTTAAGCAAAACTGTTATTATTATGTTTCTTCTAAGGAAGGTAAGTAGTTTTGATTTATATTGATGATATGCATCTAACAGTTTGCTACTAACACATTTGCAGGATTATAGACCACTTCCAAGAGCAGTATTTTAGGTAGAACAATGTGGTAAATCAAGAAGTGGTTCAGCCATGAGAACCCATGATGGGTATGATTCTCGGCATTCCTACGAGCATGTGAGAGATGCCATGGGAGAAAATGTCTATAATGGAAATGATGACATAGATTCTAATGGAAGGAGATTCCATGAGACAGCGTCAGATGTTGCAGCCACCATGAGAAGCTTGATTAAAGCCTAGGAAGAGCAGCATCAGTTGAATGCTGCCATGTTGCAAAGTTTGACAGACTTGCAGAGAAAGATAGATTCTGGATGAGGTACATCAAGACCCAAAGGTAGTAAAAGTAGCACTAGGAGAAGGAGAAGGACTTCCAGTGGTTCATCTGATTCTAAAGAATCCAGTGGAGATACAAGTTCATCTTATCATAAAAGGAAAAGAAGAAGGCACCATAGGGATCGCTCTCGAGGTGAAACCTCCTACATTTGATGGTGAGATAAAGACCGGACAAGAGGCTGAAGCTTGGATTTTTGGGATAAAGAAGTACTTTCAAGTGCAGGATTATTCAGGAAACATGAAGACAAGAGTTTCCATATTCAATCTGAATGGAAGGGCATCCATTGGGTGGGAACACTTCAAGCAAGTAAACAGGATCAGTGAGACGAAACTGAAGTGGAAATTGTTCAAGAAGTATTTCAGGTAGAAATACCTCTCTGCCAGGTATTATGATGACAAGATTAAGGAGTTCCATGAGCTGAGATTGGGATAGAAGACCATGGATGAATATGCCAATAAGTTCTTGGAATTGTTGAGGTATGTCCAGGACATCGGAGATGAAAAAGTGAAGGTCCAGCGGTTTCTGAGTGGATTTCCTCAAGCCCACAAAGATAGAATTGAGTTTTATGAACCAAGAACTCTTGAAGAAGCGATAAGGAAGGCTAAGTATTGCTATGAGCAAAGAAAAGGTAAACCTGATTACCATAAGGCATGGAAGGACAAGAAGAATGAAAAGTTTGATCAAAGAAAGAAAGGTTTCAAACCTTATAGATTCAGGAATCAGCAGAAGCAGTCATCCCAAGCTACGAGTAATCCAGTGGGAATGACAGGTGGAAGGCCTAAAGAACCACAACAGAACAAAGGGCCACTAAATGTTGGAAATGTGAAGGGCCCCACTTGCACAGATATTGTCCACTCGAGAATGATAGTGCAAGGCCAACTTATAACATTCAGGAAGCAGAAACAGTGGGACAAGTAGCAAGGGCATCCCCTAGAATTTATGTAGCACTGGAGGACTGCCAGGCAGATCACCAGTCAACTGTGGTTGAAGTTGCAGGTAATATTGTTGAACAATATATTTCTATTTTGATTGAACCTAGTTCTACTCACAGTTACATTACTCCTAGAGTAGTGGAGATTTGTGCTTTTAAGAAGGTAAAGCATAGAAAATATTGGTTAGTTCAGCTAGCCACTGGGACTAAGAGAAAGGTCAGTGAAGTGGTAGAGAAATGTCCATTGGTTATGAATGGATTGATCACTTGTGTGGATCTGAATGTTCTACCGCTTGGTTCGTATGATGTTCTCATTGGAATGGATTGGTTAGAAGCTCACCGAGTGAAACTTGACTGTTACAATAAGACTTTTGAATGCATGGATGAAGAAGGAAACCTAGTAGTGGTGAAAGGTATTCCGAAGGTAATTTTAGTAAGGCAGGTTTCAACAATGCAGTTGAAGAAGTTTTGTAGGAAAGGTTTCCAGTTGTATGCAGCTCATATTCTAGAACCAACAGGAGATGAGACTCCTAGGTTGGAGGACTATCAGGTGCTACAGGAATTCAAGGATGTGTTTCCTGATGAGATTCCAGGGCTTCCTCCAAAAAGGGACATTGATTTAACCATTGAACTTGTTCCAGGAGTGGCACCAATGTCTAAGACACCCTACAGGATGAGTACATCGGAGATGCTAGAGTTGAAGATGCAACTGCAAGAGTTGTTGGAAAAGAAGTATATCCAACCGAGTGTGTCTCCTTGGGGAGCACCGATTCTATTTGTGAAGACGAAAGATGGTACACTCAGGTTATGTATTGATTACATGCAGTTGAACAAGGTTATTGTGAAGAATAAATATCCTTTGCCTAGGATTGATGACCTCTTTGATCAAATGAGGGGAGAAAAGGTGTTTTCCAAGATTGACTTGAGGTCTGGTTACCATTAGGTGAGAATCAAGGATGAAGACATTCATAAGACAACCTTCAGAACAAGGTATGGGAATTATGAGTTTGTAGTGGTACCATTTGGTCTCACCAATGCAGCAGCTACATTTATGTGCCTTATGAATAGTGTCTTCAGTAAGTATTTGGACAAGTTTTTTCTTGTATTCCTTGATGACATTCTTGTTTACTCTAAGAATGAGGAATAACATGAAGAGCATTTGAGGTTGACAATGCAATTGCTCAGGGAACATCAACTGTATGCAAAACTGAGCAAGTGTGACTTCTATAGAGATATAATACAATATTTGGGTCATATTATCTCAGACGAGGGTATATCTATGGACCGTGAAAAGATTGAAGCCATTATGAATTGGCCTACTCCAAGAAATGTGACAGATGTAATATCTTTTATGGGACTTGCAGGATACTACAGGAGATTCATTGAAGGATTCTCCAAAGTTGCACATGTCATCACTTCTTTGCAAAAGAAGGGGATAAAGTTTGAATGGACATCGAGGTGTGAAGAAAGCTTCCAGAAGTTGAAGAATCTTCTCACCAGTGCACCAGTATTAAAAGTTGCAGATCTAGAGAAATATTTTGTGGTATGTACCGATGCATGTAGACAAGGGCTTAGAGGAGTCCTTATGCATGACAACCATGTGATATGTTATGAGTCAAGAAAGCTGAAGGAGCATGGCACTCATGATCTAGAGCTTGCAGCCATAATACATGCTCTCAAGATGTGGAGGCATTACTTGATGGGTAGAAGATTTGAGCTCAAGACAGACCATTGTGGTCTGAAGTATCTATTTGATCAACCTACTTTGAATGCTAGGAAAGCAAGATGGTTGGAATTTTTATGTGAGTTTGATTTTGAAATCAAGCACATAAAGGGGAAAGAAAACAAGGTAGCTGATGCACTCAGCAGGAAGATGCAAGAAACGCATGTGGCATCTCTTAGTATTTTCCAATCAGATTTGAGGCAGCAGGTTGTTAATCATGTTGCTGGAGATGAATTGTATGAGCAGGTAAAAGACAAATTGCAACAACAAAGTCTTGAGAAGAGGTATGAGGGATATAAATTGGAAGAAGATGGACTTGTTACTTATAAAGGCAGAGTTTATATTCCGAATGTAGCAAATTTAAGGAGATTTGTCACCTAGGATATTAGAAGACAATTGCTACATATAGAAAGCAATACTTTTTGCTAGGAATGAAAAAGGATATGGGTGAATACATTTCAAGGTGCATGAAATGTCAACAGGTAAAGGTTGAGCATCAACATCCAGCAGGTTTGTTGCAGCCTTTGCGAGTTCCAGAATGGAAATGGGAAGTTATTTCCATGGATTTTATTACAGGATTGCCGATGAGTTGGAGACAACATGATTCCATCATGGTTGTGGTAGAAAAGTTGACAAGGTCAGTGCATTTTATACCGGTAAAGTCTATGCATAAGACTGATGATATTTCAAAGATATTCATGAAGGATATTTTCAAATTGCATGGATTTCTTAAGGCAATAGTCTCTGACAGAGATGTTAAGTTCAATTCCAATTTTTGGAAGGGGTTGTTTGCAGATTTGGGTACAAAGCTAAACTTCAACACTACATACCATCCTCAGACAGATGGGCAGACAGAGAGAGTCAATTAGGTGCTTAAAGATATGCTTCGCATGTATGTGATGGACAAACCAACCAAGTGGGAAGACTACTTACACTTGGTAGAGTTTGCTTATAACAACAGACAGTAGGCATCCTTGGGGATGAGTACATATGAAGCTTTGTATGGAAGAAAGTGTAGGACACCAGTGACTTGGGATAATCCAGTGAACAGGATTGTGCTTGGACCAGAATTGCTCAAGGAAATGGAGCAAGAGGTTGAAAATATCAGGCAGACTCTGAAAGTAGCACTGGACAAACAGAAAAGCTATGCAGATAAGCATAGGATGAACAGAGAGTTCATTGTTGGGGATCATGTTTACCTCAGAGTGAGGGAAAAGAAGAGTTCCTTGAAGCTTGGAATTTGTGCCAAACTGTCACCAAGATATTGTGGGCCATTTGAAGTGCTTGAAATAATAGGGCCTGTTTCATATAAACTTGCATTGCCTGCTATTACTAGAGCTCATAATGTTTTTCATGCTTCTTTGCTTAAGAAATATGTACACGATCCTAACCATGTGATAAATTGGGATGTGATTCAGGGGTAACCCAAGGGAGAGTTCCAAATCGAGCCAATGTGTATCCTCGACCGGAAGGTCACAATGCTCTGGAACCGAGCCATAGGGCAGGTAAAGGTGCAATGGGAGCACTACAGACCTGAAGAGGCCACGTGGGAGATAGAGGATTCCATGCAATTGGCACATCCATTTTTGTTCAATTCTATGGAACACTGAGGCGATTCCAGTGTAACATTTTTGCTCAATTTTGTAAAGCACTGAGGGCAGTGCTATTGAAGGGGAANTATATATATATATATATATATATATATTGTAAATAATCATGGTGTGGAGCTAAAGGCCAAAGCCCCACCATCAATTTGGTTATGTTATGTTTCAGTGATTAGAACTATTACCGATGGTATATCAGGATTGCGGCATACATATTAAGTTATGGAATCATGTAACCATGCATTTTAATTAAATAACTCAAGTCATCTATGTTCATTGCAACCAAATTGAAAAGGGCATGATTTTCTAAGGATAAGGAGGGGGGGAATGTTAAACCTTGAATTAAGGGGGAAAAGCCATGTGTCACCTTCCCTTGTCTCATCCAACCACCACCTTAAATGTTTTGTTGATTAGTTGGGGCAGCTATTGCTGGCAGTGGAGTGTGGAAGGACTGTCACTCCTTGCCCACATGCACACTCCACCAGGCTGACCCTCACGCTGGCAGGAAAACCACTACGCCCATGATCCCATTCTCTCCATGACTGCACTCTCTCCATCATGACCGTCCTATTTCCTGTGGATCGTTGGTCTTCCTGATCATCCAATCGGAGGAAGGGGATGCTCTGTTCACCCTCTCGTGTGCAGGAAGTTGGGCTGTTCATTTTCCCTCACGGGGGCTGAGATAAAAGGAGTTGCGATTCATTGATTGGGGGTTGTTTCTTCCTTTTCTCATGGAGTTGTTAGTCTGTGGATCTATTCATCCTCCTGCTCATTAATAGAGCCTACACTTTTACTCCACCATTGTTTTCCAATGTTGCTATTGTGTCTGGACTGTGCGACGTTTTGTTGCTTCATCGTGAGCCGTTGCTATGGTTTTCTCCTGTTGTTCGTTGGCTGTTGTTTCTCACAATCGTTGGTTGGGTCCCCTTGTGTTTTGGCTGCTGTGGGATCGTTTTGGCCATGGTAGGGATAAGAAAGATCTAGGGAGTTGCTTTTCCCCTGTTAAAGCTTTAATAGCTGGTTTGTTGCATACACGCAGTGGTTTTGTCCTTGGACTGCACTGGAGTGGTGAATGAGGGCCTGATGTGCTTGATAAACTTGGTGCATTTGGGAACCACACAGACAGATCTAGAGGGATGACTTTCTTCTCCACAACCCCTGAATAACACTAGAAGGGAGGTCAGGACCTGAGGGACTGCATAGCAGAGAAAGGACTGATTTCCTTGTGTTGGGTGTGTGTGGGTGTCCTAGAAGTCAGGCTAGTTTTGGTGTAGGTGTCCTTAGCTCTTCAAGGAGCTCACCAACTTAGCATTTAGCCTTTCCTAGCTCCTGGATGGCATGATAAACCCAACTTTGTTGGCTTGGCTGATCAGTTGTTCGCCTGATAAACCCAACTGTGTTGGCTTGGATGAACTGTGTATCCTTGTGGTGTTGTTATCCTTGGCTATGTGTAAACCTGCTAGTTCCTTATTCCTTAGGGAAATCATGCTCGACTCGGGGGTGGCAACGTTGCTGAGAGATTAAAGAGCATGCGAACCTATGGTTGGGTGGAACGTTGCAGCGACGTAGTTGGTTGCGAGACAATTCACATAAGATAAGTATTCTTGACTAATCTATTTTGCAATCATATTTAATGTTAATGAATTATGATGTTGGACATGTTAAATGCTGAATTATATATGAATGAATGTTGGTTTGCTTCCGTTATGTATATGAATGATTATGCATCTTAGTATGTTTTATGTTTTTAAGTATCTTGCTTCAACATTATATATATGTATGATCATGTTCATTGGGCCAGTTTCCTGTATGTTGGTGCAAAGTAGCATCCTCTTTCCCGGTCGGAGGGTCGGGGACATTACACCTTACCTATTTGACTTTGAACATCATCTTACCTTAATCCATTTGCGAGTTCATTACATCATTTGTATCTTGAATATGCATTTGTATTGAGTCTTTGTACTTGTATTTATGCAAGCAAGGAAGGAACCAGGGTTTTGGGGAAAACATTAGAGGATACTTGAAGTGTTAATGTTTGAGTCCTGTTAGCAACATATTTGAAATTTTCAATTATGAGAGAGATGTGGAGAAAGGGCCCTATCAAAGAGTTGATTGGGAAGGAATTCCTTGAGTTGAAAAGGTGCTGAAAGCATCTGTGAGATGAAATTTCGATCCTGGGATGAGTGGCAGTGGAAACGAGGTAAAGGGTCATGCAAACTGATGGCTACGATTTGGAATGATGAAGATTGACGGTGGAAAAAGCATCTCGCAGATCATAGATGCAGGGTAAAGCAAGATATTGGAATGCGTTGAAGGAGTTAAGTGGGAGCCATAATAGAGGGTGAAGATTAATCCGAAGATAGATGAATGGCACCAAATCATTTTGCACAGTGGACGTGCTTGGTCAAAGCCACTTTTCCAAATTGTGAAGTGGATTAAAGAGCGGAGACAGTTGACGGGCGAGATAGGAGTACAAACAGATCCACGACCATAAATGATTTCGCGCCCCAGACTAGCAAGGATGTAATAATGATTTCAAATCACGAAAAGAGGTTCTGGCCGCAAATATCAACGATCAATACAAGGGCAAAGATAGATCTGAGGTTGTGGTTTATTTCACGATTGAAACTAGCACAGACGGGGTCAGGATCTCAAATCATGAAAAGTGGTAGGGTCCGCTCAGATCGATGGTCATGTGGAGAGGTCATTCTTGATCGACGATAGAGGCCAACCCTCCCAGATTAAACTACACATGGATATAGTGAGGAAGAATTTGGCATAAAGGACCTCACATATCAAAGGCTCAGATAGCACGGGGAAATATCAACGATGCAAACTGCATGGAAAGGGCACAGTGATTATGCAGCATAGAAAGTTATAAAAGGGTCTATGTGGAGTTGGAAGGGTTTGTCTTTTCCAAAGCCTCAGAATCACTGAACTCCTCGACTGCATATAGAGTGTCGATGCAGAAAGACTAGAAGATTGTGCTAAAAAAGCAAGGTAGGCCCCTGATACTCCCTCAGTGCTATTTAAAAATGGAAATAGTAGAAGTGCTAGATGTGAGAGATAGTACAAAATCAGAGGTCGCATGTCAGAGGGTAGAGGAAAGTCTCATAGAAGAGAATGCCTAGATTTTCGATACCATCCTGGTGGGGGAAACCATTGAAGCTACTAGGGGTAAAATGGAAGTTCTTAAGGACCAAGGTAGCGATACCTGTGGTGTTTTTAAATATTTTTTCCATTTTTTCTCTGTCGACCAAACCCCCCATTCCCCTGAGTTTGTCGAGTGGTGTGTAGAAAATTTCTCTATTACCGAAGGAGTCATTATGAATAGGTCAAATACCAAAATCCTCTGCTTAGTCCAGGCTCCCACCGTCTGTAAAACCCTTCACATCCCAGACGAGTTTTTCAATATATCCCAAGAATACTAAGAGGAAAATATCATACATTTATTTAGAGAGTCTACTGACAAAAATAGGGAACCTTCTTGAAGGCCTGTTCAAAATCTAATGGTGAATTCATTAGCTTGTCTTACCCCATTGACCTTAGCCAATTTAATGAAGAAACCCAATGGTGTGTATCCTTGGCTAGTTAGTTTCTAGGTCTAGATACCAACAACTATGTCACATAGTCATTGTTGAGTCTATTGTTCATCTTGAGTACTTGTCCCGCCGAGCCTGAATTGCTAGGGAAATCTTATCAGTCCTGTTGTCTTAAGTTAGATGAATTCCTAGCCGAGAAAATTCGTTCTCAGTTAGTGAATTTCTACACCACCAAAGTATTCAGATTCCATTCCTTCTTGCTGAGAATGTTTATAGCTTACAACGAAGAAGACCTACAAGTGCCTGAGTTAGATATCACCAGTGATATGGCCAAGGACTACTGCAAATTCATGAACCATCTGATGGCCGAAGTGTATGACCTTTTCTTTCAAGAAAAGCCACCCAGGGTGTTTCCTGAGATGAGGAAAATACCTCAATTGTCTCATATCAAGATGACAGGAGACTGGTTCTTGATAGAATTCAGAACAACCATAAGATTGTACAGTTTTGTGCATCAACCCTACATTCTACCAGATTTTCTAACTACCAGGGTTTTCTCCCTGGAATTAATTAGGCAGAGGCTCACTGTTGAGGAAGAACACCTTTTGAACTATAAGAAGAGCTCAAATTTGATTTTCCCCTAGGAAGTGGTACCATACACAGTCAGAAGCAGGGCTGCTTTGCCACTGGTTGGAAACATACTTAAAGACATGGGATTTTCTCTAGAACAAGTTGTGAATTACAACCCACATCAAATAATTTCTAAAAGGAGGAAGGCTCATAAGTGCAAGCCTTTCGAGCACACTGAAATACCCAGGATCAGGGAAGCGGAAAACTGGGATGATTTCCCAAATCCTACTGCTATGGATGTCAGCATAGGACAAAGCTCCATCTCACCCCTGCCATGGGTAACTTCTCCCAAAAGTGAATTGTCCAAATTAGTTGTAATAGATGGAAATGTCTCATCATTGGTCAGCTATTCAGGGAGTTCAGTGAAAAGAGGATATCCTGAGCCTATGAAGACTAAAGAGGTAGACACTGCCAGCATGCCCAAAAATAAGAAAACAAAACAAGAACAACAATTAGTGTAGGTTAAAAGGAGCAATACAAAGGGGCAGATGAAGAAGAAAAACACGGGGAAAAAATAGGAACAAGATGAGCCCGAAGCAACCAAGTTGCAAATCTAGGAATATGTATTTGATGGATAGATTCCAAATAGGCATGCCTATAAAGAAGACTGGCTAGAATCTTACCGGGGAAGGGATGATAAAACTTTTAAGGAGACATTGGAGCTGTATGATGAGGTAATGCAATTTCCCTACCTAAATGTGGCACTAAAGACTGTGAGGGATCACGTGACTAACACCCTCAGCTTGGCTTTGACAATGGAAAAAAAAGTGTCAGAAGTTAATTTGAACCTCGCAAAGGTTCCCACTACTAAGATAATACACCTTAATAGAGAGACTAGGGACATCTTGAATGCCATATTGCTGAAAGCCACACTACAGATGTCCAAGCTGGAGGCAAGTAAAAAAACAACTCTATATCTCTTAAGGAATTTAAGAGTCGAGAACAAGGCCCTCAAGGCCCAAATTAACAATTTGCAAAATGAAGCAGTACAAATAGAGGGTCCAACACCTAAAGGAGCTTCAGCTCAGAAGTTGCTAAATGAGAAAGAGAAGGAGATCCAGATACTAAAAAAGAAGTTGAAAATCCCTTCTACCCAGCTCGCTTAGACAGATGAATTGGATGAATTCGAAAAGGAGAAAGAGACATTGAAATCTCAGCTTACATATTGCAAAGCCAAACTGCTAAAGCTAAAAAAGAAGGAAAAGCAGTGGGAAATAGATACCAAGCTTCTGAAGGAGAGAGAAAAAGAATTAAAGGCTACACTAGCAACAAAGGAAAAAGAGCTCCAGGAAAAGGACACAGAGATTGCAATCCATCCCATAAGTGTAGTTGAAGAAGTAGACACTAGTTCTCTTTCTAGAGCAATGTCCCAAATAGCCCTTAAATATATATAGCTTACCAAGTTAAAACAATAGCTTAAGGAGCTAGAGGAGGAAAAGGAAAAGGAGAGACAAGAAAGGGAAAAGGTGGGGGAGAAATGTCAAGAATTAATACAACAAAATGCCAAATTAATCCAATAGGTGATCAGTAAATCGACCTTGCAAGGGGCTAGACATTTGATCTAGGATCAAATCATTGCAAAGGCTGAAAAGTTTAGACCTTATATAGATTTCATCGCAGACCAAGAAAAGGCTTTAACAGAGGCCAAGAAAAAGGTTTCGACGGTTTTAGGAGAAGTGCATAAAAGACCTGTGGTAACAATAGAAAATGCCTTTGCTTTCCTAAGCTCCTTGTTTGATGACCTGACCAATCGGTATGGTATCCAAAACAGAGTGGCCATCATCTCTGGGGCTAGGAAGGTAATTACTAAACATAGGATGTTGGACACCGTATAAGCCAAGATAGATATTATTGAACACAAGGTCAAGGAGGTGATCCGGTTGTTCAGGCCCCCGGTAGCCAGAGGGATTCCTTTTTTCTGGGAAGAGAAGGGACCCTTGTTATCTCAAAAGGAGTACACGAAGCATTTGGTTAACTACCGATCAGACAACAGTAATTTTGGAGACATGCAACAATCCTTGTCGGGTAAGACCGTCTGCGATAAGCTGGGCAACAAATTTGAGCTACTATTTGACTTTAAAGCCACCTGTGCCAAAGCACCTGAGACCTCGTACCCAAAAACTATGGAACTCAAAGTGCAAGCATTGGATATGGCGGTCACAACTTTTCCTGGCCCTGACCAATGGAGGTCGATTCAACAATATGGGTCGAGCAAGTTTAAGATGCAACCATAGAAGTGGCAATGACAGTATGCATGAAATTTGCTCCATAGACACACTCGTCCAATGGTCATCTCTCCCAGAAATTTGTACAGTTGGAACTCACCCGATGGAAGCATAAAAAGATATTACGCATATTTTCTCTCGCAATCCATGGTTCATTTTTCTGTTTTTTATGTAAGTTGTGGCAAACATGTCACATTAGAGTTTGTTAGAAGTTGTTTTTTAGTTGTAACAAATTTTGATTCCTAAGACATCGGATTGGAAAGTATTAAATATTATAAATATACCTCCTAGAGAAGGAGAAAGGGTTGGAACCGATGTAATTACAGTGTGTTTTTTCAAGAGTTTTTAATAAAGTTGCAGAGATGCAGTCACTGTTTTACATAGGGATTCATGTTTTGTTTGTGTTACAGTCCATTACTTCCTTTCTCATGTGAATGTTTTCTAGTTTATCTCTCCCATTATGTTTTCTTTCGTGTTTGAAATAAGTGTATAACAGTTTGGAATTCATACATGCTATGCTCCATCTGTTGTTACAGATATCCACTAAAGCCTTCTCCTAAAGTTAATATAGAATTCATTTTCCAATGCTCTGTGTTGATGGTTTGTTCATGTTCTTCTTTTCCACTAGAAAATTATAATTTGACTGTGATTGAATGGCTATCTTGCCTCTATGTTGAAATATCCTACACAAGTTTTGTTCATTTCTGTTACACTTCTTGACTCCATCACCCAATGGTTCTATGTCCCATTTCAATCATCCTTTCAAACAATTCATATTTTCACTTGTACATATCTAACATTGTTAATATTTGGTGAGAGATCCCTCTCGGAAGAGCGGAAGGTCATTTCTCTCTTCAAAAGTGGTTCTGTTGTTACCTGGGAGTGAGCCTTTTGCAACCTTTGGTTCAATTCCAGTGCTAACAAACTAGCGCCGTTGCTAAGGACGAAGTGAAGATCATCCTTGGGAGAACGACAGGAATTGCAAAATTTCAAGAAAGAGATTTATGGGAGCAAACAAGAATTTCTACATTCACCAGAAGTTTGTACATTTTCCCTGGTGACTCCACACTCACTTTGACCGGTGTTACGCAAGGATACCCTGGCTTCTAGAAGGATTCATAAGAGAGGTAATCCTAGTCCCGAAACTTTGCAAAGTGTGGAAAACTCAGAAAGAATACTTAGGAGTAGAAATAAAGAGAATGTGGATTTTCTGTTGTTTGGTACATCATCATCTTAGGATTTGTGTGACATATCTAAATTTGAATGGGGAACTAGAGCTGAAAAATTACCGACCAAATCAAAATCTAAATCTGACCTAAAGAAAATTGAGGTTATCCCTAGTGTACTGGAAACCTATCTTCTTGACACGTTGTGGCTGAACCTTGAGACCTCTCCAAAAGCCGAGAAGGAGGTCCCTATTTTTCAGAACACCTAGTTTCCAAACCCCTAGCTTGCTCCTAATCAACCATCCCCAATGGCTGCTCCTAGACTTGCTCCATTAGCCCTACCTGTAGTTCTGCGCGACCTCCCCTTAAACTATGCCCAAATAATTGCACTATACGATGGGGAGGGGAATGTCTCGACAAAATACCATGTGGGCAAGTTTGATGACTTCATAGACCTGGAGGAAGTGGATTATGAAGACGTCAAGATGATGCTGTTCACATAGAGTTTGTTTGGGGAAGCCAAGAAGTGGTACAAAGATTTTCCACCTAGGTCTATTCTCAGTTTTGCTGGTTTTCAAACCCTCTTTCTAGAAATATGGGATGATAAACAAAGCCCATTGCAAGTCCTGTCCCAGTACAACAATCTCAATAAAGGAGGTTTTGAGTTGGTCCATGAGTTTTCTAGCAAATTCATGAGAGGCTATAACTTGATACCTACTGACATTAAACCTTCACCTGGGGTGGCTAAGATTCATTATGTTGATGCATTTGATAATGATTTTGATCTATTATTAAGAGAAAGAAAATCAACCACTCTTCCTGCCATGTTCACTGATGCCCTAGAAGTGGAGGCCAATATCACGGCATGTGGAAAGATAAAACCAAGGGTGGATGTTGACAGGAGGAGAAGCAGAGAAGAAATACATCCTACCTCTTCTACTTCTTCATTTAGTGATGTAAAGTTTGAAATGATACTCAAAACTATGGAGAAGTTAATGGAATGACTAATGGTGGAAGCTAAGCCTATAAATCAAGAACAGAATGAACCTCAGATCAAAAATCAAAATTTTAGAAGACCCATTCCTCCCCCACTCCAACCGAATAGGCAAAGGAATGGGAGAAATCCAAGGAACCAAGAAGATCAACAAATTAGACCTCCCTTCCTTGAAAACTATGTGGTTGCCGAAGATGATGCAGACTCTATCGAAGATCATATTCATCATTTTGATGATTTGGACTCTGAAATCTATTTGACCGAAGAGGAACATAGTATGTTTGTGCAGGTGGATGATAATGCATTGACAGAGGAATTGGAACAATATCAGAAGGGATATATGCATGCTATAGATGATGTCAGAAAGATGAAATTGAGGAATAGAGACGTTACTATAAATAAAGGAGGGTTAAATATGAATCAGCCTTCTAGTAGTCAGACAAGCCCAAATAAGGGAAAAGAGAAACAAAAAGATCCTGTTGTATCTAAAGAAGTGGGAAAAAGAGCTGGTAATGTGAAAGAGCTAGAACCGATAGCACCTGTGGAGATAGGCGAAATCTCTTCCATGTTTAACCTCCAAAGCAAACTTGCCAAGTTGAATATTTCAATCCCTTTCAATGAACTACTGAGGAATCAAGAATACAGGGATACCATAATGAAAATGATCATGAATCAAGGAGAATCTCACTCGGATATTCTAGAACTGACCAAAGATAACCCCAACATTATCTTGGGATCTAAGATTGATAGTGTGGACAATGAGGATAAGGAAGTACCACCCTTTTACACGAGTTTAAATGTGCATGAAATGGTGTTTCACAATGCTATGTTGGACTTAGGAGCTTCACATAATCTAATGCCAAAGGGAGTGGTGGAGAGTCTGGGGTTGGAGATTACTAGGCCTTATAAAGACCTGTATTCCTTTGATTCTAAAAGGGTTAAATGTCTAATTCTGATCAAAGACATGTTGGTGTCCTTAAATAAATTACCATCTAAAATTGTGGTCATGGATGTTGTCGTGGCTGATATTCCTCCCAAGTTCGGTATTTTGCTGTTGGGGTCTTGGACTTGAAAGATGAAAGGTAGCTTGCAAATGGACATGTATTACACAACAATTCCTGTTCAAAATGAAAACAAAAGATTGTATAGTGAGAAAAGATTACCTTATGTCATGAGAAGTCAGGATCATCCTGATATCCATCATGTCTATGCTATCGATATAGACCTAGGGTCATCTATTTTCTTCAATGACATATCTCCTTGTAACTCAAAAATTGCTGTGCCACGGAAAGGTAAAAGAGATAAAGAAGAGATAAGTGAACGAGAAGTTGCAAAGAGGAAACAGAAAGATGAAGGACTATGGAAGATGTATTCCGATGGCTCGGTGGCTAAAGTAGGTGCTGGTGCAAATGTGTACATAATATCCCCCATTAGAGATACTAAAGCTTATTCTTACAAGTTGGTTTTTGAATGCACTAAAAATGTAGTAGAGTATGAGGCTTTGTTGCTAGGTCTACATGCATTAAAATATTTGGGAGCCAAAAGGATCCAAATATTTGGAGATTCAAAACTTGTGGTGAATCAGGTGAATGACAGCTACTAGACTAAACATCCAAGAATGAGAGCTT
This sequence comes from Pseudotsuga menziesii, assembly GCA_001517045.1. Classification (NCBI taxonomy): domain Eukaryota; kingdom Viridiplantae; phylum Streptophyta; class Pinopsida; order Pinales; family Pinaceae; genus Pseudotsuga; species Pseudotsuga menziesii. The sequence goes on along the minus strand of LPNX011024710.1, from coordinate 133,445 downwards.
ACCGGAATGAGGTATGGGACATGTTCGAGAATTATTTCACCGAACACAAGGTCCAAGTAATCCCTATATATGGGAATACCATGGTGGACTCTCTGGCGACGATAACCGAAAAATTTGAGATTCCTACTGCGAGTAAGAGAAAATACAAAGTAGACATTGTGAATAGACTCTCCATACTAGACAACACCAAATATTGGCATGTTTTCGAAGATGATATGGAAATCAAAAGGTTCCTACAATTGTTTGTTGAGTTTGTGAATACCCACATAGATGAAGATGATGCTGACTCCGAGAATTCCCTAGATGCTGATGAGGAGGAGGAGGAGACCTCCAGAACAGGGAAGATGAAATATTATTTGGGAGGAAAGGATATAGTTCAGTTAAAAAGTAATCACATCCCCAGATGTTTGATCCCCTTAGAGTCTTTGTTTGACCAAAATGATGTCACCAGAGATCCGAAGGTCGAGCCTGCTCAAGATGCTGTAGAAGGAAAAAATATTGGCATTGAAGATAACCCAAAAATTATAAAGTTGTCCAAGAAATAGCCCGCTAAAGAAAAGGAAGGGTATGTGAACCTGCTGAAGAAATACACGGATGTGTTTGCATGGAGTTATGATGACCTTAAAGAATATGATGCTTCTATCATACAACATACTATCCCAATTGTTACGGAGAAAACTTCCTATCGCTTGGGGTACCACAATAGATAGGGTAACCATAGAAATCAATCCTTTCCTATATGCAAGAGAAACCAAACATCTAACACTAAAGGATCTCGAAACATACCTTATTCCGGATGGTTGATGTAGATCCCCATTGAGCTTTTCCACTCTCGCTTGTATTGATAATTTGCTCTCTCAACATTCAGCAAACAAGACAATCATGCTATATAATTGTATTATACCTACTCTAGCATATATAATCAATAACATATAATCATTTAAAAGCATCCATGGATTCAATACTCATTTAAATACACATTATTGGACAGGAAAAGATATTTCTATTAATATAAATCATAGATTTTACAATAGTGACGACCTTTGTCGGCACGTCTGTGAATCGGAGAAACTCAGTCCTCCACCTGGGACTCCACCACTTCAATCCTCCATCTCTTGATAGAAAGCTCACAAGCAAAGGAAAGCTCAGGAAGAACGCAAAGTGCTCCAAGGGACAAAGGGATGTAGACTCAAGTATAAGCTCCGGAAACAATGGACTATAGTTTTCTTGCTCTTCAATTCCTCCTCCTTCAATGTATCCAAAGGGTTCCTTATATAGTGCTTCAATGGGGTAATGGAAGGTCAAATCCAAGCTATCTCAAGGCATATGGAAGGTCAAGAGACAAGTGATTCGGATCAACATCAAGGAAAAATCCAAAACTATTTGGCCTTTTGCACACATCTCGATGTATGCAGGTTTAAGGGTCAAACCGCGTATATACGTGAGAATAGGTTTAAAAGTCACGTATAGAAAATAATGCATGTTTTTAGGGATGCTATTGGAAACATCAAAGGTACAAAAAGGTCCATGGGGTCTAAAGAGTCTGCAGAGGGACAGGGAAGGCCATAAAGGTGTGATCCACCATGTGTGGTAAAATCAGCTATAACAGATGCCCCCTAATGTGTGAGGCCAGAGGGGTGGTATGATGGCCGAAATACATTATAAGTCCATCCTAGAAGTGGAGTGATGAAGAACCAGGTGGAAGAACCAGCCATCCAATAGTACAATACAATGATCAAACTCTGCACATAACTGCAAGTAGATATAGTAGTCCCAGATACATAAGAGTACAATGGCCATGAATAGGCATGATACAAAATATGACATGTGTGGTCATCTCCACATACAATATAGATAGATCAGAATCTCCATGATGAAGATATACAAAGGATCATGATCTCCATGAAGGATGAAGATATATAATGGATCAAGATCTCCATAATGGCTGGAAATATCTGACATACATTGGAATCAAGTCACGAGAGCTGAAATCTCATGAACACTGGCACGATCAAGGAGGTAGCATATATGAAATGCCACCAAACTGGAAGGTATTCTACACAATCAGCTACGAGTACATGTCCTACTATGTGAATAGAGGTGTCGAGGTAGAACATAGTAGTCCATCATCTGATTATCGGTCATTGATGTATACCGTTAACAGACGCGAGATCACCCACCGATAATGAAAATGGGAATCAAGGTACTAGAGTGCAAACTAACAAGTGTGAATAAATGTGTTGAGGTCAAACACTTGAAAGGATCCATCGATCAGGGGACATTGGTATATTCCCAAAACTGTCAATGGCGAGAGAACCTGCCACTGATGATTGCAAGTCTAAGGAACTCAAAAATAACTCTAGATTCCTATCCCAGAATAAATGATCTGAAGTCGATGGGATGAAATCCGCTGGTAGGAGGGAATTAATGCATCCCTCATCATCCAACATGAGGTACTCAGCAAGGCTATATAATGTGGAAGGACTCGATCATAAAGTGCACGAACCAGTATTAGTACCGGGAATGGCTAACATGCAAAGTCAAGAGAACTGAGGAATGACAGACTCAAGTTTCAACTTCCTTCGAACAAGAGCATAAAGGCAAATGGTGATTGAATGTAGGTAGTATAGACTCGATATACTAAACTGGGACATCTCTGCGACACAGGAGGCATCGACATAGGCTCCATAGGGACTGGAAGCTTAACCAGTCGATGGAGATAAAATCAGAGAAATGAGTACAGCTCCTAAAGTCAAAGTATTAACCCAACCAACGGATGTGATATACAGTGCTCTGTTTGAAGGTGACATGACTCAACTGCTGCCAAAGATAACATCTTTTCTTGTCCTGCTTTTTGATTTTTTGATTTTTTTTTTGGACTTTTTCAAATATTTTGAAAAGCTTGAAAAACAATAAAAGTGATTTATAGTTACAGACTAGGAGGAGACGAGTGTCAATGGGAAAAAAAACTAGTTCCAAGCAGCAGAACATACCTATGCTCAATGCAAGGACACATGTGTAGGATAATGACACTCGAGGGAAAGTCCCCTTCTCGTAAAAAATGGGGAATCAAGCTGCAAAGGATATGTAAAATGGTTCTACGTGTCTAGACATGAGACAAGCTCGGGCTATATAGCTGATAATCAAAGTCAGGGAAGTTGACATAAGGCTCAATAAGGAAAGAAAAACTCATGATAATGCAATTACAACTTGACATAAGGGAGTCTTGGGGACAAAGGCCAGCAAAAAGATCAAGATGAGTATGAGGCTCTTGTGCAAGGACATGGTGATACTATACAAAGGACTCCCACATCCTGACGTAAAAAATGTTGGCATGGGAACCAAATGCAACAAATGAGCTAACTAGGGCACCCATGTATGGTCAAGCTCTACCATTCACATCATGTCACTTCTAAAACAACAAGAAGGTTCCATGACAAGATAGAATGGGTTCGTACCTAAGGTTATAATGAAATGGTCATAAGGTCATGCAAAGTGCACATGGATGTGAAATCTAACCTATATGCCAGTTTAGACATAATACATGAGAGCGACATGAACAGGTCAAAATAATGGTCGAAACGGTGCTCAAAACGGACTCCTACATCATCAGATTAGTGCAAAACGGTCCAAAATGGTCAGAAACAGTCCAAAACTATAGAAAGGGGGTAAAAAATTTCAAATTTTTTCTATGAATAGTAAAAAATTCAAAAATTACATATCATTTGAAATTTTTACCCATTTGAGCTCAGAACTTTAAACATGAATTCCGAGAGCTTCGTCCGACAAAATTTGACACCGTTTGTTCCAGGTAACTTTTCATGTCCTCTTCCATTTTCATGCAATTTTTTTCAATTTCCATGGTCAAATTTGAATTTTAGGCCAGTATAAATTGGTCATTTTGGCCCATGTGGAAATCGGGGCTTTTTCTGTGTATAGGGATGGCTATACGCAGAAAAACCTCCCAAACCCGCGTACATACGTTGCTGTTTTGCAAACAATTGCATTTGTGGCCGCACACATGGTTTTTTAAGGTATATATTGACCAAAAATTATTTTTAATGTGCATGATGGTTCTAGAATGGAGGGAGAGGGAGCATGGAGATGTAGAAGAGGCTGTTTGGGGTGATTTGATGGCTCAATAAGCTCTACATGCATGTGGGCTATACAAGTTTTGGTGTCTTGGCAGCCTGAGGGCCAAACCAAGACTCCTACAGATGCTAGTAGACTACTGGGATCCAGACTCAGAGTCCTTTCATATCGAAGGAATGTCCCTCACTATAGAGGTGGAGGACATATATTTCATTACTAGATTGTCTCGACGGGGAGAGGTGGTGAACCTACGCTCTTGTGGTCCCGAAGGTGGCCTCACCATTAATGAGTACATTGCAGTATACTATTTTCTAGACACGAAAAAGTTTGGTAGTCAAATCCTGACAAACTTTATCCAGGTGCTAGGACTGAAGGCCATACTATTGGCAATCGGCAGGATAGATGGTCTAGCATCACTCCACCAGGCCTCGCGACCATTAATGTTCTATGCAGTGGAGTGCATGAGACCTATAGTGTATGACTGGAGCACTGCGCCGTTGAGTAACATGAAGCAACAACTCAATGACTGCAAGATGGGTAGGGTACCAAAATTCGGTTTCAACAGTATACTGAGCACATTCTTCTTTGAGTGTGTTTCGGGGCTAAGCCCTAGAGTTGATGTTCCTCCTCATGGGGTTCAAGATATAGCCCAACAAAATTGGGTAGATGCTATGCGCAGACTGGGCGGAGGTACGGTGTCTAACCCCTACCCAACTGACTTATTTCCATGATGGCGGCAGCAGATTGTTGCCATCGATGATTATCCCTATGCAAGGATATATTTTTAGGGAGATCTTGACATGCCCCTACCACCAGGATCAGCATACGGTGATATTGGTAATGAATCCCGAACCCTCTTTTTAAATTTTTTTGAATTATTATTTTTTTTGGTGTTTTTTGATATATAGACTCAAAAGACATATTTTGGTGTGACGACACATAGTGACAATCTGTCATATGTATGCAGATGTTGGACCACGAAGGCCTGACAGCTTCCCTCGTCATAGACAGAGGGGAATATGAGATGATATCATGGGTGTGGATGTAGAGCGGACGCTCCAAAGCATCCACATAGACTTTGTACGATTGACACATCGGGTACCCATGGCGCAAGTTGAGGACTTTCCTGAGGCCATGCAACGTCAGGTGGTTGGTGTACCACAAGCATGGGTTCGGTTATTCCGATGAATAGCTAGAGCCGTGGTGTTCTACCATGATCAGAAACCCCCTCCTCCTCCATAGGCTTAGAGACCTAAGAGTGATTCATTTTTGTACTACTATGTATTAGATTTTGGTGGCTCGGAAGCCCCATTTTTGTATTATGACACTTATGTATTATGACGTCACATTTTGGATGTTTAATGAAAAACTTTTATGATGATCGATTTTATTTATTTACATGTGGGTAAAAATGTATGTTTGTGATGTGCTTATGGTCTATGAAACAATTGTCAATCTAACACATAGTTAGCATATGAATCAACAACTTGATTAGAAATTCTTGGAACATGTATGTATGTTATGATGTCAAATTGCCATTTTAACAATCTCACACGTAATAATCTTCGTAATAATGTCAGATCCCTAATATGATACAAGCCATTAAGCCGTGACACTACTAACTACGAATCAAGACATACCTCAAGAGAGAGAACACCATGTTAAATGGCATCCCGTACTAGCTTGATAACGACACTATACTCAACAACATTGTTTGAAGAAGGTCGTAAACATACGCCTCCTGAAGACAATACTTGACCTGTAGGAGTATAAATCACCCAAGTAGCAGAGGCTGAGTGTTGAGTGTGGCGGCTAGCACCATCAGCAAATCCTATGTAAGAAAAAGACTCCATTGACATCTGCCATAAGAAACGAAAGATAATCAACAAACCTGATCACCATAAGAAAACCTAACTATGAAAAAAACTGTACAATAATATACAATAATCAACCTTGGCTAAGGATCATGCATAGTATTTTTTAAGATAGAGTCCATTTCTAGGCTTTGCCAAGGTTCTCCCTTCATAATCCACCAGCTCATAGGTGCCCTTCTCTAACACACGTTTGACCAAGTAAGGACCATGCCACATGGGATTAAAATTCCCTGCCCCCAAGGGTTCTTTTGCTTGATCCCACAAAAGGACCAAATCTCCTTCACTAAACCTCCTTGGATGGACAAAATTATCATATTGGACCTTAACGTGACACTTATTTACTGCTAGAGCCACTAAGGCATATCGACTTTGCTCTAAGTGGACCAAACGTTCCTCCAATGTGGAAGTGTCTAGCAAAAGCTCTATGTCTAGCTTCAATGAAGGGATTTCGCATTCAACTGGCAAGACAAAATCCACTCCATATACGAGCTGATATGGAGAAAAACTGGTGGAAGTCTTAACCACGGTCCTATAGGCCCACAAAGCAGGATATAACATGATATGCCAATTCATTTTGCTTTGTGCGATGGTTCGTTGGAGAATGGACTTAAGTGATTTGTTCATTCCTTCAACCTATCCATTTTCCTGAGGGTAGTAAGAAGAGGAGTGCTCCTGCCTATACCCTAGCTTTGAGGCCAACTCTTCCATCATTCGATTTTGAAAGTGCCTACCATGGTCAGTGACAAGCTCTTTCGGAATACTGAACCAAGTAATAATTTGGTTGAATACGAAATGTGCGGTTGTCTCATCATTAGATTTTATTGTGGGCATAGACTTAGCCCATTTCGTGAAATAATCAACAACCACTATAATATGATGATGCCCCCCAGCTGAAGTTGGGTTGCAATGCATGAAGTTAAGCCCCCTCTTGGTGAAGGGATCGACAGTGATAATTGGATGTAACGGGGTAGGATGTGAGCACATATTGCGTGAAAACACCTGGCAAGGGTGACACTTCTTGACTACATTAACACAATCTTTAAAGATCGACGGCCAAAAATATCCCGCTCTCAATATTTTTGGGCTATATAAAGCCCAGATAAATGACCACCACATGCCCCTCTGTGGCAATCATTCAGCACAACCTCATCCTCTTCATGGGTTAAACAACGATGCAAAATGGAATCTACCCCATGATGGTACAAAGTGTTATCCACTATAGGGTAGTTCTTAGATACGTGATGTAATCGTCGTCGCTCATCCTGTGACATGTGAGTAGGGACCTTCAATGTTTGTAAATATATGATGATATCCCCATGCCATGGATTGAAAGTTGAGATAAGGAAAATGTGCTCATCGATAAACGTATCCTCATAAACCTCCTCCTCCTCCTCACTTGGGAAATGAGAAATGAGCTCCGCAAAAATTAACGATTTCTTCGATTTCGTCGAAACAAACTCGAGATCAAATTCTTGCAAAATAACAATCCATTTATTATATTTTCCCCCAATCATCCTTCTAGTGAGGACAAACTGAAATGGATTGACATGAGCTACCACCAAGGTCTAGCGAAGGAGAATGTAGTGTCTCAATCTCTGAACCACATGAATAGTTGCTAAGGTAAGTTTCTCCACATGGGAATAATAGATTTCTACATCTATAAGGTTCCAGCTCAAATAATATATGACATGCTCATGGAGCTCCTCATACTCCTGAACCAAAACCATACCAATCGTCTCCATGGACGCGGCCACATAAATAAAAAAGTCATGGCTATAGTCAGGTGGACTAAGCACGAGGGACGATGCTAAGGCTTGCTTAAGAGCATCAAAGGACTCCTGGTCTCACTCATCCCAGCAAAAGGTAGTGTCCTTCTTTAAAAGATGCATAAAGCCTTTAGTCAAATTGGCAAAGTTAACCACGAATCTCCGTAAGAAATTTTCCATGCCTTGCAAACATTGAATATGTCTAATATTTCACGGGGGAGACAATTGAAGTATTGCCTCCACCTTTGAGGGATAGACTCTTATAACCTCCTTGGAAATAATGAATCCTAGCAAGCGACCAGATGTTACGAAAAAGATGCACTTATGTGTATTTAACCTAACCAGGTAGTGGTGGCATCTTTCGAATACTAATCTCAAATGGTAGGGATGACGCACTCTCAGCCGAGAATAAGCAGCAAGGTCATCCAAAAAGACTTCAATAATCGATTTGAGATCGTGACAAATCAAGGTCATAGCCCACTGAAATGTGGCTCCAACATTTTTAAGACCAAAAGACATCTTCCGATATGCAAATGTACCCTAAGGACAAATAAATGCAGTTTTGTGTTGATCCCCGGGTTTGATCTGAATCTGATTATATCCGGAAAATCCATCCATAAAGGAAAATACTTCGCTTCCCGCACACTCATCAAAAATTTGATCAATAAATGGTATGGAAAAATTATCCTTAGGACAAGCACGATTTAAATCACGAAAATCATTGCATATACGGATCGTTCCTTGTTTCTTATCAATCGGAATGGGGTTTGAAACCCATTCCGTCAAGGGGACAGGATAGATAAAACCGGATTTTAACAACTTTTCTATCTCAGCCTTAATCATGGGTGCTTTTCTAGGATTCACCGCACACAAACATTGTCGAACAGGTTTCGCATTCGGATATGTCTTAATTTCATGTTCGATAATACGAGGGTCGATACTTGGCATTTCCTCGTATGACCAAGAAAATATGTCATGAAACTCTTTAAACAACTTGGTATACTCCTGAATCTTAGCATGAGAACATTTTGCCCCAATATAGACATTCTCAATTCTTCCAGGATCGCAAGAGATATTGATAGGAATAGTAGGTGAGATATTCACCATGTTCCCATCAGCCATATGACCATGAGAGCTTAATAGAACCACATGGATACCAATATTCTCGCTAAGAATATTCCTAAAGTCCTCATGCTCCAAATGGTCAAGCTCAAGAAGAAAATAAGATCTATGATGTAACTCTTCCCAAGGTGGCTCAACCCCAGACATGGCCTCAATAATAGCTTCATCTGATGGAAAAACACTATTAAGGAAATCATGTGCATTAGAGGACTCAACTACCCATGCAGGAAGCACATACGGGTCCTTTTCCTCTGTTCGCGAAGAGGAAGGACTAGGATTTGCAACACAATCAAGATTCACTTGATATGCTATCATTGCTATAGGCAACGACACGTCCATTTTGATAGGTCCATTCGAAGGACTCGGTGTAGGAAGAATCCAAGGATATTCCATATGGGTAGTATGAAAAGACACCAAATTCAATGAAGATGAAGCCCCATCGAAACTATATCCGATCATAAGGATGGGTGCAGGACAACTAAATGTCCCCATAAGGGATGGATACATACCTACACCCACACTCCCAGTTGCCGGTTGAGAATGGTTGATAATCGGGATAGAAGCTCCCGATTATGCATTAACACTCGGATTTTTGAATGATTTCTAATAAATCATAACAATATTCCCATTAAATGGAAAGCATACAACTTGAAATAGAGAAGAGGCTACGTCTTGCATACTATACATCCAATTCTGACCCAATAAAATATTGTAATCAAGGGGCGCATCAACCACCTTGACCTTGATCACGACGGTATTCCCTCCCAAATGGACCTTAAGAGAAGGAAGAATTTCATGCATCTAAAACGATATACCATCAAAGGCAGTAAACATGGTAGCTGATTTAGACAACTTGGGAGAACCCAAACCCTTCCAACACTACAAAGACATCATGGAAGCAGCAGTGCCTTCGTCAATCACAGTGCGTTTGACGACCATTTTAAGACATTCTACATGAATCAAGAGAGAAACATAGTAAGGCAAGCGAGGCTATAGTCCCATGGTTTCAAATTTGATGACGGAAGAAGAATTATCATCATTTGCCCCAAGAGTAGAAAGCAAAGCTTTCCTTTGTGAAGGATAATTCTGAAGAACTTCAAGCGCAGACATTGCACAAGGAGTTTGGCCGAAATCCTCGAAAACAGAATAGTTTTGGGTGGCTCGGGCATTAGGATTGTGCGCCGAATGCTTTAGGACTCCCTTAGGAATGTGAGGTGCAATATCAGCTTTATCCATAGGGTTTTCAATATGCAAATGGCTCTCGGTAGGAGGAGGTTCCTTCCCAAGGTCTGGTTGTGACAAACCATAGTCTTTTGCACGAGTCACAAACTTAGTAGCACACACCATGTTGATGCACCCATGACTAGTACTGGTTTCCGATGGATTTTGATCTCCACCCAATGTAGAATGAGGATCATGGGTCCTCAAGTTCATATTTTGATTATGGGGTAAATGATTGGTCAGCACAGCTGGGCCCTGTGCTATGAACCTCGAGGCGTCTTCCATAAGAGGGCACAAGTGAGTGAGGTGGTCATCCTTACACAATTTTCAAGGAAACTTAACCTTACGTTTAGATTGCTTGTCCCCCCCAGCATTGTGATCATTCTTTTCATTAAAATTGGAATTTTTGTTCTTGTTCCCACCCTTACAATTGTTTTTACCCTTTTTCTTATTCCTTCCAGGCTGCTGGTTACCCTTCTGGTTCGATGATTGCATAGAAAGTACACTCATCGTTTGGGGTGGGTTGAGATGAAGCTATGGCTTGTCTCAGAGTGAATTTATTGATAAAAAATTGAATCACTTGTTTCACAACTGAATCCACAGGTTTGGTACTTGTACAACCCACAATGCCATCGACATGTGGTCCAGGCTTGATCTTGGGATCGAAACTAGAATGTAGAGCATTAGGTATGATCTCATATAATAGTCCGGATTGAGCATAAATCAAATCCAATTCTTGTGCCCTAAAAATTGTTTGTTCCTCATTCTGAACTCTGGATGTAGAAACATCCTTCACGATGTAAGGTAGCAATGATTTAAGGAACCACTCAAGGAGAAACTCTGGCGGTATGAAAGCTTTAATCAACCTCTTTCATCTACGCCACTCTTGGATATGGATTGAGATATGTGTGGCTTTGTCCTGCCGAAATGTCGACAAGATTTCTATACCAACGTCGTAACACACTGGTAGCTGGAAGTGATTGAGGAAAGTCATAGCAAGGACATCGAACAAAACAAATGCCCCCCTTGGTAACTCTGTGTACCATTTCACTGCAGGCCCGATGAGGGTGTGTTGAAATAGCCTTAAATGGATCGAGTCATTGTGTAAGGAATTAGAAGAGCACCAAAGGTGAAAGGTAGTGACATGTTCACTAGGATCTTCTCCTGGTTTTCCCTCGAATTTGGGAATGTTCGAGGGAAGTTTGTTAGGGATATCCGGCTAAGCCGAGTCATGAGATATTGGATTGTTCATTAGTCTCGATAAGTCAGGTAAATTTAACATTGTGAGGAAAGTGAACCTAGGTTGAGCCAGTATCTGCCACGCTCCCTGATAGTTTTGGTTCATATAAGGCTGACTACTGTAAATACCATGACCTTGGCCATAATATCCTCCTCCCGTTTGACTCGTGTAGGGTTGCATGGAAGCATTATGATGTGGTGTACCTTGACTATGCGGTGGTACAAATCCATAATTAGAGGAGTAAGTGGGTTGTTGATACCCATACCCATAAGGTTGATAGCTCTGTCCATACTATGGTCCATAAGATTGTCCATGAGAAGCTCCATAATATGTCCCATGGGATATCCCATGAGAAGCTCCATAAGTGGGGATATGGGGAACTCCTTGCAATGGATTGTAAGACGATCCAAAAATATGAATATGACCTCCCAAGACAACAGGAGATACTTGACTCTGAGATACTACTGTGTGAGTAGTCACAATACGAACCTGAATAGTAGCAACATTTCGACTCGAAGGACCACGTGAATGTGGGGGAGGAAGGGTTGTCAAAAATGCATTCTAAGGAGTAGGAATTGAGGACGAAGGGACATGTGAAGGGATGCAAGTGGTATTCCCTATGGCCACTCATCTTGGTTCTGGTATCCACATATGACTACTAACATTAGGTCTAGGATGGACATGTGAGGTAGCTTCCACCGCCGAGATGGAAGGTGCAATGTGACTAGTGGTCCCAAATATCTCCACATGGAAAGTAATAGGAGTGCCCCCAGGTGTAGTGCTAGGTTCAATTTCTGATTCGGCATGATGTGCTGGATCATGTGCAGGGATATCTGACATGCCATAACTAACATGACTAGTGCTTGTGGGTTCATGGTGAGTCTCATTTCCTGGAATCCAATACCGGCGACCTATGAATGAGGGATCATTACAGGAATGTGAAGGTATTTCTGGTGAAGGATCATATATAGGAGTAGGATCTTCCTCCCCAACCTCTTGAGGTGGAGAAGACATCTCAGGAATCTTGTCCGCGCTATCTCCCATCATGTGTGAATCAATGTGAGAAGTAGTCCACCTAGACTGTCTGTTTCTCTCTCCCAAAGGAGTAGGAGATGTGGAAGGCGGAAGCCCTGCTAAACAATGAGAATGGTGAAGTGCTGCACCCAAATCCACAATGACTCAAAAAATGAAAAAGACTCTTTCTAATTACGCAAAACCTAGGCAAACTAGCATGCACAGAGCATACACCTATACAATGTAATGCCAAATAACAAGCAAGCAAGGGCAGGATATGTGAGCTCCCAAATGAAGCAGGTATGTCTTGCCTAGGAGAGGCTTGAGACTCCCATACACAACAAGCAGAGGTTCGTAACCAATTATAGTGGCCCTTAGCTTCAACGCATATAGCGACTGTGCTGTCTGACCCCTACCTGGCCAGGACACCTGCAGAATAACCTTTGTGAAGTACCCCCTTGATAACCTAGGTAAGGAAACTAAGGTCACCTCAATATAATCAATGCTCAGGTAGACATTCATAGGCGAGATTGACCGTATGGGCAGGGTAGAAAAGCCCGAAACTCCCAAAAGAGCCCCCAGATACGAATATAATCATGGAAATATCTTCGATGCTACTCAGTTATGACCAGGGGTCATCCCAATCATTAACCACTCACACTTGCTCGTGCTTAACTCACTTGTAAGAGGAGGATCTTGAGAAACACTAATTATACCAAGGAATTTCACACTCTCACCTGGACAGACACATACATGTTTCGTTTAGTGGTATTGGAGAATTTACTCACAATGAACTATTCCAAGACCCTAAAACCTAATGTTGTTGGTGCACCTTATAAAATAAAAGAGTGTAATTCATTTTATTATGCGTTGATTTTAATTGGCTTATTACTCAAAAGGGCAAATGATCGTGCAACTAATGGTGTTATGACACAACAAGAAGTAGAATGCACACCTAACAATCAATGCAAATGCACTGTGTCAAATGAAAATGGGTTATGCTACTACATGAAATGCAAAATTTTCCTTCAAATGAAAAATGCAATCATTCCTATATGAAAATATGACAAATACTTCTCCAAGCAAACCTAGTGCAAGGACCATGCAAAATGCAAAATGCAATGATGCATAATGATGCAAATATTTTTGTATTTTTTGAATTAAAATGAGATAATAAAGCAAAAGAATGACTCTACCACCGCTAGACTCTGCAAGCACTATCAAAAAACACCCATGCAAAGCACTAAGGTAAAAGAGACCTAATGCACTAATCCCAAAACAAAAAATAGAAAATGCAATGACAAGAACATTCTTGAAAAATTTAACTTAAAAAGCGTCTCTGGTCATAAACAGAGGTGTATACAGACTCTAGAAGCATCCAAGGAGACTCAGAAATCATCAAAACTCACCCATCAACACTTAATATTCTCCTAAAAGGAAAAACTCAGGGCATATGCGACTGTGTGCAGAAAACCCATGTATATGCATGGAAATCCCAGTAAAAACCGCTTGTACATGCGACTGTGAAGAAAAAACTCGTGTACAGGAAGAAAAATAGATAAAAAAGAAGGTAAACAGATAAGCTAAGACAAAATTTACTCCTATCAGACACTACCAGGCAAACATGCCCCCATATCCGACTCAGAAACAGAGAAATCTGAGCAATTCAAGAACATTGAATGCCGATAAAAACCCCCAAGGAAATGACCAGGAACTCCCTAGTATGGTCGCCAATTCTGTTATGGAGAAAACTTCCTATAGCTTGGGGTACCACAATAGACAAGGTAACTGCAGAAATCATTCCTTTCCTATATGCAAGAGAAACCAAACATCTAACACTAAAGGATCTCGAAACATACCTTATTCCGGACGGTTGATGTAGATACCTGTTGAGCTTTTCCACTCTCGCTTGTATTGATAATTTGCTCTCTCAACATTTAGCAAACAAGATAAGCATGCTATATAACTGTATTAGACCTACTCTAGCATCTATAATAAATAACATATAAGCATTTAAAAGCATCCATGGATTCAATACTCATTTAAATACACATTATTGGATAGGAAAATATATTTCTATTAATATAAATCAGAGAATACAATAGTGACAACCTCTATCGGCACGTCTGCGAATCGGAGAAACTGAGTCCTCCACCACTTCAATCCTCCATCTCTCCATAGCAAGCTCACAAGCAAAGGAAATATTGGGAAGAACACAAAGTGCTCCAAGGGACAAAGGGATGCAGACTCAAGTATAAGCTCTGGCAACAATGGACTATAGTTTTCTTACTCTTCAATTCCTCCTCCTTCAATGTATCCAAAGGGTTCCTTATATAGTGCTTCAATGGGGTAATGGAAGGTCAAATTCGAGCGATCTCAAGGCATATGGAAGGCCAAGAGACAAGTGACTCGGATCCACATCAAGGAAAACTTCAAAACTATTTGGCCTTTTGCACACATCTCGATGTACATGGGTTTAAGGGTCAAATCCGTGTATATATGCGAGAATAGGTTTAAAAGTCATGTATAGAAAATAATGCATGTTTTTAGGGATGATCTTGGAAACATAAAGGGTACAAAAATGGTCCATGGGGTCTAAAGAGTTTGCAGAGGGACAGGGAAGGCCATAAAGGTGTGATCCACCATGTGTGTCAAAATCAGCTGTAACACCAATCAAACCTGGAGAAAAACCATTTAGGAAGAAGCTCAAGAGAATCAACCCGAAGCTAGTACCCATCATTGAAAAGGAGATAAAAAATTTGTTTGATGCAAAAATAATTGTGACTCTGAGGTTTTCAAAATGGACAGCTAATTTGGTTCCCGTTAGGAAGAAGAATGGGGAGATAAGACTGTGTGTAGATTTCAGGAACTTGAATAGAGTTTCTTTGAAGGACAATCACCCGTTGTCGAAGATGGACCAGATCCTAGAGAGGGTGGTGGGCTTAGAGAGAATATCTACTATGGATGGTTTCTATGGTTACAATCAAGTGAAGGTGTTACCTGAAGACCAGGAGAAAACTACTTTCACCACACCTTGGGGCACCTTCATGTATGGAAAGATGTTGTTTGGGTTAATGAATGCTGGAGCCACTTTCCAAAGTGCCATGGATATTGCCTTTGTAGATGAAAGGGAAAATTTTGTGGTGATATACATGGATGGTATCACTTTATATTCCTGGTTGGTCAAAGATCATGTCAGGCATTTAGAAAGGGTCTTCATTAAATGCAGGAAATATGGCATTTCGTTAAATTCGAGGAAGTCAAATTTTGCTCTACAAGAAGGAAAGTTGCTGGGGCATATTATTTCAAAGGAAGGAATCAGAATTGATCCAGACAGGTTAAAGGGAATTTTGAAGGTGGAGGAACCAAGAAGTAAGAAGGAAATACAGTCTTTCATCAGCTAGGTAAATTTCTTGAGGAGGTTCATTCCTAGATTTATTGAAATCCTGATGGACATTACCTATATGCTGAGGAAAGATCATGAAATCAAATGGACGATGGAAGCCAAGAAATATTTCAAAGATATAAAATAGGCCATTTCTAAAGCTCCTGTGCTAGTTAGTCTAGACTTTGAGAAAGAATTTTTAATATTCTCATATGCTTCGGAGCATACTATGGCCGCTGTTTTGCTGCAGAAAAATGATCGGGGTGAAGAGCATCTTATAGAATTTTTTAGTAAAATATTGAGAGATGGAGAATTGAAATATGATATAATGGAAAAATAAGCTTACGCCCTAGTTAAGTCCTTGAAGGATTTCAGAATTTACATCCTCCATTCCCATATAATTGCATATGTTCCCAGCAGCGTGGTGAAAAGCATACTTACACAACCAGATCCGGAAGGAAGAAGAGCTAAATGGATCACGGTGCTTTTAGAGTATGACATAGAAATCAATCCCACCAAATTGATCAAGGGGAAAGTATTAGCTAAAATGATGATAGATTCCCATTGCGATTCTCTGCAGCTAAATTTTTTAGCTGGTCAATCTAATCAGTTGGATGCAGAAGTGTCGGTGAAGCCCGATTTTGCTATGTCCCCCTGGTATGCTGATATTGTTTTTGTATTGCAGAATTTACAACCTCCTGCGGGGTTAAGAAAAACCAGAGATAGGTCTGTGTAGCTAAAGGATGGAAAATATTGTATCATAGAACAATATCTTTATTAGAAATACCCCGAGGGAATACTGCCGAACTGTCTTGTGGAAAATGAAGCTCAACATACACCAAAAGAGTTCCATGAAGGAGATTGTGGAGGGAACCACTCCTAGAAGGTAACTGAAAATAAAATTATGAGGGTAGGATTCTATTGGCCTTCGTTATTCTTAGATGTATATAAGGAGACGAATAAATTCCATCAGTGTCAAATTTTTGAGGGAAAACAGAAAGTGGTTTCACTTCCCCTGAACCCTATATTAATGGAAGCACCTTTCCAGCAATGGGGGTTGGATTTCATCGGAGAGATAAATATGAACTCCTGAGGACAACATAGATGGATTCTAACAACTACTGATTATTTCACAAAGTGGATCGAGGTGGTATCCACTAGGAAAGCTACAGAAGAAGTGGTAATGAATTTCATAGAAGAGAATATATTTGCGAGATTCGGTTGCCCTAAGCGAATTGTGACAGACAATGCACCTGCGTTCAAGTCCAAGAAGATGATTATTTTTTTCTATAAATATCATATAACCTAAATCATTCTACTACTTATTACCCATAGGAAAATGGATTGGCATAATCCTCTAACAAAAGTCTGGTGAGGATTATTAAGAATCTGTTAGAGGAAAACAAAAGAGCTTGGCACACAAAGTTGAAATATGCCGTGTGGGCTGACAGAATCAGCACAAAGAGGGCTATTGGTATGTCACCTTTTCAATTGGTATATGGAGCTGAGATAATTTTTCCTGCATCCCTAGGTATCCCAGTTATGAAATTATTACGAGACCCATTAGATGAGCCTAATCCCATTCAAAGAAGGATCAACCAAATTATTGAACTGAATGAAGTAAGGGACAGAGCCTATGATAAGGTCCATATACATTAGGAGAAGATGAAGAATACCTTTGACAGAAGAATAAAGGAGGACGATTTCTAGGTCGATGACTTGGTATTAAAATGGGATGCCCCGCATGAAGAAAAAGGAAAACATGGAAAATTTGACCACTTATGGGTGGGTCCATACCTTATTGCAGCACTCAGAGGAGATAATTCTTTCATTCTACAGTATCCAGATGGGTCACAGTACAAGGGAGGACCAGTGAATGGTAGGTTTCTAAAATGTTACCTGGAGTAAAGGGGAAAAGTTCCATGTATTACAGTGTAAATATTGCTTTATGTTTCAGTCAGTACAGATGGTGAATCAAAAAATTTGAAGCCCACAGAGAAGGCCCTAAGATCAGAAGAGGTAACCATTTTTCAATTAGGTTTTTCTTTTAGAAAGTAAAATAAGAAGATGTTGTCAACGGATTTGGCAATTAGTCTACGGGTTCTTTGCTACCTCACTGGGAGGATAGCATACCTTGTGGAGCCGGTTGTTAGCACCATATTCGAAATTTTTGATTATGAGAGAGATATGGAGAAAGGAACCTATCGAAGAGTTGATTAGGAAGGCATTCCCTGAGTTTCAAAGGTGCTAAAAGCATCTATGAGATGACATTCCACTCTTGGGACAAGCGACAATGGAAATGAGGTAAAGGGTAATGCAAACTGATGGCTGCGATTCAGAATGATGAAGATTGACGGTGGAAAAAGCGTCTCGCAGATCATAGATGCAGGGTAAAGCGAGATATTGGAATGCGTCGAAGGAATTAAGAGGGAGCCATAATAGAGGGTGGAGATTAATCCGAAGATATATCAATGGCGCCAAAGCATTTTGTGCAGCAAACGTGCTCAGCCAAAGCCACTTTTCCAAATCGCAAAGTGGATTAAAGAGTGGAGACAGTTGACAGCTGAGATAGGAGTACAAGCATATACATGTCCATAAATTATTTCGCGTCCTAGACTAGCAAGGATGTAGTCATGATTTCAAATCATGAAAAGTGGTACTGGCCACAAATATCAAGGGTTAATACAAGGGCAGAGATAGATCTGCGGTCGTGGTTTATTTTGTGATCAAAACTAGCGTGGACGGGGTCAAGATCTCAAATCGTGAAAAGTGGTAGGGTCTGCTCAGCTCGATGGTCATGCAGAGAGGTCATTCTTGATCGAAGGTAGAGGCCAACCCTCCTAGATTAAACTACACATGCATATAGTGAGGAATAATTTGGCATGAAGGACCTCACATATCAAAGGCTCAGATAGCACAGGGAAAGATCCACGGTGAAAACTGCATGTAAAGGGCACGGGGATTACGCAGTATAGAAAGTTATAAAAGGATCTACGTGGAGTTGGAAGGGTTTGTATTTTCCAAAGCCTCATAATCACCAAACGCCCTGACCACATATAGAGCACCAGCGCAGACAGACTAGAAGACTGTGCTAGAAAAGAAAGTTAAGCCCCTGATACTCCCTCAGTGCTATTTAAAAATGGAAACCATAGAAGTGGTAGATGTGAGAGATAGTACAGAACTAGAGGTCGCATATCTGAGGGTAGAGGAAAGTCTTGTAGATGAGAATTCTGATATTTTTGATACCATCCTGGTGGGGGAAACCATTGAAGCCACTAGGGGTAAATTTTAAGTTCTTAAGGACTAAGGTAGCGATACCTGTGGTGTTTTTTAATTTTTTTTCCATTTTTTCTCTATCGACCAAACCCCCCATTCCCCTGAGTTTGTTGAGTGGTGTGCAGACAGTTTCTCTATCATCAAAGGAGTCATTATGAATAGGTCAAAGACCAAAATCCTCTGTTTAGTCCAGGCTCCCACCGTCCATAAAACCCTTCACATCCTAGACGAGTTTGTCAATATATCCCAAGAATACTGAGAGGAAAATATCATACATTTCTTTAGAGAGTCTACCAACAAAAATAGGGAAGCCTTCTCGAAATCCTGTTCAAAACCTAACGGTGAATTCATTAGCCTGTATTACCCCATCGACCTTAGCCAATTTAATGAAGAAACCCAATGGTGTGTATCCCTGGCCAGTCAGTTTCTAGGTCTAGATACCAATGACTATGTCATAGAATCATTGTTGAGTATATTGTTCGTCTTGAGTACTTGTCCTGTCGATCCTGAATTTCTAGGGCAATCTTATCAGTCCTGTTGTCTTAAGTTTGATGAATTCCTAGCCGAGAACATTCGTTCTCAGTTAGCTAATTTCCATGCCACCATAGTATTCAGATTCCAATCCTTCTTGCTGATAATGTTTATAGCTTACAACGAAGAATACCTTCAAGTGCTTGAGTTAGATATCACTAGTGATATGGCCAAGGACTACTGCAAATTCATGAACCATCTAATGGACAAAGTGTATGACCTTTTATTTCAATAAAATCCACCCAGGGTGTTTCTTGAGATGAGGAAAATACTGCAATTGTCTCATAGCAAGATGATAGGAGACTGGTTCCTGAAAAAATTCAGAACAACCATAAGATTGTAAGGTTTTGTGCATCAACCCTACATTCTACCAGCTTTTCTAACTACCAGGGTTTTCTCCCTGGAATTATTCAGGAAGAGGTTCACCGTTGAGGAAGAACACTTTTTGAACTATAAGAAGAGCTAAAATTTGATTTTTCCTTGGGAAGTGGGACCATACACAGTCAGGAGCAGAGCTACTTTGCCACTGGTTGGAAACTTACTCAAAGACATGGGATTTTCTCTAGAACAAGCTGTGAATTATGACCCACATCAAATAATTTCTAAAAGGAGGAAGGCTCATAAGTGCAAGTCTTTCGAGCACACTGAAATACCCGGGCTCAAGGAAGCGGCAAACTGGAATGATTTCCCAAATCCTACTGCTATGGATGTTAGCATAGGACGAAGCTCTGTCTCAACCCTTCCATGGGTAACTTCCCCCAAAATAAAATTGTCCAAAAAAGTTGCAATAGCTGGGAATGTCTCATCATTGGTCAGCTATTCAGGGAGTTCAGTGAAAAGAGGATATCCTGAGCCTATGGAGACTGAAGAGGTAGACACTACTAGCATGCCCAAAAAGCAGAAAATAGAACAAGAACAATAGTTAGTGTAGGTTAAAAGGAGAAATACAAAGGGGCAGATGAAGAAAAAAAACACGGGGAAAAAATAGGAACAAGAAGAGCCTGAAGCAGCCAAGTTGCAAATACAGGAATATGTATTTGATGGACAGACTCCAAATAGGCATGCCTCTAAAGAAGACTGGCTAGACTCTTACCAGGAAAGGGATGATACAAATTTTAAGGAGACATCGAAGCTGTATGACAAGGTAATACAGTTTCCCTACCCAAATGTGGCATTAAAGTCTGCGAGGGATCATGCCACTGACACCCTCAGCTTGGTTTTGACAACGGGAAACAAAGTGTCAGAAGTTAATGTGAACCTCTCAAAGGTTCCCACTACTAACATTATACACCTTAACAGAGAGACTGGGGACATCTTGAATGCCAGATTGCTGAAAGCCACACTACAGATGTCCAAGTTGGAGGTAAGTAAAAAAAAAACTCTAGATCTCTTAAGGAAGGTACGAGTCGAGAACAAGGCCCTCAAGGCCCAAATTAACAATTACAAAATGAAGCAGTACAAATAGAGGGTGCAACACCTAAATAAGCTTTGGCTCAGAAGTTGCTAAACGAGAAAGAGAAAGAGATCCATATACTAAAAAATAAGTTGAAAATCCCTTCTACCCAGCTCGCTCAGATAGATGAATTGGCTGAATTCGAAAAGGAGAGAGAGGCATTGAAAGCCGAGCTTACAGATTGCAAAGCTAAACTTCTAAAGCTCAAAGAGAAGGAAAAGTAGTGGAAAATAGATACCAAGATTCTGAAGGAGAGCGAAAAAGAATTAAAGGATACACTAGCGACAAGGGAAAAAGAGCTTCAGGAAAAGGACACAGAGATTGCAATCCAGCCCATAAGTGTAGTTGGAGAAGTAGACACCAATTCTCTTTCTAGAGCAATGTCCTAAATAGCCCTTAAAGATATATAGATTACCAAGTTAAAACAATAGCTTAAGGAGCTGGAGGAGGAAAACGAAAAGGAGAGACAAGAAAGGGAAAAGGTGGGGGAGAAATGTCAAGAATTAATACAACAAAATGCCAAATTAAGCCAGTAGGTGATTAGTAAATCAGTCTTGCAAGGGGCTATACATTTCATCTGGGATCAAATAATTGCAGAGGCTGACAAGTTCAAACCTTATATAGATTTCATTGTAGACCAAGAAAAGGCTTTAACAAAGGCCAAGAAAAAGGTTTCGATGGTTTTAGGAGAAGTGCATAAAATACCTATGGCAACGACATAAATTCTGTTGCTTTCCTAAGCTCCTTGTCTGATGACCTGACCAATCGGTACGGTATCCAAAACAAAGTGGCCATCATCTCTGGGGCTAGGAAGATAATTGCTAAACATAGGATGTTGGACACCATACAAGCCAAGATAGATATTATTGAACACAAGGTCAAGGAGGTGATCTGATTGTTCAGGCCCTTGGTAGATAGAGGGATTCCTTTATTCTGGGAAGAGAAGGGACCCTTTTTATCTCAAAAGGAGTATCTAGAGCATTTGGTTAACTACCAATTAGACAACAGTAAGTTTCGAGACATGCAACAATCCTTGTCGGGAAAGACCAGCTGTAATAAGTTGGGCAATGAATTTGAGCTGCTGTTTGACTTTAAAGCCACATGTGCCAAAGCACCTGAGACCTCGTACCCATAAACTATGGAACTCAAAGTGCAATCGTTGGACAAGGCGGTTGCAACTTTGCCTGGCCCTGACCAATGGAGGTCGATTCAGCAATATGGGCCGAGTAAGTTTAAGATGCAACCATAGAAGTGGAAATGATAGTATGCAAGAAATTTGCTCTGTAGACACACTCCTCCAATTTTCATCTCTCCTAGAACTTTGTATAGCTGGCACTCACCCAATGGAAGCATAAAAATCTCTTACACATATTTTCTCTCGCAGTCCATGGTTCATTTTTTAGTTTTTTATGTAAGTCGTGGCAGACATGTCACATTAGAGTTTGTTAGAAGTTGTTTTTAAGTTGTAACAAATTTTGATTCCTAAGACATTGGATTGGAAAGTCTCAAATATTATAAATATACCTCCTGGAGAAGGAGAAATGGTTGGAACCGATGTAATTTTGCAATGTATGTTCTTAATAGTTTTTAATAAAGTTGCAGAGTAGAAGTCGGTGTTTTACATAGGGATTCATGTGTTGTTTGTGTTATAGTCCGTTACTTCCTTTCTCATGTGAGTGTTTTCCAGTTTATCTCTCCCATTATGTTTTCTTTCATGTCCGAAATAAGTGTATAATAGTTTGGAATTCATATATACTATGCTCCATCTGTTGTTTCAGATATCCACTAAAGCCTTCTTCTAAAGTTAATACAGAATTCATTTTCCAATGCTCTGTGTTGATGGTTTGTTCATGTTCTTCTTTTCCACTAGACAATTATAATTTGACTATGATTGAATGGATATCTTGCCTCTATGTTGAAATCGCTTGCATAAGTTCTGGTCATTTTTGTTACACTTCTTGACTCCATCGCCCAATGGTTCTATGTCCTGTTTCAACCATCCTTTCAAACAATTCATATTTTCACTTGTACATATCTGACATTGTTAATATTTGGTGAGAGATCCCTCTCGGAAGAGATGAAGGCCATTTCTCTCTTCAAAAGTGGTTTTGCTGTTACCTGGAAGCGAGCCTTCCGCAACCTTTGGTTCAATTCTAGTGCTAACAAGTCCTTTTGTCAAAGCGATGTCAATCCTATGGCATGTGACAAAGAAACCCTAGAG
This sequence comes from Pseudotsuga menziesii, assembly GCA_001517045.1. Lineage (NCBI taxonomy): Eukaryota > Viridiplantae > Streptophyta > Pinopsida > Pinales > Pinaceae > Pseudotsuga > Pseudotsuga menziesii. The sequence continues at coordinate 110,250 of LPNX011024710.1, read as the reverse complement.
GATACTTGGAGCTCTTTGCTTAGAGAGTTGGTGTGAGTTATGCTTAGTGAAATAACAAAAATGGACTTGATGGTGTTGGTGATAACTTTTTGTAGATCCTTTGGTGTTTCTAGATAGAATGGTGGGTATTCATATAAGCATACCACCAATCAAGGTTGCAGGTTGACAGGAGCTTTATCAATGCCATGAATATATGAGGACATTATGAAAATTGTGGGGCAGGAGATAATATGTGAAGAGATATGTAGGATACACTATGTCTTGCAAATGAAAATGGATCTTGAACATAAATAGGTTTGTGGAAATTTATTTCAATGATTTCTATCTGACAATATCATTATGTAAGAATTGCTTTCTTATGTGCCCCCCCCCCTCACATCACTCTCAATTCCCCACAATGCATGTACTTGAAAAACAATTATGTGCAAACATGCATATTTCATCATAAAGAACATTTACCATTCCCTCAATAAAATCTAACATTCATTAAACCATTCATTCATTCAGTAGGAAAAATAATTTGCATGACATTATATTATCAAAAATAATTTCACAGTATTTCTTCAGACACTTCTTTCTATTTTTTTCTCTTTATAAAATCAAGAAGAAACTCATCGTCTATAACTTGTTGTTTAGCTCTTGGTGGTTCATCAACTTTCCATGGATTTTGCGGCAAGGGGCCGGATTTGCTGCAATAATTTGAAAATGTTACATTGATATATTCTGGTATTATATTGTCAAGTACTTCATTTAAAAAAATCATTACAAAGGTGATTTTTTACGTGGTGTGGCCACATGATGTACTTCATATTCATGTCTAGGCTCAACCTGTACAGTGTGACCCTCTACATGCCCTATATTTGAAACATGGAAAAGTACAATTAATCTCCACCATCTGCAATGCAATATTTAAAATTGTAGCATATGAATAAATTCATTACTAGGATTTGAAGCATGATCTTTGATTGGTTGTTGTCCATCTTCGACATTGATTGGATTGTTGCTTTCTTGCTCAAAACAGAGTCAATTTTTTATGGAAATTTTTTATAACAAATATATTGAACAAGTAATAAATATTCATTAAACTATATAGATTTTATATACCTATGCGCAATATGGATCACCAGAACACTGTGTTTTCCCAGAAAATATTTTACGGTGTTCAACAACAACTCCAAAGCCATACTGGAAGCCAAGGATCAATTATTACTCAGTGGGATCTTCCTTGAATCGTTCGGCCTGCATATTTGCATAACATCATGAATTTACCTTTTGTGGTGCAATAAAACGAAAATAATTTGCAATTTATTGTTTGGATGCATTATTGGTTTTTCGATACTTACAATTCATGCCCCCAAATTTGAATAAGCACCAAGCCCAAGATTGTGCTGACCAATTTTTTCTTGTTCTTCCTTTGTGGCATTTGATGCGTTAGACAACCTATGAAAGTGTTGAAATGCATTAGATGTTCCAAATTTGATATATAAACTAATAATAATAAGGTTTAGAATTACATTGTGGAAAGTATTGCATACCTCCTTGTGCCTGGTGGTAGTTTTCCTTGTTTTCACAGAGTCCTCTCCTTTCCATCTTCCACTATGGATTTCTAGTCTCTAGCTAGAATCATCGGAGGGCACTCATACGTAGGGTTCCTTTCTAGGTTATCCCTATATTGGTCTTGAGAAATCTTCATACGTTGTCCAACCTTCTTTAGGACTGCAACTCTATTAAAGGTCTTGTTGCCATAATAGGACAACCAACCAATTAGTGAGCTCATCTTTTAAATTTATAATTTGTTTATTCCACCTTGTGTGGATGGTGGGCCCAAATATCTCCAAGGACAAATCATTTATATGTTTATAAAAAACATCGTTTCTTGCAAAATGATCACGCCATCATTAGGTGAAAGATAATTTTTTATCGGTATATTGCAATCAAAATATAAACACTAACTTGAAAAATGCATAATAATTACCTGGGATCTTCTCTATCTTTATTGGAACGAGCTCTTCGTTCACCAAGAATGTTTTCTGTATTGTACCCGTTCTATTGACACGGGAAGATCCAGGAAATGTTGCTTCAACAATATCAATACTAGCAGTCTTTGCATCGACTCCTTTTTCTGCACGATCTGGTGTGTGCGGGTCACTAGCAGGTGCACTCATAGCTGGCCTCGGGGGGGTGTTGCAGAATGTGTTGTTGACTCTTTAGTCAACAATTGTGGCACAAGAGATGTATGTGGAGTCGTTTTCTCATGTGACGACTCTCCACAAGCACCACTGGGGCCAACACCGCCTTACCCACTAATGTGTGGTCGCAAAAAATCTTGTAAATACAAACCATATTTTATAAGTTCACCATCATATACAAGTAAAAATTATAAAGTACTAAATTATTTTATATTATGATTCAATATTCCGCAACTTACTTGCAAGGCATGCAATCTCTTTACCAAAACATCAACCTTGGCTCTAATCTCATCTATCCGCCGCTGAATAAACAGCAGACGAAGGATATTCCATTATTTTTTCTCAGGGACTTCTCTTTCATCTTAATCAGGTCTAGAGAAGAACCAATGCTAGCATCGTGCATCAACTCACCCACATCTAAATATATTGATTGCTCTTACGCTGATTCATACTTGAATCATTGGTCTACAACAAAAATATATAAAACATGACTGACATGAAAGCAATAGACTAAGAAAAAAAGTATATTAACAAATAATATCCATCGTGATAGATTCATAAAATTACAATTAGGTTTACCTGATGCATTGATGCTAGTTTCTCCTGGTCCATAGCTGGGGACTTTCCCTGATCACCCCCCTGGAAAAAAGAAGTAGAAAACATTATCATAATGAAACCAATATACACACAAAACATTATGCTCCATATTATATTTGTACAATTCCAATGAATTATACATGTTTCCTCAAGGATCATCTACTCATTAGATCAACGGTTATAGGGGACCTGCCCCGATCTACTAGCAGGGAGGTTCCCCTTACAACACCCTGCATAAACAAAACCAAAATACTCATGGTAACAACATAATAAGAAAACATTTTGACATATTTAAATTGTACAATTACAATCAAGTATACATGTTTCCCCAAGGTTGTTTTCGTCTGATCAACAACCGGGTGGTTTCATTGATCAACACTCAGCAACAAGTATATGTATAAAATTATCTAAATGAATCAAATATACTAATGAAAAAACACAACATAACAACTTTTTGTTCATATTAAATTTGTACAATTGCATCGATTTATACCTGTTACCTAGAGGCAGGTCCGATTTCACCTACTACTAGGGAGGTTCCCCTTACAACACCCTACTTCAAAAACATAGAAAAAATTATCCAAATGAAACCAAATACTCACAGAAACAACATACTAAGAAAACATTTTGACGTATTTAAATTGTACAATTACAATCAGGTATACATGTTGCCCCGAGGCTATTGAAGTTTGATCAACAACCAGGTGCTTTCCCTGATCAACACTCTACAACAAATATAAAAATAACATTATATAAACCAAACGAATATACTCATGAAAAAACATAGAAAAAATATATTTTTTCAAATTATATTTGTACTATTACAAAGATGTATACATGTTGCCTCGAGGATGTTGTACTCCTCTGACCAATTGCTGGGGATATGCCTTGATCACTATCCTCTGAAGTAAATATAGAAAATTTAAACAAAATTATAACAATAAACTAACGAAAAATCCTTAAGATGTTAAATTAATTAATAAAAGGTTGGGTAAATTGTTAGATGTACCACTCCCATAGTAATTGTGTTTGTATCTACTCGATTCAAATTGTAATTAATAAGCAACTCTTCCCATGTAGCTATTGATTTAATGGAACATACAAAAAAGTGGTTTCCTTCACGCCTCTCAAATATGCAGTTGGGTTTCTTAAATTTATACCCTGGTTGCGTATTGTTTATAAACCCTGCGATATTCCATGTGGCTTTTGGCCTTCCGTCAATTTACAACGTTGCTTCTTTATTTTGATCTTTCTCTTTTAGATATAAGTAATTTGTTGACAATCCATATATGTGCATACTTCGTGTATATTGGACCAGGCATATCCAATCTTTGTAGTTGTAACAAGGTCCTACATACTCCATCAATTTTGTACATCTGTCGTAACTGACCTTTATGCCATCCATGCAAAACAACCTCAAACCATGTAATTACGATGGTGCAATTCGATATATCCTCTCGTTCACACAAAAATCTGTGTTTAGTTGAGTAAGATCCTTGGGTACCCATTGTTTCACTAGATGTTTGTACCTCAAGGAAACCTCAATGTCACTTATTGTCTCATCATCATAGGAACATGACCCCCTTCAACGATAAAAATTCCATGTGTTTATGGAATTTTCTTCCAATAATCTGACATCTAGTAGATATCAATCTTGTAGACCTACTAGATGTCTCACTTTCATCTAGTCTTGCTGAAATCCCCTTGCTCAAGGAAGAAATATTTGACAAATTTTCATGTCCCAAAGTTTGCATTGGGTCACAATGGCCTAATCACATTTTCCATATTCAGGAGAGTTTGTCAAATTGATGCTAAGGGTCGAATAATTGCCAAGGAGAAAAATTACTAGTTTCCTAGGTTGGGGGTGGAAGCTTTGGGATTTGGAATAAGGGGGACAATAAATTATGTTTGAACATTAGAATGGCATAAATATTTAATAAAGGAGATAAATAAATAAATACAATGGAAAATAAAAGTGGCAATTGATCATGAAGACACATGGAGAATGTGGGACCCATGCAAGGTAGATTTTCTATGCCACATGGCATCCTCCTCTTTTCATTTCGAATCCATAAGAATCCCAAGGGTACTGGGATGATTTGGAAGGTCAATATACTTTTAATGAATCAATTCAGGTCGAATTGGAGTGCAATAATAACTCCCATGGAAAAGGAAGAGGCATTTTGGAGCTAGTGAGACACTTGGACTACATTCCCTAGCTCTATGACAACAATGATGAAGATGCTATGGCACCTATGAAAAAAATCAGATCTGAAGGCTTAAATATGACATATTAGACATTTCAGGTCGAAATAGAGCATCCAATAGAGCTCTCATGTTAGTTGGAGAAGCTCAATAGGTTCCTACTCAAATTGAGGGAAGATGGAAGGCTAGGAAAGGGAGGACACATGGCAAATATTGAGCCCACACCCAAATTTGAATTGGCTTGATTTTTTGGATGGATTGGGAAACTTATAAGTCTAAATATGTTTATAAAATATAAGAATCAACCAATATAATGTCTTTTTATCATTTGAGAAATTGTCATTTGTGAATTGTGAGAGCTAGTGGATGACTAGTTTTTTTGCCTTAGCCAATTTTGAGGGTGAAAGATTCCCATCCAAGTTGGTGTTTGGATAGGCCACTTAGGTATTTCATGGATATTTAATGGAGTCTTATTTTTCAGTTTTAATATACAGGGCATCATGTGTATTCTTCTATTGCAACACTTCCCATCAACCATTTCCCGTTTTCTTTGCATATTCATGCTCATGGAGGGATTGCGCCTTGGGTGAGATATTGTACTCTTCGGGAGAGATATTACGATATATTTATTATTTTAATCAGTTAAATATTATCTATATTCACTCTCAGAAATTTTGAAGTCGAAATACCCAATATTTGTATGTCAAAATGACTTTTAATGAGCAAACAATGACCATTTCCACTCTATTGTGATATATGCCATGGTAATGCTTATTATTTCGAATGGAGGAATTTATATATGATAAATGTATGATGAATTGAATTTAATTAATTTGTATTTCAAGTCTCATTTTTATTACTTAATCATTGGAATCCATTTTACTCATTTATATTGCATTGGGAGAAGATTTGGTGCATTTTCCCCAAGGGTCGAAATTGTGATTTGGAAGCTGTTTTGGAAAGAGTCATAAAAACATGTATAAACTGAACAAATATGCTTATGAGAATTTTAAAATGTACCTTACACATTCCCTATCTCTGTTCTGAACTTTGAGTGACTTTGGGACCATTTGAGAATCCATTTCCGGCAATTACCCAGGGGGAATTGGAGCCCCAATTTGCTACTAAAGTCTCCTACTTATAACATAACATTAAAAAAGTTTTCAGAAGTAATTGGGGAGTCATAAAAAATCCTTGAACAAAATATTTAATTTCTATTATCATTCATGTACATTCTGAGAAAATTTGGAATCATTTGGGTCAATTTGGAGGTCTAGACATCAAAACTAGTCAAGGTTCGAAATTGGGGAAACAGTGAAAAATTGGTCATTTAATAAAAAAATTCAAAAATGGAAATTATAGTGGTATAAAAGCATGATATTGGCACCTTATTTTCTCTAATATTTAGTATTACAAGAATTCAGGGACCACCATTATATATTGAAACCCAAAAGTGATTTTGTTGAAGAGGAAACTATGACTAGGGATGAAAAGGGAACCTCATATGATGGTGAGGAGCTTATAAACATTATGGAACATATATTTGAACACATGAAAAAGAATATTATGAAATGATTTGAATTGTTGGCTATCCAAAGTTGGAAAAAATATATTGATTTTAAGAAAACCAAAGGGAAAAATGCATTAGCTTGCTTGAAGGAGCAAAAGGAGGAGACCCATGAACCACCTAGTTCTTAAATATGTGAAGTAGAAGAAGTAGTACATGAAGAGGATCTAAATTCACTCCCAAGTGACTCTGAAAAATATGAAGAGACATCGCATGAGTATGAATAATTTTCTATTGAAAATATGGAAGATAATTTCGAGACACATTCTACCTTGGAAATGAAACAAAGAGAATCTAATGTTGTTCATGATTTTACGCAGCAAATGATGAATATAAGGGGGATGCTTGAACTATGAAGGAGTACCTACTAATGGGTGCTCACAACTCTATGTTGGTGACATAGATATCAATTTTGAAAGTGTTTTTGCAAGCCAAACTTCAATTAAACATGCAAATGAATACCTTGTAGTAGTTGAAGAAGAAACATGATCAACTTCCCCATCACCTCTTGAGCTTCATGAAGTTGGTCCAAGCAAGAAGGAAGAAGATGAGGAGGTTCATTTGAAAGAGCCTCATTTTATTAAAGGGTCCTTAAATATGAATGAAAATAATATCTAATAGGCCCTTAGCATAATCCATGACACTCAAGCATTGGTATCAAATTATTGTTGGAGAGCCACTTCCTTGGAGGAGCCATCCTTCCTTGAAGACATGGAGAAGATTCAAATAGAAAGTGCAACATCAAAGTTAATTTCATGTCTTTTATTTTTTATAGAAAAAATTTCATTGAGCTTATTTAATGGTTACATGAATCCTACATGAAGTATAATGAATTTATTCATAAGCTCACAATTCAAAATGAGCAACTTCTTGAAAAGTTGTAAGACACTGGTTTTTCCTCCTATGTTTCAGATTGTCAAATGGTAGATTGATTGGAGGATTCTCATGATAGGGTGGACCATGAGAAATGTAGAAATTTGAATGTGCTTAATGTGTTTGAATATGAACTTGAAGATATCCAAACACTTGATGTGGTGGAAGAGGAACTTGAATTGTCTCTTGATGAATGTTATTCAATTTTTAAAGAAGAGCATGATTCCTCTACATTGGAACTAATCTATCACAAAGGTTTCACACTTTTGAAGGTGCTGCATGATACTAACCATATGGATACTTCCCATGATGAAACTTCTGCACTTTTTGATCATTTGGGTGAGTTACTCCATTCTCTTACATCCTACAATTCCATGTTTTGCAGCATTAGTCTCAATGAAGTATGGGTGAAAGGGTTCTTTTTGATGGTGCCACATGAGGAGTATGGAACTCCTAGATTTAATTTTTATGATGACATGGTTGGAGCACATTATTATTCACATTTTCAGAAGCATCCTTTTTTACTTTATGATGATTCACATCTACATGGATGCACCTATGATATGCATTTGAGTCACTTGAAGAATCATGGTTTTTCTTGCTCAACACTTGGTTCATTTGATGTTGGAGGAAATTCATCCAACACTGGGGTGAATAGATTTATGATTGGAGAACATTTTTGTTTCCAGCCACATACTTTGTTATATATTTATGATTCTCTCATTCATGGATGTATTGATGAGACTTCTTTGAGCCACTTGAAGTCTTCATATTTTATTTGCTCCTTATTTGGTTCAGATTTTGGTGGAGGTTCTTCATTCACTTCTTGGATGAAAGAACACATGGATGATTATTATTTTGATGCATATGACATTATTTGGGAGCAGAATTATAGGACATGGGATCCTCACCTATGTCATTGGAGTATATTTTATTGGTCACTTGAAGCTTGTATGCACTTGGAAAATGGTGGTATACTTACTTGCATGTATAAGCACTTTCATGATTTTTTGATGAGGCACCTCTTTGATGTAAATTTTTATTATGTTGTTATGTACTTTGATGATATATCTTATGTACTCATGATGTTTGGAATAATTCATACAAGAAAATTGTATCCCGGAACTCTCTTTCCTAATGGTATGGTTTGGAGAGCACTCTTAATTGTTGGAGTGCAATACAAGCAATGGGACCCTGGAATAGTTTTTAGTCCCATTGATTTCAATTTTTTTGGGAAACACGCAATATGGGAGATGGATTCTGTTAGAATTTCATCATTAAGCTAGCAATACATTAGGATCTTTGACTGAGAGAATAACAAGCACAACAATCAAACATAAGAGACAATGAACACAATGTTTATCCTCGGGGAAACCATAAATGGTGAAAAACCCGCAACTTCCTCAGAGATAGAATCAAAACCAAAAGTAGAACCCAAAATAGTAAGTGATCTCCCGACAATAGTAACCTTCTTTCTATATAGCCCTAGTGTTTTCTCCTTCCTCAACTATGTGCTACACTTGAGTGTGTATGAGATGTGTGATAAATAGAGAGGCCAGATCTCTATTTATACTAATTACTGACTTTACTAAACCCTAATAGGGCTTACCTCACTAGGAGATTCTAATAACCCTAGTGGCTCGAAACTGCGGGGACTTTAACCCTTAGCCAATAGGAGGGTTACCCACAATGACTTGACATGACTTGTTTACATTATAGATCTTTCCGATAGGAACATCGGGGCATGACATGACTCAAGTACATCCCAAAATAAACATCGGGTTACAATATATAAGAAATACAAGTGAAATACATTCTGAAGTTACATATACATCAACACTCCCTCTTAACTAGGAAGGTATTCTTTCGACACAATTTTCAGCACAAGTCTTCTTCTCTGTATCTTCTGGATCATCATCGAGTCCTTGTCATCTTCAAGTATTATTCATCTTCAAGTCATCTTCATCATTGGATTTGGATCATCACTGGATTTGGATCATCACTGGACATCATCACTAGATCTGGATCATCACTGGATCCAGAACATCACTCGATCTGGATCATCACTGCTAGATCATCATCACTGGATCTGGATCATCATCACTTGATCTGGATCATCACTGGGTCATCATCATGGGTGCTATCTCTTGATTCTTCTCGTCATAGGAATCTCTATAGAGCCAGCCCTTTTTCATGCTGGATGTATATCTACAGAGCC